>JADLZL010005620.1:0-243588 GCA_015844335.1 Chrysopogon serrulatus | reverse complement strand
TCCATTAGACACTAAGTACCCAAGGGGCGCACTAATTTAATCGATTACCGAGCACACCCAACGGGAGAACTCGAAACTCCACGTTTTTCCATCGGGATCACAAATAAGGGAATAAAGCTTACAACAATCTTACATTTCTTACATCTCAAGTTTACATTTGATCGAGTGTTATATAACAAATGGGAAGGATGAATGCAGTGTAGCAAAATAAAAGTTGATTCATTTTAAACTTAACTGATGTGTCTTGTACACTTGATCATTATCGCAGCGGAAATAAACATTTATTCAAATCAAGACTAACCATTTAACATGATGATGATATTTAGGACTTTTTCTTTATAAAATCCTTTGGAGAAGGTAAAATAAAACCACTATCGCGGCGTAATTGGAATTCCTCGCTGAGCCCACCAGGAGGTTTCCACACACAAGAGTTAGCAGCTAGCATCCAACTGTTACCTGCAATAGGGGGAAATAAAACCCTGAGTACTCAATGGTACTCAGCAAGACTTACCCCGGGAGGAGGAAACAAAATGACTCCAAGGGATATGCGGGGAATTTTGGCTTGTGGGCTTATATTTGCGAGGGAAGCATTACTAATAGTGCGTCCTTATATTCAAGTTTTAGCAGTCACGTTTCCTTCATTAGCTAACCATTCTAGGTAAGCACCTGAACTACTTTCAAGCAAGTGGTAAGCAATCAGAATTCCTTTCTATCCATCTTTCATCTTCCCTTTCTTCCTACGATGCCAGAATAAGGCCCTCGTCGTTACCGTTCAAGAACGGCGATTCGCGAATCAATGTGCCCACTGGGTACCCCCGAGACACACTCCTCGCCCGCATCCTAGACACACAAAAAACAACTTGCTTTCTCCGCCTCGGCTCCGGATCCCCGTCCAACCGGGACTCCAAGCCCCGACATTCCCGGCCCGGCCGTAATGCGGTGCAAGGACCTCCAACCCAAAAAAAAAAAAATATATGAATGCACCACCCTATACAGTCGGTCCAGATGAAGCCGGAACCCAAGACAAGAGAGAGCAAGCCTTCCGAGCGCCCATACACAAGTATGTGTTCGGGATAAGGAGATCTGTGACTTAACCTTCAACCCTTTGGCAACGATCGGTCCTTAATCGACACGAGGCGGGACAAAACGCAACCAGCCTCGCTCGTTGCCCAACAAACCCGACGCCCATCCACGGTCCATGATACCGTCCCCACCGGTCTCCATTTATTATCCATATCCGTAATCCATGTGATAGTGACATGATAATAATAGATAAACCTATCTCTCGCGAGTGACAGGAAATCACTCGACTTCTACCGGCAATCTGTAGCATAGCAATCTACACGATCCTGTTATTCTAGTAAGACTCATAGGATAAGGATATATATGCAAGTGGGTTTCATTCAACTCCTCAAAACTTAATGCAACATATATAATATAAAGTGCAGAGTAGTAGGGGTTATGAACCGGGCTTGCTGGGTAAAAGCACATAACCAAAGTTAGTATTCCAACTCCGTGATACATCCATCATGACACCATCTTCGTGTAAAACACCAAGTCCTTCGGTTGCATCGGTCCATCATCGTTCCCTCTATGATATGCAACGATGCGATGCAGAAATGATGCAATCAATACAAAGGCAACAACAACTCTTAAAATACAACACGCACAAACTATACTAATAGCTAGCTCTAATGGCTAACATCATAAGCTAGGTATCAAACTCGTATAACATCATCGCACATCGTCATCACCACCATCTAGTTATTTCAATATACTTTTTTTTTTGACTAGGGTTTATTAGCTAACTTATCAAACCAACTACTCTAAGGTTACAAAAATTATAGAGATCACATAATATTGTTAGGGGGCTCTTGCATGATTATCGTGGTCCTAGCTATTACCAAATTGGCAACAAAAAAATTCATATTCTAATTACCCTAATAATATTAAGTATTCTAAGGTAATTAAATCCATCCTAAGAGCATAAAGCAGAACTATGCGAACAAAGCACACCATCAGCTAGATCTTGATTTTAGGAATCTAACAAAATTAGTTTTACTATTTTTGGACACCTACACGATTTATTATACAATTTACAAAGTTGCTACCTCTTACGAAAAAAGCAAAACTAAAAAGAAACGCCTAAAAAGATGAATGGGCCAGCTCCAACATTTTTTTTGCCCGCCCAGCTTTGCGGGGCGGGCGAACAGAGCAGGCCGCCCAACTCGCCTTGGCCCGCCTTGGCCAGCGGCCTGCCTGAGGAAGCCAGCCTTGCCGGCTTTTTCGCAAAAAGGTCCCCGAGCTCCTAGCTATTCCCCTAGGCACTTGTTTACACTATTCACATAGAGAGTAAGTTCTCACCTAGCACCCCGAAGTTATTGATCTTCGCAATAGGGAGCGGAATCCACGCGCTAAGCGCTGACGGCAACGGGCGTGCTATGGCGGCGCCTTGAGACCCCGCCGTGGCCAGGAGGCGACAGAACAGCCCGAGGCTATGACCCGCGCACCCTTAGGACTCCTTAGCGCGCAGCGCGCGGCGACGCAGCATCGCTGGCCACCGCGGAGAGCGCGGCAGCGCGATTCACGGCGGCGACGCAGGCTGCCCGCGCCACTTTGCGAACGCCGGTGAGAGCAAAGAGAGGGTGGGTGAGCACCGGCTTTACGCGAACACGGATATGGGGTTGATTGAGGTGGAGGAGGGTCAAGGTGCGGCCGCGTGCTCGTGGAGACGACGGCGGCGCCCGGAGCCCGATCGGCCGCCCAAGCACGGTGGGCGTAACACCGACGGTGCGCCGCGATGAAGAGGGAATTGAGGTGGAGCTAATGGTGCTAAGCAATCGGACTCGAGGCTTTGGATGGCTGGTTCGGATTAGGTGCGCCGTGTTCGGCTTCAAAGGACCGCCGGCAAGAAAAAACTCCAAGTGGAGCCGGGCTCTACCCAAATCAATGCGAGATGGGATCGACGGCCGAAACAACACTGAATGACGAGGCTATAGACGCGATTAATTGACTTGATGTGCCCCATCCATGCTAAACAGGGCGAAGGGGTCACCCGTCGGGATGGCGAAGGAGGGGCGTTCCGTCGCTGGCTGCCCGTCGCGCCGACGCTCTTCAAGGCGGCGCAGAGCCGCAGGTGGATGCGACGGCGAGGCACGCACCGCATGTCCATGTGCGCGCAATAAGAGCGGCGGCAGCGCAGCCCATGACGCGACGGCAGCGCAAGCAGGGCGCTAGGGCCACGGGGCGGGGTAACGCAGCAGCGCAGCGCGCAAGGCGCTGCGCAGCGGGCGGCCAGCGAGCCGCGCGCGCCGCCTCTAGGGCGTGGGGCGCCCGGCAGCGGCGACCAGCGCTTGTTCTCGACCCGCCATGGCCAAGCCAAAGGCAGGCCACGGCACACGACACGCGCCAGGCGCGCCGCACCCTGGAAGCAGCGCGTGACCACGCTCCCCCAAAGGCAAACAGCACTATCACGTGTTGCGCACGAATTTTAAAAGCGCAAAAATACAACTAAACTAGCTAGGTCAAGTGACAAAACAAAGTGACAGCTCAAGACAGAACTTAGGGCTTCTAATCAAGGTAACAATCGCATAACTAGGTGGCTCGGAGAGAAAGATAGGAGGGTGCCAACGTGGGTTCGTCGCTGGAGTGCCAGTTCACGAACAGAACGCCAACGACATGGTTTGCTGCGCGCACTAACGAAGTTTGGACAATTTTTTTTTTGAGAGACCAACGAAAACCTAACTGGCTCATGAACTATACCAAGCTAAAGTACTCACTGCAGTGCAACAAAAGATACGAAAACATAGATCTAATGTTTAAGAAATTTAATCAAAAACTGGGTGCCAACACGGCATTGCCAAGCTAAATCCAGACTTAGAAATCCCCAAGTCATGAGCAGAATTTAATTCAAATTGCGTTTTCGAAATGCTAGAAAAATTAGCAAGCACGATTATTCATTCATGAGACCAGTTGCATTAGTTTCTATAAAAGTTATACTACAAACTTATTTAGGTGGAATATACAAGTTATATGTCACCTTAGATTGATAAAAACTGCTTTTGTTCCTCACTTGATATAATCAAGAGCAATTGGAACTATCTTTCAACTAACCATCTTTAGGCTAACAGAAAAACTATCTAGCCAAATTATTTTGCAGAGACACAGGTTGCATTGTAACCTACAAGGTTTATACTTTAAACTATTTAGGCCTCTCATACATGTTCTATATTAATTTTGCTCAATAAAAATTAATCTATTACCTTAAGTGATATAAAGATCAACTGAAACTAGCTCTCCTTTAATAAGTTTATTGGCATTTTCAGATAGCAAACAATCAAGCACACACTTCAACTCATGCATTAGCTCAAAATCATGATGCTCACGAGATGGTTTAGCAAGAGGTTAAGTGCGTAACACCAGGGGTGTTACATCCTACCCCCCTTAAAAAGAATCTCGTCCCGAGATTCAAAGCAGGGAAAGAGAACGAGGAAAACACGATTACATTGCATAGAACTAAAACAACCGAGAGAGATTACATGATCAAAGCAATTCAACACACCTAACCACTCAATCCAGCAGCCGAGCTAGACGAGGACAATGGAAAAACAACAAGATAATGATAATCCAAAACATGGTGTACATCCAACAGATCCGAAAAAACAGTCGGCGGGAACTCAATCATCGTGAGCTCTGAGGCTAGATTCAACCTCTGGGGATGGAAATCAGATCCTCTGCTTCGTCGACGTACTTGGTGGTCTCCGACGATCTGATTCCCCAGGCTAGGCTTGACTCGTAGCACGGATCGAAATCCCTTCTCTCAGGCTTAGCTCCTCTCTGGATTTAGCCAAGCTTCATCAGCGGGAAGAGAGGTGCGCAACGATTTTTGTGCTGAGGATTTGGGAAGTTGGGTGGCGAAGGGAGAGACTCGGGGTCGCGTTTATAGCTCAGCGAGGAGGGCGAGGTGGTGGTGTTGTGCGGCGCACCGAAGACGATGAGGTTGAGTGGGAGGGGAACGACGGTGGGTCCCGGGGTGGGCGGCCTGCGGCCATGGTGCGCCCCGCACTCAAGCCCGAAAGGGAAAAGAGACGGCGAAGACAAATTCCACGTGGAGGCGTGTGAACGATCGAGAAAAAAGAAAAGAGGGGGGGTCCGGTACGGTTGCGAGGGCGAGAATCGAGGGTATCTTTTTTTTTTTTTTTTTTTTTTGCAGAGAAGGAGGGTGGCAAGGGTCGTCTCACATAGTTCTAAAACTGTGCCAAAAGGTTATACCGCTACCAGACTAAAGCGACTATTTAACCCTCTTGATTAATCACGTTAGCAAGACATTAATCACGCACAACATAACCACTGCAGAAAGGCGATAAATCATTTCAGGGGACAACACACAACGTCACTAGACTGCAAGGCAAACACACTGCTTCGAGATACAACGGGGATACAACATCTGGAGAAGGCAAGGACACGTGCTACAGAACCAAGGCACATCACCACAGGCAACTAGTCTACATCGTCGAGGCAGAGGGCTTCACGGCTGTTCTCCTGAGGCTCTTCAGCGGGGTTGGGCTGCGTGCAAGGAAGAGGAGCCTCAACCTCAGAGTCTTCCACAGGAGTAGGTGGCGGGGCGACAGGCGCTGGCATCGATCTTTCCCGTTCCCAGGGATAAAGGGGTATCCCTTCCAGGATCCGGGATGGCTGCCCCTCCGGAGCAGGAGCCCTTCGCTGGTCACGGGCGGCGAGGTAGGTGTCTCTCATCTGCCGGACGTAGCGGTCATCCGCCTCTCGCAGGGCTTCGGCGGTGACGGTCTCACGGCTCTCGGCGGTGGCAGCTTGAGCACGTGTCATGGCAAGGCTCACATGGAGCTTCCGGATGAAGAGCTCGGTCTCCTCGGCACGAGTGATGCACTTCCTCAGCTCGGAGGCAAGCTGCTCGTGGTGCTCATCCAGGGCCAACAAATACGTGGCCAGGGACACCACGGTGGGATCGACTGCCTGCAGGGGACGTCCACGCAGAGCCTCCATGCGGGTTCTCCAGAATGGAGAGTCCCGGTCCGAAGGCGGAAAGAACCTCATGGGTGAACGGGCGAGAGCATCCGCATGGATCCGCACGGATCCTCGGTGCCTTGTGGGCTACGACCCGATAGGTGTCCGGAAAGCGAAAAACCGGTGGTGGTGGCGCTCCACTCATCTACACCAGGGAAGTTCTCACTTTTCCCTATGTAGACGGTAACCTCGCATTGCTCAATGCCATGCAGTATACACTCATACCCCTCATAAAGGGGGGACGGCCTCGGATTCCCCACTGCGGTGGTGGTATACAGAAGCTTGGGAAATCCCTCTACACCCTGGCAGGTGCTGCTGGTCCAAACTACTCCCGTCAGCCCTGGCTGGCTAGGAGGGTTGGTGGGTAGAAGGCACGGGCATGGTGGCTCTTGGGAGGCCATCGATTTTTGCTCAGGAAATGTTGGGGAAAATGTTTAGCAAGTGTGGGGTGTGGTGAAAACAACCGGGATGGCTCTCTTTTTGTAGAGGCCTGGGCAAGGCTTCTCTGAGAAGCTTGACCGGTCTACCGCGAGACTGTAGTGAAAACAGGAAGGCACAATGGGTGACTATAGCGGTGGTAAGGACGGGTCGACAGGGGGTCGAGGCTCGAGGTGCCGGCATCAGTGGCTTTAAAGGCATGGCTGTGGCATCACGTTCGAGGGATCAGCAGAATTCACGCGACGTGAGATGAGCGAATGACCGAGGCCATGCGCGGATGTCGGGTTCGAGCACCGAAGTGGAAGCGAAGGACCGACACGAGCGCAGAGAAGAGGGAGAAAGGAAACGTGCAAACAAAACTGGATGTGACCCAAATGATTTAAATGCGGCATGATGGTGAAACAGAATGATGGAACGGATGTCATAGGATCCCCGACCGCTGCACTTAACTTGCCTGACACTGACTTAAGAGTTTTGAAAAGAGGATAGACAGAAGATTTTAATCTCGGCCTAACTAGATTTAGGGGGAAACCAACACATCAACTTCACAACAAATGCACAAACAGGGAATGCACAAACAGGGTATGCATGAATGCACGTCCTATCCGTCCTCACCTTACTGCCACATATAGAGCAACCGTTCTCAGATTTTTGGCACATCGTTCACTCTTTATAACAAATCGATTACTATCGAACTATGCTCGAGAGTTAGTGTACCCGCAGAAGATAGGATTAAGCCTAGCTAGGTCGGCCAGAGTGCCATCCGTCCCTAGATACATAACCATAGTAATAGGGCTACTTATATAACTTCGCATGCAAACGCCCTAATCTTTTTGACAAAAATTTGTTGTCAAATTTTAATTTGAAAAAGGGTTTTGAAGCTTTATTCGCTTATTTATGCTCGATACCACTGTGGCGTAACCGCCTAAATTAATACACTCACAAGAGTACCTGCCTTCCATTAGACACTAAGTACCCAAGGGAGCGCACTAATTTAATCGATTCTGTCGAGCACACCCAACGGAGAACTCGAAACTCCACGTTTTCCATCGATCACAAATAAGGGAATAAAGCTTACAACAATCTTACATTTCTTACATCTCAAGTTTACATTTGATCAGAGTGTTATATAACAGCGGGAAGGATGAATGCAGTGTAGCAAAATAAAAGTTGATTCATTTTAAACTTAACTGATGTGTCTTGTACACTTGATCATTATCGCAGCGGAAATAAACATTTATTCAAATCAAGACTAACCATTTAACATGATGATGATATTTAGGACTTTTTCTTTATAAAATCCTTTGGAGAAGTTAAAATAAAACCACTATCGCGGCGTAATTGGAATTCCTCGCTGAGCCCACCAGGAGGTTTCCACACACAAGAGTTAGCAGCTAGCATCCAACTGTTACCTGCAACAGGGGGAAATAAAACCCTGAGTACTCAATGGTACTCAGCAAGACTTACCCGACAGGAGGAAACAAAATAACTCCAAGGGATATGCAGGGCTATTTGGCTTGTGGGCTTATATTTGCAGGGAAGCATTACTAATAGTGCGTCCTTATATTCAAGTTTTAGCAGTCACGTTTCCTTCATTAGCTAACCATTCTAGGTAAGCACCTGAACTACTTTCAAGCAAGTGGTAAGCAATCAGAATTCCTTTCTATCCATCTTTCATCTTCCCTTTCTTACTACGATGCCAGAATAAGGCCCTCGTCGTTACCGTTCAAGAACGGCGATTCGCGAATCAATGTGCCCAGCTGGGTACCCCGAGACACACTCCTCGCCTGCATCCTAGACACAGACAAGAACAACTTGCTTTCTCCTGCCCGGGGCTCCAGATCCCCGTCCAACTGGGACTCCAAGCCCCCGACATTCCCGGCCCGGCCGTAATGCGGTGCAAGGACCTCCAACCCAAAAAGAAAATATATGAATGCACCACCCTATACAGTCGGTCCAGATGAAGCCGGAACCCAAGACAAGAGAGAGCAAGCCTTTCGAGCGCCTATACACAAGTATGTGTTCGGGATAAGGAGATCTGTGACTTAACCTTCAACCCTTTGGCAACGATCGGTCCTTAATCGACACAAAGCGGGACAAAACGCAACCAGAGCCTCGCTCTGTTGCCCAACAAACCCGACGCCCATCCACGGTCCATGATACCGTCCCGCCGGTCTCCATTTATTATCCATATCCGTAATCCATGTGATAGTGACATGATAATAATAGATAAACCTATCTCTCGCGAGTGACAGAAATCACTCGACTTCTACCGCAACAACTTTGTAGCATAGCAATCTACACGATCCTGTTATTCTAGTAAGACTCATAGGATAAGGATATATATGCAAGTGGGTTTCATTCAACTCCTCAAAACTTAATGCAACATATATAATATAAAGTGCGAGTAGTAGGGGTTATGAACCGGGCTTACCTGGTAAAAGCACATAACCAAAGTTAGTATTCCAACTCCGTGATACATCCATCATGACACCATCTTCGTGTAAAACACCAAGTCCTTCTGTTGCATCGGTCCATCATCGTTCCCTCTATGATATGCAACGATGCGATGCAGAAAAATGATGCAATCAATACAAAGGCAACAACAACTCTTAAAATACAACACGCACAAACTATACTAATAGCTAGCTCTAATGGCTAACATCATAAGCTAGGTATCAAACTCGTATAACATCATCGCACATCGTCATCACCACCATCTAGTTATTTCAATATACTTTTTTTTTTTTTTGACTAGGGTTTATTAGCTAACTTATCAAACCAACTACTCTAAGGTTACAAAAATTATAGAGATCACATAATATTGTTAGGGGGCTACTCTTGCATGATTATCGTGGTCCTAGCTATTACCAAATTGGCAACAAAAATTCATATTCTAATTACCCTAATAATATTAAGTATTCTAAGGTAATTAAATCCATCCTAAGAGCATAAAGCGAACTATGCGAACAAAGCACACCATCGCCTAGATCTTGATTTTAGGAATCTAACAAAATTAGTTTTACTATTTTTGGACACCTACACGATTTATTATACAATTTACAAAGTTTCTACCTCTTCCGAAAAAGCAAAACTAAAAAGAAACGCCTAAAAAGATGAATGGGCCAGCTCCAACATTTTTAAGGCCCTAGCTGCCCAAATAAGGGCGGGCGAACAGAGCAGCCGGCCCAACTCGGCCTTGGCCCGCTAAGTGAAAGTGGCCTGCCCAGGGAAGCCAGCGCGCAGCTGGCTTTTTTCGCAAAAAGGTCCCCGAGCTCCTAGCTATTCCCCTAGGCACTGTTTACACTATTCACATAGAGAGTAAGTTCTCACCTAGCACCCCGAAGTTATTGATCTTCGCAATAGGGCGGTCCACGCGCGCGGTGCGCGACGGCACGGCGTGCTAGCTGTGGGCGGGCGCCCTGGGCCGGCCGACGGAGACCCCGCCGGTGGCCACGAGACGACCGAACAGCCGAGGCTATGACCCGCCCGCACTTAGGGACTCCTTAGCGCAGCGCGAAGCGACGCAAAGATCGCATCGCTGGCCATCGCGGAGGCGCGACCGCGCAGTTCGCGGGCGACGACGAGGCTGCCCGAATCGCGAACGCCCGGTGAGAGCAAAGAGAGGGTGGGTGAGCACCCGAAGCTTACCGCGAACACGGATATGGGGTTGATTGAGGTGGAGGAGGGTCAAGGGGTGCTGGCCGCGTGCTCAGGGTGGAGACGGCGGCGCTCCGGGACGGACACCGCCGCGTCAGCCGCCCAAGCACGGTGGCAGAACACTGGGACGGTGCGCACGATGAAGAGGGAATTGAGGTGGAGCTAATGGTGCTAAGCAATCGGACTCTGAGGCTTTGGATGGCTGGTTCAGTTAGGTGCGCCGTGTTCGGCTTCAAAAGGACCGCCGGCAAGAAAACTCCAAATTGGAGCTGGGCTCTACCCAAATCAATGCGAGATGGGATCGATCGGCCAGAGCACTGAATGACGAGGCTATAGACGCGATTAATTGGACTGATGTGCCCCATCCATGCTAAACAGGGCGAGCGGGGTCACCCGGTCGGGATGGCAGAGGAGGGGCGTTCCGTCGCGCTGTGCCCGGCGCGACGCTCTTCAAGGCGAGGCGCAGAGCCGCAGTGGATGCGACGGCACCGGGCGCGACCATGTGCGCCAAGCAACGAGAGAGGCGGCAGCGCAGCGCCATGACGCGACGGCAGCGCGGCAGCGGGCGCTAGGGCCACGGGGGCGGGTAACGCAGAGCAGCCGCAGCGCGCAAGGTCGCTTGGCCGGGCGGCCATGAGGAGCCGCACCGCCCTAGGGCGTGGGCGCCGCCAGCGACGACCGCCGCTTGTTACGACCCGCCATGGCCAAGCCAAGGCAGGCCACGGCACACAGAACGCGGCCAGGCGCGCCGCACCGGGAAGCCAGCGCGGTGACCACGCTCCCCAAAGGCAAACAGCACTATCACGTGTTGCGCACGAATTTTAAAGCGCAAAATACAACTAAACTAGCTAGGTCAAGTGACAAAACAAAGTGACAGAGCTCAAGACAGAACTTAGGGCTTCTAATCAAGGTAACAATCGCATAACTAGGTGGCTCGGAGAGAAAGATAGGAGGGTGCCAACGTGGGTTCGTCGCTGGAGTGCCAGTTCACGAACAGAACGCCAACGACATGGTTTGCTGCGCGCACTAACGAAGTTTGGACAATTTTTTTTTTTTTGAGAGACCAACGAAAACCTAACTGGCTCAGGAACTATACCAAGCTAAAGTACTCACTGCAGTGCAACAAAAGATACGAAAAACATAGATCTAATGTTTAAGAAATTTAATCAAAAAACTGGTGCCAACACGGCATTGCCAAGCTAAATCCAGACTTAGAAATCCCCAAGTCATGAGCAGAATTTAATTCAAATTGCGTTTTCGAGCTGCTAGAAAAATTAGCAAGCACGATTATTCATTCATGAGACCAGTTGCATTAGTTTCTATAAAAGTTATACTACAAACTTATTTAGGTGGAATATACAAGTTATATGTCACCTTAGATTGATAAAAACTGCTTTTGTTCCTCACTTGATATAATCAAGAGCAATTGGAACTATCTTTCAACTAACCATCTTTAGGCTAACAAAAAAACTATCTAGCCAAATTATTTTGCGAGAGACACAAAGTTGCATTGTAACCTACAAGGTTTATACTTTAAACTATTTAGGCCTCTCATACATGTTCTATATTAATTTTGCTCAATAAAAATTAATCTATTACCTTAAGTGATATAAAGATCAACTGAAACTAGCTCTCCTTTAATAATTTTATTGGCATTTTCAGATAGCAAACAATCAAGCACACACTTCAACTCATGCATTAGCTCAAAATCATGATGCTCACGAGATGGTTTAGCAAGAGGTTAAGTGCGTAACACCGGGGGTGTTACAAAGGGCCACCGGGCGATAAGGAACATACCAAAGAGAAGGCTCCTTCAAAGAAATACCCTAAGAAAAACAACTCGGTCTTCAATTACCCGATGACCAAGACCAGCCCTGAGGAGCGGGAAGAGGAGCAATCTCCCCATCAACATAAAGGGAGGCATCGGCATCAAAATCCCCGCCAAAATGCTTCAAAAAGAACAAAAGATAAGTCAGTATTAATCAAAAAGTACTCGAAAAACAAAAATTCAAACAAAAAATATAACTTACAGCGGGAGGAGGATTGCTGGCCGAGTACTCAAAGCCAATCATGGGAACCACCGACGCTCCCTTCAAAATCTTTTGGAGGCGCACAAGCACCTCACCATTAGACAACTTCGGTCGTGGCCACCATTCCGAAGGATCCTCGGCACTGAGTACTCGAAGCCAAAATGCTCCCGCGCCTTCAAAGGTCGTACTCGGCGACGAAGATAGCTTGCCACAATGGCGAAACCCAGACAAGCCATTCTGCTTCAAGTAACTAATCCTATCAAAGAGGGGTTGGAGAAGAGTCAACTCGGCAGCAGTAAGCTGCTCCTTCTCCCACCGATCATTAGGAACAAAGGGACCCCCTCGTAGGTTTGGAGTGCTTTGGAGCACCAAAGACCACCATCAAGATTACCAAAGATAAAACCACTCGGACCGCCAATCCTTCACGGAATCAACAAGGTCATACTCAAAGAAGTGGCTTGACTTACGCCCTTGCCGGAATTGGATCCCACATCCACCAAGGGTGTGGAGGGAATCATTGTGGGGCTGCGGCTTGAGACGGAAAAGAAAATGGAACAGATTGAGGAAGGGAGGAATGCCAAGGAAAGTCTCACAAAAATGGATAAAAACAGAAAGATGAAGAACCCCATTCGGGGTAAGATCATGAAGAGAGATGGAAAAGAAGCGAAGAAAACGGTGGAGGAAGGAACAAGCCGGCAAACAAAGCCCGACACGAATAAAAGAAACAAAAAGCACAATCTCCCCTGGGCGGGGAATAGGGACACGATGCTCACCAGGCGCAACCCAACCGGAGAACTCCTTGGGCTGGATCATACCCAAATCCTACAGCTCAGCCAGATGCTTCTCCTGAGTAGTCGGGGCGGGGAAGTTCTTCGCGATGGCCTTCATAGCAGCAAACTCGGGATTCAGCTGCTCGTCGACCTCCTCCTCAAGAACAGGCTTCTCAACTACCGACTTCTTGGAGGCCACCTTCTTCCTTCCCATACAACGAATCAAGCACCCAAACTAAGAGGAGGATGCGTGGCGGCAATGCAAGAGCAAAAATTTGGGGATTTTTTCTACGGCTCTAGGGTTTCAGGAAGCAAGGCAAGGTGAAGAAGAAGAACAATAACCGCAGCTAATTTATAGACCGGTCTTAAAAGGCCCACTTAAGGGGCAACGGTAAAAAGGCCAACGGATACAAGGCGCGATAGAATGAAAGGCCCAAGAAACCCTTAAATCACGGGATAACGGTCCGTATCCCGTTACCCACCAACGGTAAAGTACTATGCCGTTACAAGGAAAGATAGCTTTGCCAATATTATCATAACAAGTCGGCCACCAACAACTCCAGTCGAAGGAAGCCAGTCAACTTCTGAGCCAAAACAAGTCTACTAAAAGATATACAGTCTTCATATCAATCAAAAACAAGTCGGCTCGAAGGCGGACAACCATAAACACAGGACAAAACAACTTAGATCATTGCAGGATCGAATATTCTTCAATATTACAGGATACAAGGTTACAAGTCTTACAAGACCCATTGAATTCAGAAGAAATCCAAAGCAATAGCTACAAGGAACCCAGTGGAATTCTGCCATAGAAAACAATTACGCGAGAATCCAAAACCGTCCCTCGTTCTGCACCCGCACTACCTCTAAGGCGGAATGAGCCGAGCAGATCCAAAACAACCTTGATACACCAACACAGTGCATTCAAGATTGCCAAAAGGAGCACTGACTAATCAAGCATCACATCGGGCCTCTCCAAGAACAAGTCGGATCAAACCCCATGTGAACAAGAGAGCTCCAGCTCTGCGTCGGGCGGCAGCTGATTTGCACCGCACAGCTAGAAGACTGTGCGGCTCGGCAACCTTCCCACGCAGAGCATATGTCTGGCAGAGTGGAAAAGAAGAACTAAGAGTGCAAAATGACCCAGCATAAGGCACATCTCAAGACTTCTACGACCTACCAGAACGAGCCTCCAATCACAATGCTACTCCGGGATTAGTCTGCCTCTAATCCCTATCTCAAGAATTCTTCTACCCACTAAATGGACCATACCGGAAGAACAAGAAAGAAGCCCGGGGCTGTTCAACCTCGCAAACTATCATTGTCACAAGAACAGAAGAAGCATACTACAAGACTCTGAAAACAACCGAAAAGGAAGTGCAATTTATAGACCAAGATCGGCGTACATAGACCAAGTCCACCAATTCGGAGAAGCATTAACAAGGACAATAAAAGAAGGCAAGAAGAGAGCAAATGAAGAGTATATTCCAAGCATATCCCAAAGACGGTGAAAGCCTTTATACCACCACCGCCAACGCCCAACCATAAAAGCGGCACATAAAGGACAAGAAAAGCAAAGTCACGAGCCGTTGTCCGTTTCCTACACGTAAGAACTCGAAAAAAGCTCGGGGGCTGCAGCTAAGGAAGAACTCGGAAAAAGCTCGGGGGCTGCAGCTAAGGAAGAACTCGGAAAAAGCTCGGGGCTGCAGCTAAGGAAGAACTCGGAAAAAGCTCGGGGACTGCAGCTAACTCAGAAAAAGCTCGGAGGCGGCAGCTAAAGAAGAACTTGACTACTTTTGAGGAAAAGAATTCAAGCTCAGGGGATACAATCTCAAAGCCATCAAGTTACTCTGGACCCTCCAGCTCTTTGTTCTAAAAAGCAAGAGGCTCGGGGGCTACACTCATTGAGTGCGCCAATGGGAGCACGACAATCAAAAAGCCACCACCCGACTACTTTTGAGGAAAAGAATTCAAGCTCAGGGGCTACAATTTCAAAGCCATCATGCTACTTCGGACCCTCCAGCTCTTTGTTCCAAAAAGCAAGAGGCTCGGGGGCTACACTCAATGAGTGCGCCTATGGGCGCACGTCAACCAGAAGCCATCGCCCGACTTCTTTTCTGATAAAAAAAACAACTCAGACGAAGGCTCGGGGGCTACAGGGCATACACCCTCAACTTTTTCTTTTTTTCTCAAGACCCTCCAGCTACTTATAAATAAGTAGCAAGAGGCTCGGGGGCTACACTCAATGAGTGCACCTACGGCGCACGAAAGGGAATAATTCTTCAGCTAGACCACTTCGAAGCATCACTCCAGAAGCAAGGCGCTCCCCGAGTTCTACTTCGAAATGCTCGGGGGCTTGTCGATACAGGACGTAGACGGCTACTCACCAGCACGGCTCCCGTCAGGACAAGAGCAAGAAGGAAGGATCCAAGTAGAATACGGATCATCCTAGTTAGACGAATAGAAAGTAACCTCTGTAATCGAACAGAACACTTCCTATGAACTGACTAGGATTAGAAACCATAGCTCGCTCTTTTTCCTCTTATAAAAAGGAGCCGAGCACCCTCTTTTGTAACAGCATTTAACACACAATCATACATCAATCCAACGCAAAAGGCCAAGGCCGACTGGAGTAGAGCTTTTACTCGACGACGAGGGCTCGAACCAGGATAAACCGTGTGTCTCTTGCGTGAAACCACCGAGTTCTAGCCGTTCGCCGAGGTCCGAATCAACTCGCTATGGGAACCCCGTGGCGTGCTATCGGTGGTCAAACGCCGACATTGACCTAGATGATTTCAACCAGTTCAGACACATGTCTCTCTTTGAGGATCATCCTTTAAAGATAAAGAATGTTGAGCGTTGCATCCTCAAAAATTCATTGTCATGAGTGCGCCACGATAGAGAAGGCGAAACAATGAGTGTGCCGCTTTGTATCTATTTAAGTTAAATATTAGTTATTATCATATATAACAATTTATCAGTTATAATTTGTAGTTATGTATTACTTGTCTTGGTATTCGTTTTCTAATTGTTTAAGTCCTTTTCTTTCTACTTATTTATATTCATTTTCTAATTATTTAAGTCCTTTTCTTTCTACTTATTGATATTCATTTTCTAATTGTTTAAGTCCTTTTCTTTCTATTTCTTGATATTTATTTTATAATTATCATTTTCTAATTACTTGTCTTGATATAACCTAAAAGAAATAGCCTTAAAGAAATAACCTAAAAGAAATAACCAGAACAAATAACCTAAAAAAATAACCTAAAAGAAATTACCTAAAAAAAATAACCTAAAAGAAATATCGTAAAAAGAAATATCCTAAAAGAAATATCCTAAAAAGAAAAACCAAAAAGAAATATCCTACAAAAAAAAAACCTAAAAAGAAATTGCCTAAAAGAAATTACCAAAAGAAAATAGCCAAAAAGAAATATTCTATAAGAAATATCATAAAAGAAGTAACCTACAAAAAATACACTACAAGAAATAACCAAAAGGAAATAGCCTAAAAGTATATATCACTTGTTAATTATAAGCTCTATAATATTTAGTATATATTAAAAGTTCATTTACAAATGAAATACATTAATTCACTGGGCGGTGGACAAAAGAAAAAACATTAAGCAAAAAAGAAAAATATTTGCACTCGGCGGTGGACATAGCCAACTGCCGTTGGAAATACCATTTCCATTGGCGGTGCGCTAAGTTCACCGCCTATGAAAATTGTTTCTTGGGCGGTTGTCTTAGTTGACCGCCGGTGGAAATTATTTTTACTAGCGGTTGTCTAAGACCACCGCCTGTATAAATGCCCCCACTACATATACTGCCCACCGGACTTGAAATTTTTATAAGTCCGGTGGGCGAAGTTCTTCGTTCGACCGCCGCCGCCGCCCAAATTTTTCGCCGGCCGCCGCCACTCACCGGAGCTTCGCACCGCAAAGACTCTCACCGGAGCTCCTCGCACCGCGCCGCCTTCCTCGCTGCTTCGCCGCCAGAGTCCGACGCCACCTGAACCCCTGAAGGGGCGCCGTCGCCACTGAGCGCCACCGCCACCGAATTTGTCGGAGCTCGGCGCCGCCGGTCGCCACCACCACTGGAGCGCCGCCACCACTCGAAGAGCCTTCAAGCCGCGGTGAGAACCTTCAGTAGTGCTCGGCCGCCGCCGCCGTTGAAGCCGCGCTACTGCCGCTTGTATGTCCCGCGTGGGCGCCGCGCCGCCTCCGCTGGCATGGATGTGAAGGAGAAGGAGAGGGAGGAGCCTGGAGGGGAGAGGAAAGGTGGCGGCGCCACCCCCGCCTGGTGCTCGCTCAAGACGCGGTGGCGCCGCATGGTGGAGGCGGCGGCGCCTTGCGCAGAAGTTGAGGAAGGAGGGGAACGACCTAGTGGGCGCGCGTGTGGGCCCATTAGTGTGGGGCGTAGCGTAGCGCGGCCTCTTTGGGAGAAGAGAGAAAATGAAATAGGAAAAAGGGAGAAGAGAAAATGAGAAAGGAGAAGAAAAAGGAAATAGGAGAAAGGAGAAAAAATAAAAAGATAATTGTTTATGAAATATTATATTACTTTCTTGTAGTATATTCAAATAAAAAGAAAAAAAAAATAGGAGAAAGGAGAAAAATGATAAAGTAATAGCTAATAGCTTATTAATATTCAAATAGCTTTCTATTATCTTGTTTTATTATGTACTACCAAAGATTATTGCTTGTGACATGTGAGCCTTTGTTGGGCCCTTTATTGGGCCCAAAGAAGGGTTTTTTCTCAAATATTAAATAGCATTTATTAATGACTTTGTTGTTTATGAAATAATAATTTACTTTGTCGTTTATGAAATAGGAGAAAGGAGAAAAAAATAAAAACATAATTGTTTATGAAATATTATATTACTTTCTTGTAGTAAATATTATATAGCATTTATTAATGACTTTGTTATTTATAAAATAATATTATATTACTTTATTATTTATGTAATTAGGGTTTATGTTAGTATTTAATATATAGTTAGGGTTTATGTTAATATTTAATATGTAGTTAGGGTTTATGTAAATATTTAATATATAGTTAGGGTTTATGTAAATATTTAATATGTAGTTAGGGTTTATGTAAATATTTAATATGTAATTAGGGTTTATGTTACTATTTAATATGTAATTAGGGTTTATGTTACTATTTAATATGTAATTAGGGTTTATGTTAATTGAAGTTCTTTAATTACAACTTGTGTTCTATTAATTTACAGATCACTGTCGCGATACCCGCCAAAGAAATCATCGTGCCACCATCTTCTCATCGTTCTCACCGCCAAGGCTCGATTCGAGTCTCCTCCATGCCGCATAAGTAAATATTCGCTGCTCTTTTCTAATTAATCACTATGCTACAAATTATGCTAATGACTTAGTGAGAAGATTAGTGAAGATTAAGTTAATGACTTTGCTATGTTAATGACTTGTACATTATTAATATTTACACTAAGTTAAATTAGAGAAGATGGCTAATGACTTAGTGTTAGTGACTTAGTGTTATTGACTTAGTGTTATTGACTTAGTGTTATTGACTTAGTGTTAATGACTTACTTGTTAATGACGTAGCATGTTAATGACCTAGTGTTAATGACTTAGTGCTAATGACTTAGTGAGAAGATTAGTGAAGATTAAGTTAATGACTTGTACATTATTAATATTTACACAAAGTTATATTAGAGAAGATGGCTAAGTACTTAATGTTAATGACTTGTTAATGACTTAGTGCTAATGACTTAGTGTTATTGACTTAGTGTTAATGATTTAGTGTTAATGACTTATTATATTTGAAGTTATCGAGAAGATGACGTCTCTAAAATCTAAAGACCATCGAGGCAGATGACCAAAAAAGAGTCACCCACTAAGACTCACACACCCCCTGAGCCACGGTGAGTTTCACAAAGATTACAAAGCCTTGCACTTTTTTAACGTTAAAGCCTATCAAAGTAACTAACATAGTTATTGCCATGCATAGAACGGTAAATCCTCTGGAAGAAGAAGAACATGATTTAGATGGTGACATCCTGGAAGAAGAGGAAGATGACAGCAACCGAAGTGATCCATGCCCTAGCATAGATAGACAACGTCAAAAAAGTGTTGACCCAGATTATGATCCCAATGATGAGGTATACTTAGTACATGAAAACCAATACTTCACTTCATAGTATTATACGCGCCGATCCTTACACTCTTGAATTCCTTCGGCCAGGAGGTTTTGTCTCAAATGCGGGAGATTCTAGCTGAAGAAGAAGACGTGCCATCCAACGAAGCACCAGAAACGACCGAGACAACCACTTCTAAATCAAGAAAAAGGAAACAGAGTGACCAGAAACGCGGTGACCGAGGAACAAACAAGTGGTCAGAGAAGACATATATAATTCCCAACATCGGCCCAAAAGGAGAGCCTCTAGTGCCTAATGAGGTGGCTGCTAAGATACAAAATGCAATTGGTTTTTTGGTCAGGGATAAATTGGACATCACAATCCCTAGGTGGAAGGATGTGGATGCGAATAAAAGGAAAGAGCTATGGAACAAGTTTATAGAAAGGTTTGTTTTCCCTACGGGGACGGACAAACTTGTGAAGGATTATTTTTTCAAGCAGATTGCAACATCATTCCATAAATATAGATCTGAGATGAATACCAAATTTCTCAAGCATGGGTTGGACCCAACGAGCAAGTATAATATCACTCCTGGGCAGTGGGAAGTATTCAAGGCACAGAGGAACGACCCATCTTTCAAAGCCAAGAGTGAAGCTGCTTCAGAACTAGCAAAGAGGAACAAATACCACCATCACCTTGGCACGGGTGGTTACAAGCTACAGATTCTGAAATGGCGGGCAGAGGAGGAGGAGCTAAAGAAACAAGGCATGTCTGTGCTATCAGAGGAAGTTGGCGAGAGGACAGCGAATTGGCTCAGAGGTAGAGGAACTAAACAAACTGCTATCGGTGTGAACTATCCCTTAGACATCATAGCCCCAGCTGATAAGATGTTGGAACTAGCAGTGGTGGTAAAAGAAGGGAAATTGAAGCCACAAAGGGAGAGAAACATCCTGAGTCTTGGACTGGGTAACCCTGAGCATCCTGGACGTGTACGAGGCATCTCATCAAAGATGGGATGGAAAGAAGGATTTAGTGAGGAGTGGGTGGGCATGTATAAGAAACGAGATCGATATAAAGAAGACATGAAGCAATATTTTGAGGAACAGGCTAAGGAACAATTCAAAAGCATGATGTCAGATTTTCTAACAAATCCTGATCCCCAGCTGATGCAGAAGTTAGCTAGTGCAATGTCTGTTCAGCAGATGAGCACACAAGGCCCACAGATGCAGCTCGTCCCAACACAACCCTTGCCTGGAGCTCAGGAGAGGATTCATGCCAAGTCCGCTCAATCTCCCCCCTTTCCAAGTAGTGTGGGGTCTACGGGAAACACACACCACTACCCTGTGGACGACATTACTGGGCCGACACCTTGCAAACTGCTCATACGATATGGTATGAAGCATCAACGTACAAGGGAGGTAACCACGGCCTTCGTGATCCCCAGACGTGAGTACCATCGTGCTCCTGTACCAGAAGACTACTGTAGGGTAGAAGTGTTAATGGTCGTCCCTGGATACGAGGATGATGTGCTAGAAATATCTGGCCCTGAGGGTATTGAGACACTCGGACAGGCCATTAATAATTTCATTCTATGGCCTCGAAATGATGTCCAGTTGACCCAGCCACCACCTTCCTCAGAAGCCCTGCCAGAAACTTAGGAGTCAGCACCTCTCGACCGTCAACAGGATCCAACACCATCCCCTTCTGCCAAGTATATTTCTAACCCACCATCACCCCTGCCGATCCTTCACGAACCCCAATCAAACACCGAAACCAGCGGGATCTCCGCCACAAACAACTACACCAATCTATGAGCCTGCTTCTTCCCCACCGCCTCAAGACATCGAAGCTTCGCCTTGGACACCACCGCCGCCACCAAAGAAGATCTAAGAAAAACCTAAGAAGAGAAAATTTCCTGTTCCCAAATTGGTCTCCCCCTACGAGCCGAAGAAAAAACTGCTGGCACTACCAAATTTTTAGAAGGGATTGCGCAGACTCATAAGTCACGTACCGTGGACTTAGGCGAAAGCAATAGAAGTCAGCGAGAAGGAGCGAGATCGAGCAATAGAGATCATGAAGCCAACATAGGATGACTATCAAAACGTCCCCTGATACATATATATACGGCAGGCCTCTACCGAGTTGGGAAAAACTCCAAAAGCTCCCCTGGTATAAAAAGACTTCATGATCGGTACATGAGAGCAGCCTTTGTCGGGATCGATGCAATCCAAGTAAATATACCACCATCGGCTTTCAAAAGTGAACGAGATACAGCTTTTCGTTACTTTCGAGGACATGTGGTTGATGATGAACCTTAAGCGGCTCGACGTTCAGCTTGTAACGCTATTTGCATTGTAAGTCTAGCTCTCGTACTAACACGAACTTCATTTATTATTATTGACTTCTACTAAGATTAAATTTCCAACATGCACTTGTGCCTTGCAGAATGCAATATGATCAAGACGAGTTCATTTACGATCCTAGACCAAACCAGAATAAAGGCAAACGGACCGGGTACCTTAGCCCGAAAAAAAATATATGAGAATGAGCACAACTTCCGAATTGGTCCCGATAGCGATGATTTGAAGGGGTTATTAAAAAAAGACGCCAGTAAAGAGAATAAAAGATCTGGAGAAGGATCATGAGACTAAATACGCCACCTACATAGGCCATGCATTGCTTCGAGTTCAAACACAGGGGAAGTCGTGAGTTGCCCCTTATAACTTTAAGTAAGCATGAGTTTATATATACACATTAGCTTAAGTATCGGTTTATATAAATGCATAACAACTCCGTTTCGATCGTCTTGCTTGGCGACGACCACTGGATATGCTTCTTCATTTATCCTAGGGATGGAAAGGTGCTGGTCTTTGACTCCATGAGACTACAGTCTGAAAGATATGCAAAATTCCAAACCATCTTAGAATGGTAAGCCGACAAAATATAGCATACATCTTTTTATTGATGAGAGTTTAAGATTGCTGCTAACTGATTCTTTTTGAGATCATAGATATTATAGATTCTATAAGTTAAGAGGTGGAGTGTATGACTTGTCCAAGAAGAGGGAGGGAATAAGATTTTTTCACAAGTGGCTGGTACGTAAATTTATGAATCAATATCATGCATGTTTAATATATAAGATGGTATTACAAGTAAATAACTGTATGCAATTTATGTAGTGCCACAAGCAACCA
Source organism: Chrysopogon serrulatus (assembly GCA_015844335.1). Classification (NCBI taxonomy): domain Eukaryota; kingdom Viridiplantae; phylum Streptophyta; class Magnoliopsida; order Poales; family Poaceae; genus Chrysopogon; species Chrysopogon serrulatus. The sequence goes on along the minus strand of JADLZL010005620.1, from coordinate 221,342 downwards.
ACCGGTTCGATTACACCGTGGATTCTACGGCGTGCGAGTTCATGAGAACGGCCGGACGGTACATCGGGAACCCTAATAAGGTACCACTAATAGTTAAGTTTGTATTTATATCGTTAAAAATACAAATATACGTAGACACATGGAAATATATATAATGCTTATAAACTTTCTTTTTCGGGCATATCAAGAATCGGAGTCCGAAACCTTCAACGAGCAAACTCTCGTGCGGAATAGTTGAGGACCTCTGCTCATTTATCATGAGAGAAATCATTCCTACGGAGGGAAAATATCACCATGCGAAAAGCCCCTTAGGGAGGCGGGAGTTCGAGGCGCTAAGGGCATTAGCGCTCTGAAATTAAGTCGAAATGATTATTAGATTCATCTCAGAAATTTTATTATCATATCGTGGCCAAAAAACAATTTTGATGTATATAATATATGATGTAATTAAATTGTTAATGACGTATATATGTATATAAGTATTGTATGGTATAATTATTTTTTGTTGATGTATTTCTCATAATTAAATAGCCTTTTAATTGATCATAGTAAGAGAGAAAAGAGAGGGGGGGGAGAAGGGAGGAAGATGAGGGGGGAGGGGGGAGAGGAGGGAGGGAGGGGGACAGAGAGAGAGGGCGCCACCTCAAAAAATGAAAATTCAAATGAATTTGGGCGGGGAAAATGTTATCTTGGCGGTTCACATAAGAAACCGCCTTGGAAATGCCATTTCCACAGGCGGTTCCTTATGTGAACCGCCAGTGAAAATTGCATTTCCACAGGCGGTTGCTTATGTGAACCGCCTGTGGAAATACATTTCCACCGGGCGGCTTTCAAGCAACCGCCTGTGAAAATACATCATTTTCACCGGGCCTCTAGCATAGGCGGCAGGCCAAAACGCGTGAAAAAGGCGTCTCCAACCGCCTGTCTGAGCCTCTGTGTACTAGTGGTCATTGCCACGGAGACATTGGTTTCGGCTGAAGCACATTATTAACAAGTATCGTGTCTCGATGTCATCTGTGATCTTGCAATGTTTGTCCCAATAGATTCATCAACATTTCCACATGAGATTATTGGATAGCATGTCCCTATGGGGGCAAATTAATTTCTAAAAGGAACCACCATAGAACCACACAACTAACTTTATGTTTGTTATCTACTCCCCCATGTCAAATTATAATATGTTTTTTGGTTTTTTATATGCCTAGATTTTATTTTGTCTAGTAAAAAGCAATGTATGTAGAAAAATTAAAATGTTTTATAATTTAAAATGGAAGAAGTATTTCTCTTCTCCATTTTCCCTTCAATATATCTTTTAAAATTTTTTTCAGTAACAACACTTACAAAACATTTACTTAAACCCTTTTATAATGGTTTTATATCTCTTTTCGTTGAAAAGTTCTTTATACATTTTGTTTTTAAAATGGCAAAACTAACTATATAAGTTTTTGCTAGATAACTAATGATGAATATAAAACTAACTATTTTCCACAATGTCTTAATGACACACCCAATGCTAGCTATGACTAGGATACATCATACGTAGTTTCCATACCATTTATGCGAGCAACCATCACATGAATAGTCATCATCAACGGACTAAACTTAAAACTTATTACCACTCACAAAGCCTCTTTGCAATGAGCTTGGCGTCCAATCGTGAATGATATATAAGTCATGGTATTTGCTGTTCTTGTGTATAGCTTCGGTCGAGGATAAATTGATGGAACTACCCAACAATATCGAGGAGACCATCATCATCGAATTCTCTTTTTTCTTATCGGTGTGACACCTAATAACGGAATATGTTTAAGGACCAAGAATTTTCTTGAGGGCCAAAATGAAACCGCCAAGGAAAGTGTAGTTTTATGGCTAGGGACATAGAAATCCAAGAAAATGCATATACTTGATGGCTAAACCGAACCACCAAGGTAATGGAAGGATCGAGAATGGCGACGAAAGGGTGAATGGCGACCCCGGAGGGGGGGCGACTAGAACAAATGACCATTGTCCCAAATTTAAACCACACAAAAAGCAAACGCATGCAAGAACGATATGTTCATGAGCCAACGATGGATGGGTACCTCGGGTGTTGACCAAGAAAAACAACAAAGAGAACATTCAAGAAACAACGGAACCAAGCTAACCAAGGAACACCGAGAAACCGAGAAGACAAATGAAAACACGAGGGGATCTTCTCGCAAACCATCTATAGTCACGCAACACGAAAAACGGACTTACCGAAAATAGTCAAGAATGGCGGTCGTCGCGATCAAGGCCCAAACTCTCCGCACGTTAAAAATCTAATCCCTAGCCGAGAGAATTGGTTCTGTTCATGGCTATAGCAACGCAACAATGCACTGTCTGGGGACTATTCGTAGACCGTCTGACATTCGAAATAGAAAAACAGACTTAACGAAAGAAACTCTGCTCACTAATGAAGCAGGCATAATGGACTGTCTGCACACAAGGGGCACTGTCGACGATTATGGACATAGTATTGGCACAAATATGCCAAACTCAAGGCCAATGATTGAATTGTCCAGGGATGAAGCCTAGACTGCCGCGGGTCACGAAACAGCTCTCCCAAAAGTCACTATGAATAGAAAATCACTAAAATCTTGGCCAAATCAAAACCAACTACCACCAAATTATTTAGCTAATCAATGGGAACATCACGCGAAGAACACCAAGAAAATGCCCCTACACCTTGAATCGCCCCGATCTATGAACTTGTGATTAGACAAATTACTTCAGTGGAAGGGATCAACTCATGTCCTAGTTTATCTTAGAAAAATTGGTTCGAATCATGATGCCCCAAAACTCAAGTGAGTGGAAGGGAAAAGAGAAAAATAAGAACTGGATGAACTCAAAATGCGAATCATCATAAGAACTGCTCACAAATTGAATCCCGGAGGACACGAGGAGGTTAAGGCCTCCATCCCCACTCAAATCACATGTTCAATTACATAGACGAATTGCCTAGGTCATTTGAGAACCTCTTAAGCAAGCAGACTAGAAGAGGAAGACCTAGAGAGAGGAAATGAAATGCCAAGAGGTGAGGTCTGTTTGGGGCAGCCCCTTTATTTCTCAGTGCCATTACACAATCCCAAATTACCTCTAGGTATTTAGAGTGAATGACCTTACCCCCATGTTTTATGGTCCAACTCAAAGAATTACTCATCCGATGACCACGCGCTCTTCACCACCTTGCTTCGCCTCGATACAAGCCTTGTGATGCCACCATATGCTACCTCATTCCTTCTTGAAACCTTCACACGAGTTTTTAGGCCCAAACATGAAAATCATCCATGATGGTTTTGAGGCCTAAACCACCAACCATCCACGAGTAGCATTCCATACACGTCTCTCTCACTCCGACACATGTCACGACCATCCTCGACTGCCTAGCTACCAAGTCCTTCAGCCTCCGCTTGACTTGCTCGACTGTCATTTTGACTTGGTCAATGTTGACATTTCTTAATGTTGCTACTAAAGATACAAATGAATCCCCACCTAGAGCAACAATGCCAAAAATACCTAAGAGTACTTAACATTACTTAACACTAGGTTGTCATCCCCAACATAATGTAGAAATGCAGGTCTATTAACTTGCAACTTGAACTTATGATTGAATAGAGGGGTATCCGCAAGCGCACAGATAATATACCATTATAGTATTTTACCGGGAGTAAACCAAGATCATTATTTATATTTTACCATTGAGAAGGATGGCGTTAGGAATGTGATATTAACTTATAATGGATAAGCATAACCAAATCAACTATACTCATAATAGGGGTAAGTCATAAGGTAATACATATAAGTATGAATTATCGATATAAATAGTTAGAATCTCTGGGCTATATCATTAGTGTTACGAGTAGAACATCAAGAGATATCCCTAATTTATTCCTAGATAAAGGTCAGTTCATACATTGATTAGTGCAGTTATACTTAATAGTCACCGCTATGATTCTATTCCATATCTATTCAAGAGAAACATTACTCGGGAAGATTAAGAGTAGTGCTTGTTTTCCCTCGCAAGAAGGTCCTACTAGTCCTATATTCGAGGGGTGGACTACAAAGGATTCAACATGATTGTCGCACCCGTAACTACCACTCGGCCGAAATATTGGGTGCAAACGCAGTAAACAATATATAAGCACCATGCTTACATAATGTTGACCACTCACCCAATGTACGATTAGATAAGCACTATACGATCTCATGAGAAAGTATGACAGTAATCTAGCTATGCTAAACATATAATCAATGTAGACAATGAACATGTTAACTATGAAAAAGCACAAGTAAGCAAATACCAATTCAATTGTAGCAAACATATAATGTATATGAAAGGTACAAAGATGAGAGCAGGTACGTAAAACTATACCAAACCATGCTCTTGACAAGATCTAGGATCCAAGTGGTGCTTGCCACGCTATCTAGTTCTAATCTAGCTATTTAGGCCCTAGCTAAGGAGCTCTATCTAGAATTAAGGTTTCGACCGATGATTTGACTTCTTCAATGAGATAATAATTCTTCTCTTCCTCCGAGGGAAAGGGGTCCGGTTATATAGTCTAAGGCGAGCCATGTGAGCCCTCCCATCAAACCGACTTAAGTCAAGGTTGTAGATGCACTCTTAAAGGTGGTTACTAACCGATCGGGCGAAGGAAGGCGACAGTGGAACCTAGGTGGGTCGGCCAGGCCCACCCGGCTACCTCTCACCCCTACTTCGCTCTAGAGTCTTCTAATGTCCTCTGGACTGTTTTTGGAACTAGGGTCCTCTCTCGATTCACAATTAAACTTGACGTGTGGGCTGTCTTTTTGGATATTTTCTAATTAAACCTGCCGAAGCATAGATTCACAAATACTGCGTGGCATTCTATTAGTATAAACCCTAAGTATACTTTGGTGATCACAATTATACCCTTCTTGGTATTTAGTTGACGATTAAAATTAGTACTTAACAACCATCAATAGTCAATATGGTCACTCCTATGTACACTTGTGCTTGTCGATATCTCTAGGTGTCACCACTAGTGCTTTGGTCCTCACGGTGCTCCTGGTCCCCTCGGTCCAAGCCTCACGTCCATCCTTGACCACTCCTAGTCCATCAAGCCACGACCCATCTCCGCTTGACCTTCACCTCACCATTGACCCACCGCTTCCGAGCTCCACACACCGCACACCACAAGCCAAAAGTCATGTTGCATATCCCAACTCATAACTTCGATTAGTTCCAAACTCCACACAATACACTACGCTCTTTGATAAGCACTCATCATATTCAAATAACAAGGGCACTTATCAATCTTGTGTTCTTAATAATTATTCATTTCTTTGAGTGTTATTCTAACTACCAAGGTAACTCCACATTTCCTTGAGCATTATTGCAAACCATCAAGGTAATTCATATTTTCTTGAGTGCAATTCAAAATGGACAAGGTAATTCATATAGTTCCTTATGTGTAATCGGAAACCATTAAGAAAGTTCTTAACGCATTGGAATACAAAAGTTCAAGCAAATCTAGATATAGCTATAGTACTCGATGAGATCTAAAACCTTCAATTCGAATTTTTTATATTTGAAATCATTTAGGATCTCAAGTATCCATGACAAGATTTGGCAAAGTGAATACAAAAGAAAAGAATAATTCACTTGGTCGCATGTTACTTTGAGGTCTAGTGATAAGTGTGCTTTATGTGAAGCTCAAAAAGCCAAGTTCAAATCCCAAGAGTGCATAACTAAGGCTTTTCACTTAGTTAAGTTTTGCCAAGAAATCATCCTTGACTACCAAAATAGTTAAGTAAAACAATTTTCCTTATCCTCTATCCTTCACAAATTGTTTTAATGTACGCTAATAAATCATCCTTAAGTGCCAAAACTGTCGAGGAGAACAAAATTTCCCTCATCCTCTATCCTAGATAGAATTTGCTTGACGGTATTTATAGGTATTTTCCTTGGCAGTTTTTGGCGCTAAATATAATTCAAGATTCTGCTATATAGTGGCCAATAGTGCAAGAATACAAAATTTAAAATGGTGGTTTATAACATATAGATGTACTGTGCTCCCAATTTGTACGTTGACATGGCCATTTTTTAGATGTCTCGAGTACCTCCTGGCAGGGACGAATCTACACTACTACACAAAATCTTTTGCAAGGCATTTGAAAATAGGCCTCCGAGGCGGTTGGGCCATAAAACCACCTCGGTTAATGCCTTGGATTAATTGAGGCGGTCATTTTTCATTAACCGAGGCAGTGACAAATTGGGACGCGTGACCAGGCTGCTCGCGGCATCTCCCCCCACAGGCAGCGTAGAGGCTCCTTCCTCTCCAGTGGCGGTGGAGGTAGGCCTAGAGCCGGCGAGATCTCTCTGTCCTCTTCATCTCCATCACCTCTCCATCTCTCTCTCCTCTCCATCTCCCTCACTCTTCCCTCTCTTTGCAGATCTAGAGCGGATCCGGCGTGGAGGCGACGGCGGCGTCCGGATCTGGCGAGCGGGCCGCCCACTACTCCGGCTACACCCGAATCCGGTAAGGAGGCCGGTGTGGAGGCAAGCAGCGGGTGGATCCAAAGCAGGGGGCACGGGACCAGCAGATCCAGCAAGGAGATGAGGAGGAGGCTGGCATGGAGGCGACGACGGATCTGGCTTGGGCTCAGAACGGGCTAGCCGGCGGGCTCGGAAACGAGCTTGCACTACACCATGACACACAATTGCCTACAGTTATCTGTTGGCAAAAGTCTGGATTCAACTACACATTAACTGTTGGTAATTGTACTACCCTTTTAATGTCACCTAATCTGTGGGCAATGATATTCTATGGCAACAATTTAACTGTCGGCGTTTCTTTAGGGACAGTCAAACTGTTGGCAAAAATTTGTAGACACAATAAGTGTCGGCGTAGCCTAATCAGTCCAAATGTTTAAGTGTCGGTGAAAGTGTGTACGGTTGTACTCCACATCGCGCGGCTTCAGATATTTTTTTGGAAAAAGATGGATGCGCGTTGCGCGGGAGTGAAAAGTGATTTTCGCGCCAAGACGTGAAGCCGAATAGATGTGCAGCGGGAACTGAAAGTAAAAAAAGCAAAAAAAAAAAAAAAAAGAAAAAAAAAACCCTCCGTATATACTGCCTCTCTCACCGTCGGATGAAAAGGATAAGGCTCGTGTGCTAGTCGCCTCCGCCGCCTCGCACGCCCGTGACCTCGGCCGCCTCGCACGCCTGCGCCCACCGCCGTCTCCCATACCCACGGGCACCGCCCGCCCGAGGCCACACACGCCGCAGCCCTCCCCGCGAGCGCTGCCACGACCGCCGCCTCCCCCATCCCGGGGAGGGCTCGCGGCCGGGCGCCGCCAGAGCGGCTGGCGGAGGCCAGCACCGGCACAGCCGCCCGGCTCCCCATCCCGCCCGTCATCGTCCCTGGCCGGGAGCCGCCGCTGTCCAAGCCCGCCACCCGACGACGAATCAACAGAGTTGGCTACCCCTGCCGACGCCGTCCCAAGCTTGCCACCCCAATCCAGCCGTTGCCCTAGCCCACCGCCGGCCAGAAGAACGGTGCCGCCGCCGCATCCCCCCCCCATTCCCCTCGCATTCAGGTGCATCATCTCTGCATCCCGTTCCTCTCATCCCCATTCCCCGAGTGCTAGGGTTTGGGCACAACTTACTTTATTGTATTTTTTTTTCTTGGTTTTAGCATGGAGCCGTAGATGAAGGTGAGAAAGATTGAGTTTGTCACCGAGATATAAAGCCTCGTAATATTTTGGTATGTTTTTTTTTGGAGTATCAATATTTTGGTATGCTTGTTTTGTAGTTTTTATGCTAAGTGCATGCCTGTTCCTTCACGATGTTCGGTTGGAAAATGCTGACTTTCTCTTTTTTTATTATTGTTTGATAGGTGGATCCTCTTTCTCACCAAGTCAAGGTTTGCGACTTCGAGTGCTAAAATCTTGGTACGTACATGCTCTAATGATAACAGCAAGAAATATGATCTTTTTATTTCAAAACCTGAGAATTGAAACTATTAAGACACAAAAAGTAAATACAGCCTTCGGCCTCAGCAAATGCAACTTTGGCTCGTTTTCGGACTCTCGTAGTGGCTGCAAGTGTTTTTCGCAACTATGAGCTGTGATCTTGCACTGGTCACTTTGGATGTAATAATGCTAGTTTAGTTAAGCATAGCTCCTTACAGACTTGAGTCTTTGATGCTGGCCTGCGTGCCAAAACTCTGAATCTTGAAACGTTTTCTTTTTGAAATATAAAAGCAGAGGTATCCCCCTTCTAAAAAAGACACAAAAGTAAATAAATTTTCCTTGGGCTGATATGAGACACTAAATTGCACATATGCTAATTTGTATGCCATGAAATGATTAATGGGACTAAATGGCATGCCCCGTACCCTCTTCCAATCAGTTCTGAAGTTTTTATTTCTTTCTTGTGCATGTTACAAAATGTCCAATAAGGAAGTAGTAAAGGATTCAAGTCTTCGATTTTCCTTTCTACACAAGTCGCCATGAACTGTAGCTTGGAAGTAAGTTTGCTTGTGCTAAAGTTTTTCACTTATTTGTATTTGTATTGCCTTGTGTGATTAATTAGCGTTTGCAATATTATCTACAGGGGAGCCCGAGCAAGTTGGAAGCACGAGCAAGTTGGCCTTCTAGTCTTCATCAGCTCTTCTACTGTCATTGCTTGATTGGTATGAACTTTGTCTCTACATTTGGCACAGAATTGCAGGTTGTGTGTGATCTATGATGAGGTGATTTTGGCTTTTTAAAACTGGGCTATTGAACCTTGCTTGAATTTCCCTATAGTTCTTGTTGATGGCTTGTGGTCGACGAAGTTTTTAGCATCAAGTGTGTTGGGATTGATTTAATTTGGACAGGTTGTTTGGCAAAATCTGTATTTTTCTGTTGAACAACCCAATCTGAACTGAATGATTTTTTTTCTTTTGGGAGTAATGAGAACAGATGAGGTTAGATGTTTTTTGTTTATATGTCTTTCACTATTTTAACACTTTATTTTTTTTAAAAGGTGCGTCATGGATAAAACATGGATGGATCAGCCTAGGTACATTATAAACATGTGAACATATACTAGAATCTACATGCACAAAGTGTGTTTAGTCCGATGTGTTGATAATCAAATGTAGGCACACCCTTGTGTATATAGAAGGAGTGGACATGTTTCTAGAGTTTGCCTTTAGTAATTCAGCAAAAGGAAATCAGATTTTGTGTCCCTGCAAGACCTGCAAGAACTCTTGTTGGAAGGTCCGTAGTACTGTATGGGAGCACTTGATATGTGAGGGATTTACGGAAGGATATATAACATGGGTGAATCATGGTGAACCTAGTTCTAGTTCTTTCACAAATACCGCACAACATGAAAGGGTAGAAGTAGAGGACCCAAATGAAGAGGATGATATTTCTGGTTTACTTCAAGACATAGCGGGAGGGTTAGATGTCATGGGGGACTTAGAAGTAAACACGAAGGAGCACGATGAGAATATGGAAGCTTTTCTCAAAATGGTAGAAGATGCCGGGCAAGGAATCGTATCCAAGTTGCAAGTACTCGAAGCTACGTTTCATTGTAAGGTTACTCCATATCAAGTTCGTTGGGCGATGGAGCGACAAAAAGCTTCGACATGCTACTAGAGTTACTTAAGGATGTCTTACCTGAAGAGTCATCACTTCCTAAAAACTTTAATGCAGCTAAAAAAATGGCCAAAGGTGTAGGTCTTGGGTACAAGAAAATCCATGCATGTGAGAATGATCGCATACTATTTTGGAAAGACCATGCCATGAAAAATGTTTGTCCAACATGTAATACTTCAAGATGGAAATCGAAAAAAGAGTAGTACTAGTGGAAAACGTGTGCATAAGGTTCCTAGGAAAGTCCTGCGTTACTTTCCTGTAAAGAAAAGGTCGCAAAGGTTTTTATGTGCTCAAAAACAGCAAGTGACACCAGGTGGCATGATGAAGGACGACAAATGATGGTTTGCCGAGGCACCCCGCCGATGCTCCTTTCTCGAAAGATTTTAACTCAAAGCATCCTGAATTTGGGTTAGAGAGTCGAAATCTTAGGCTAGCTGTAGCTAGTGATGGCTTTAATCCTTTTAGGACCATGAGATCAACTTATAGCATTTGGCCCGTTATTCCGATCCCATACAACCTCCCCCCTTGGAAGTGTATGAAGCAATCAAATTTCATCTTGACCTTGTTGATCCCTCGGACCTAAGGCACCTTGTGGTGATATGGATGTGTTTCTTGAGCCATTGGTGGATGATATGGTAGACATGTTTGTTTATGGTGTAAGAACATATGATGCTTCTAAGCGTGAACCCTTCCAACTACGCTACGCCATAGTTTGCACCATATCTGATTTTCCGGGTCTAGGTTATTTGTTGGCATGTGTCACTTCGGCAAAGTTGCTTGTCCCTGAATGCCACTTAGATACATGTTCTTTCCAACTGAAAAAAGGGAGGCAAGTGTGTCTACATGGGCCATCGTAGATTCTTAGATGCCGAACACGATTTCGGTTTGATGCGTATACATTTGATGGTACCACGTAACTTAGGCCAGCACCTAGACCACTTAGTGGAGAGGAAATATTGGAGCTGACCGCCAATATATGCACAACCTTTGGAAAGGACCCAATAACCAAGAAGCCAGCCAAGCGTCCGTGCAACCCCACTACAGAGGAGCCATCAAAGCGAAAACACAAGAAAGTTAATGACCCACCAATTGTTTGGAAAAGAAAATCCATTTGGTTTAAGTTGCCATATTGGAAAGACTTACTTCTACGGCATAATTTTGATGTTATGCACATAGAAAAGAATGTGTGTCGAATATTATTGACACACTTTTGGACACCGATGGAAAATCAAAGGATAACTTAAATGCCCGCTTTGACATCCAGAACTTGGCATTAGAAGTGATCTTCATCCTGTTAGTGTAGAAGATAACTTCTATTTACCTCCAAAGACACGGTTTACAATGAGTCCTGATGATAAGGAAGCATTTTTACAAGTATTGAAAGAAGTGAAGTTTCCAGATGGCTATGAATCTGATATGCGCCGTAATGTGCAAGTTAAGGAGAAGAAAATAATTGGATTAAAGAGCCATGACAATCACATATTGCTGCAGCACTTACTTCCGATTCTTTGTTAGGAATAAATTGCCGAAAAGAGTCGGTCAAAGACTAATTCGTGTGAGCAATTTCTTCAAGATGATTTACTCACCCACTATTCGTATCGGTGACATGCAAAAGCTAGAGGTCGAGATAGCTGAGACACTTTGTGTCCTTGAGACTATATTTCTACCATCTTTTTTGATATCATGGTACATTTGTTGGTGCATCTTCCCGCTCAAGCCAGACTTGCTGGTCCAAGACACTACCGTAGCATGTGGGCAGTAGAGAGGTACTAAACTATTTTCAAATGCTATTAGACATATTTGAAGTTAGATTCCACACCAAAAACTGTTGCTTCATAGGTATTTGATGAAGTTGAAGGGCTCTGTTCGTACTAGGAGTCATCCAGAGGGATCAATTTGTGAGGCCTATAAATTTGATGAGAGTCTTACTTTCTCGCTCAACATATTTTGAAAGGTCGTGAGATCGACAAGTAGAAAATGGTGAAAGTACGGACATTGAAATTTGTACTACACCATTCTTTCAAAATAGAGGGCAAGCTCTAAGTGGCAAGTGCACTGTATCCTTAGAATACAAGACTTGGGTTCAAGCACATAGATATGTGTTGTTCAACTATGATAACATAGAACCATACTTGAAGTAAGAAATCCACTCAATTTTAGGCATATTCCATTTCTCATGTTATCTATACATTTCTCAATGGGTACTACACCTTTGCAGCAAACATATTGAGTACCTTTCCTCGTTTAGTCACCGCAGTCAGCGAGAAATCAATCGTACCATCATGAAACATTTCATGATTGGTTTAGAAAGCATGTAAGTAAAGGCGTAATTAACATGTTCTGCATGCATCTAATACACTTAAATTAACTAGACATAATGTGATATTGATAGGTGGAAGGGTTAGTTGAGAGTGGTGTAGAAGTACCTGAAGAGATACAAATTTTGGCAAATGAACCTTTCATGATTGCAACAATGTACAATAGCTATGCCATTAATGGATTTAAATTCCATACATCCTCCTATGATGAGGGTAGACCAAGACAAGGCAGTGGAGTAGCTTTGTGTGCCCGCACCTATTGCTTTGAAAATGGAAACAATGTGGACCCGCTTATGAGAAACAAGGTATATTATGGCATCATCAAAGAAATCATTGAGTTAAACTATCGCAACAAAGGAAATGTAGTTCTGCTTAAGTGTGATTGGGTTGACAATCGCGTACAAGATAAATGGGTCAAGAAAGATCAATTTGGGGTTACAAGTGTTAACTTAAAGCATTTTTTCAATACCGGAGAAAAAATGTTAGATGAGCCTTTTATTTTGGCATCACAAGGCGTCATGGGTTTACTATGTTAAGGAAGGTCCTAATTCAGATTGGTATGGTGTTGCCCAAATAAAACCACGCGATCTTTATGATATGGAGGTTGATAATGAAATAAGTAACCCAATGCCCGATTTGGATACAAATGTTGATCCGAGTGGTCTTTTTGGACATGTTGTACATGTAAGGACCGATATTGATGGAATCATTGTTGCTGAAAGAAAGAGGAAGTAAGTCTCAAACGCTTTTAGTTGTTGCTTTGGTGCTATGCAGAATTTTCTTTGACATAATTGCTTTGTTGGTGTGAACTAATTCTTGATTGCTTACATACTTGCAATGCTATTTTTGAGAATCCTGTACTAATTGATTATTATTTTTTTAGAGAAACAATGCCAAATGCAGGGGGGAAAAAGAAAAGCCGTGCAAAAACCGATCATGAAGATGAAGATGGTGTGGAGCTAACTGAGTATGAAATGGAAAGGAATGAAAACATCGATACGCTATTTAAACTAGATGAACTCAATATTTCGCCACTTTGCACAACAACCGAATGCACCGCAGCAATCTAAGAGAAAGAAAAATGTATGTATTCTCATGAATCTGAAATGTGCTCCTACATATTGTTTTCTATGAAGCGTCTAGAAATCTAAACTAATAATTATGTCCCCTAATGTAGGCAACTGCCCGAACACCTGTTGAGGCAACTTCAATTGGGCGTAACTTACGGTCCAGCACTAGAACAAGTGCCCCACATGTTAATATGCAGGCTATGAATGAACAACCTGATGATCAACTTAATGAATGTATTCTTCTCTATGGTGTGACAAATAATAATGCAATGCATGCATCATGCATACTTAAGTTGGGTGTACTTGTCTTTGTATTTGTTTTTTTCGGTGTTCCCGAACAGCCCCCCAAAAAGTTTGAGGACCTACTACAAAGGCTGATATCTATGCAAGGCAAAATAAGCCTAAACTCCAATTGGAAGTCAATGAGCGTGGCCAACCTTGCGGACCATCAGGCACTCAATTTGCTAACTTCATTGGAACACTTATGAGAACAAAGGGTTTCCCAATTGGACATGATGATTGGAGGAAGGTCTGTCCACGCAAAAAAGTATAAGCTTTGGAAAGACGCACGGGTAATAAATTTAGAGCAAATGTACCTAGTGTAGTCATATGATTGAGTTCTAACTTATTATTTGTGTGTTTGTACAGCTATATTGGCAAGTAGACAACCTTGTCTTCAATTGGTTTATGAAGACCGCAGCTACAAAGTGGAAGGAATTTAAAGCGTAACCGAGAAAGGTGTATGATGATGACATGGAAGATGATGAACTGCTTGCTTTGTGTGATGCCGAGTTCATGAGGATGACCGAAGTGGCTAATTAATCATTGAGGTCTCCGTAGGCAGCTGTAAGTTACAAAATTCTTGCTTATTTTCATAATGTATGTGACACCAACTTAAAAACATGATATCATTTGACAGGCCCATTCTTTGAGGGGGAAAGCGAATCGTTCAAAGCTGACACAAAACCATACAAGCGGGAGTAAGAGTCATGCACGTGTTGGTAATGAAATGGTATGCAACATTTCTTGTTACCTTGTTTTCCCTTTCTTAGCATCCTGTAACTACAATAACATATATGGTTTAGGGTGAGGAGCTAGGGCGCCCCCCTCGTAGAGATGAATTGTTCATCAAAACGCACACACACAAGAATGGAGTACCTCAGAAAGGAGCTGAAACAACAATTGTAAGTTTGATAAAATACAACACTTTCTTATGCCATCATATTTTGCTAATATTTTTGTTCCCTCCGGAATGCACTTCAAGATGCAATTAGAGATAACCCCGGATTGAGAGACAAGAGTATCCACGAAGGTGATGCCTATTCTTATGTTTGTGGGGCGTAGAAGAATGGATATGTTCGTGTTGTGGGTTTGGGGCCAAGTCCAAAGAGATCTGAAATGCCCGGAGCTAGGAAATACACATCAACAAGCCTACAAATGGAGAGAGAAGCTCGTCGGCACTCTGATATGAGAGTGGAAGAGCTAACAAACCGTCTAGACAAACTTCAAGAAACTATGGAAAGGTGGATGCAGCAACAATTATCCTCTCAAAATGGCAATAGCACTCCCCATGGATCTAATAGTGCACCACAGGTGGTAAATCTTAACCGTTATTCTTTTTACATTTTCTCTTTGTTAGTGCAATAACAGTTCATGGTTTTGCTTTGATTTAGAACTTAAGGGCTGCACCAACCCATCATGATGAACTATATGAAGAAGAACAAGAACACGATGCTAGATCATATGCAGGGGCTGATATGGATGGTTTGGAGTTACATGATGATGATGACTTCATTCCGAGTAGACGAGTGGTCCGTCAAGAGGAGCAGCATAATGAGGTAATTAGTGCCAATAGATTGTTAGAATCAGTTTTGTGAAATAAAAACACACATAAACTCCGTAGTTTGATAATGCAATCAAATTTAGAAAAAAATGAAGGTATGCAATCAGATTTAGATATGTGTAGTGTTCTGAAATATATTTTATAATTCAAGGTGGCAGGGATGTCATACTATATAATGTAGTAAGGCCCTATGATGTCGCTGTGGCAAAGGCTACCGTTCAAACAAAGAACCCAAAGGCGGTCGTGGGAGGCACTGTTCTTGGCGTGCAGTTCTGTGAAGTGGTTGTTAATCATGTGTTTATGAGGAATGTTGTGTTGCCTCGTCCATATGAAGGGGCCACCACCATTGTAGAGGCTCATGGGAGATGCATTGCATGGCCACATGATAGAGTAATGTTTTAACCTTTATGGCTATATTGAAAAAAATTAATCATTATATTCTGTCCATTAGTAATATATTTATTTTCTACTAGATGAGGGATGACAAGAAGTCACTACAGCACTCAAAAAGTGGTGGCACAGGAAGGCCATCACAGCTTGAAGGTATTTTACTTGAACATTAGTAGTTTCTTCATGCTTGATATGCACCTAGTGTATAGCCACCTGATTGGACATTAGAAATGAGTTGGAAAAACAAATGCTGTAAATAATGTAGCCAGTGATTATGACTTGTTGCTAGCAGTTTAGAACAGCAGAGGCTACTGCCTGTACAGTAAACTATTTTAGCAGCTGCACAATTTAGTAAACTACAATACTTTAATAGATTTTGGTAATGCTGATTAGTATTGGTATTTGTACATGATCAGTAGCTGCAGTAGAACAACAGCAGCACCTATTTTGATAGTTGGCTGTGTGTACATGCTCAGCAGCCGCAGTAGAGTAGCTGCAAGACCTATTTTTAGCAGCAGCTGTTGTTTGTACAGTAAATTATGATAGTGGGCTGCAGCAGCTGCGCAAAGAAATGCTACTGAACAAGCTTTGTTATAGTTACTTAAATAGAATTTTGTATCTGCCCAATTTAGTAATGAAAATATTGATTACAACAAGATTGATCACCGTTCTCAGTTTCAAGAATTATTTAAACTGATTTGATTAATGCAACACTTGAAACTGACTGAACTGCGTAAAATTTAAAGCATAGAGACTGATATTTCGCCTTTTTTAGGTTAGGTACTTAGCTATGTGTTGTTGCAAGTATTTTGCATCGGCAACCTTGTGTTATGATCAAGGAGTTGTTACATGCCGACATTTTGAAGTGGCATCAACCATCTGTGCACCAAGCTGGCATTCAAGTATTTTGGAGTGGCAACAATAGTTGTCATTGGAAGTTTGCGTTCTGTAGGAAGCTTGTGTTTGGGCATGTAAAGCTGCTTGTGTGTGGAAGAAAATGGCTGCAAGAAGACATGTATTGCTGGTCTGTTCTTTTGTTGTGCACCTAAGCTTGTGTTTGGAAGAAAATGGCTGCAAAAAGACATGTATTGCTGGTCTTTTCTTTTGTTGTGCCAAACACAAGAAAGTGTTGAACGCCAATGGTAGTATATCTCTGCTAGTGACTATATCATGAACCTTTATATGAATGTATGGCTCTATTTATTATGAGCATCACTGGACTTGTTAGATGTATGTAATGGAGGATCTAATATATTATTTCTATGCAATCAAGTCTGTTTGCTCAATGAGTTTTCTTCTGTATGAACAAAATTGGACCTGTGATTGTTATAAAAGGTGGACTTATTAAATTATTCAGATTGTATTGATATATATATTTATTTGCTATAGAGTTTTGCCGACAGTTTAATTGTTGAAGAGGACATTTTTCATAAATCACCTTGGAAATGGTTTCCCCAACATACAAACTATCGGTAAATGCTTTAACTGTCGGCGTAGCTCTTAACTGTCGGTAAAGGTTTAACTGTCGGCGTAGCTCTTAACTGTCGGCATAGGTTCACCATTTGGCTACAGAAAAAGTGTCGGCGATTCTATTAACTGTCGGCAAAACTTTCACCGACGGCTTCTACCGCGACTATTTCCAAACTGTCGGCAAAAGTTTTGGTGGTAGGTTATGTGTCGGCAAAGGGTACTTTTGCCGACAATAAAAAGTGTCGGCAAAGGTATGCTGTGTTATAGTGTTGCTTGTGGGCTCAGGATTTTTTTTCATTTTTTTAATATATTAACTGAGGCGGGTGTTGTAAGGAGCCTGCTTCGGTGAATCGATTAACCATGGCGGTTAAAGGCAACAACCTCCTTAATACACAGATTAACCGTGACCTTACATTGGAGGCGGTTGCCTTTGCCCGCCTGGGAAAATGAGAAACACCCGCCTCGCAAAACTTTCTGTAATAGTGCTAGGATAAAAATTTGGAGGGGCTAAACTCTTCATCTTTGATCTTCAATCCCTCCTCTTTATAGTAGCCATGACAAAAAAAAATAGAGGGGCTCTAGGGGGGCTTCATGGGATTAGCGGCGGTAGGGGCTTGAGCCCACCCCGCCCGCCCGCTAGATCCGTGCACGCCTCCCCCGGTGACCCTTTATATATTCATATAGACGTTACATCCACTACTATACAAAATCTTAACCGTAACCTTTTAAATTGGGGGGGCTCGGAGGCGGTTGGGCCACCGGCCCACCTCGGTTAATCGGGCCTAGCCGAGGCTGGGCCCAGCAACCGCCTTGGTTAATAACCGAGGCGGGCGTTATACCATAACCGCCTTGGTTAATATGGTGGTATATGCTGGGAGTTGAAGCATCACATTGGCAGAAACGTTGCTGGGAGTTGAAGCATACATCATTTCTACACTAGTGGTATGTCTGTGCCGCACATTCATATGGCGCCGCCGGTGCGTAGTATATGATTGTGCATACATAAGGTGATTCAGGGAGATGGATATAAATTACCGCCATGCGCTAGTATATATATGGATCACGCAAAACGGCATTTCGATCAACAAAACGATCTCCCAGATGTAAGAGGCTAGTGTTCAGAGAAACGTTAACCATACTGATTATCCTGGCCAGAACAAAAAAAAAAAAGATAGTTGATTCTCAGTGCACCGCGCGTCAGGAACTATTATCTTTAGGTAACGTTGTCTTTGTAGAACCAAACAGTGCCGAATGTTTTGATGAAAACTAGGCGCAAATTGAGAAAAAGGACGCCGATCCATGTGGGAATTACTTAACCCCACAAAATCTCCACGCATGGGCTCAATAAAAGTTGAGAAAAGGATGACGATTACTTTTTTTTTTTTTTCCCCTACGAAATCTCCAAGCATGGACTCAACATTTTAAGAGTACTTTTCCTCAAAAAAAAAACATTTTAAGAGTACTACAAAGTCAACTCGTCTTTGTTATACATAGCAGAAGTGGCGAATTATACTAAATATGCACAGATGCATATTTTGTACTGACTCGGTTGGCTCTAATATTCATATAGGCAGTGCAAAACTTAGCAAGATCATCCGTCAATTTGAGTCAGGAAACTGAAAACATATATTATTACTGGAGATGATGATCATCCATCACTGACTAGTCGACATTTGACAAGGTCAGGGCTAAAAAAACAAACTGCAGATAAATTAACTTGTACCACCAGCAGTTATCCATGAATCGACAGGTGGTGGAATTTACTATCCAAGAAACGAAGATGGATCAACATAGATGAGTGTGGACGACGACGCAGCAGGCGGCTGGAAGCAGGTAGCTTGGCAAAGTTGAGGACGGCGAAGTCTGTTTCCATTTCCACGTCGTATCCAACGATGGGCACACACCTCTCGCTTTCAATCTCATCTGGAATCTTGGCAGCGAGACAATTCAATTAGCCGATCCAAATCGATCGCGCGCATGGTGTCGACCGATGGATGTTTGCTGCTGCCATAACATAATAAGGAGGGCGGAGGCCAACCCACTAGTCTCGATCCAGACAAATGTATGCTATTATGAGTCCACAGACCATATATGCAATTATACGCACATAACATCGGATGGGAACTCCTGTTTGTCTTTCTCTTTTAGCATCATCTACTGTGCTGACCACTAGTCAATCGACTAGATGGACCCGATTGATAT
Organism: Chrysopogon serrulatus; assembly: GCA_015844335.1. NCBI lineage: Eukaryota > Viridiplantae > Streptophyta > Magnoliopsida > Poales > Poaceae > Chrysopogon > Chrysopogon serrulatus. The sequence goes on along the minus strand of JADLZL010005620.1, from coordinate 202,398 downwards.
ACGGATAACCTGATTGCTTTAGCTAGGGCCGCCGACTTAACCTCTTCAAATTGACAGTTTTAAGGATTTTTTTGGTTTCCCAAATTAATTGAAATTTCTTGTATTGGAGAGAGAAGGATGTTTAATTTTGCATTTGGTTGGATTCCAGTTGCTAAAAATTACCATTACGTTTAGAGGCCTGTTTGGATTCCATGTTGCTAGAAAGACCAAATGTGAACGAATTTCAAAACTATTATATAAACGATGGCTATTTGGTAAGATGAATCTATTAGTTCTAATTAGCCCATGATTAGTCCATATTTACTATAGCAACATATGAGCTAATCATGGCCTATTGGGAAGACACAGACTGAAACTGGAATATAAAAGAATTCCCAACACCCTGCAATGGGAAGACACAAACTAAAACCGGAATATAAAAGAAATCCCACAACGCACCCTGCAATTGGGAAGACACAGACTGTAACCGGCGAGTGATAGAGCCATCCATGTGCATCTCCGCCATGCTGATCCAGAGAGACCCATCAACCTCATACATGGGAAAGTATTTCTCATAGCCATAAACACGGGTTGTTAGCATCAAACTTGGGAATTGGATGGAAAGCGACCTGTATGTGGGGAGAATCAAATAGTGTCAGGTGGGCATGGAGGCAAAGGAGGCTGTGAAAGCAACGTGCAAGGTCAAGGACAACTAGGAATTATTACCATCGATGTCGGTCAAAAGACACTAGATAGAGATGGGATGGGGAATCAAGACACATACCCTTGCCTGGGACATAGGTCCAAGTCGTGGTGATCCCTGGCCCAACATACCGTATAGTCGTTTCAATGCAATGCTCATTGAGTTTGTCAGCAAGGGGGCTGACAGGTGAGACCATCCGCACAGGCAACTGTAAATGGAAACGGTAAACGCTTTAGCATCAAAAAAACGCTGCAGAGGCGTGCGCTATGCCGCCATGTCAGCCAGAAAGAAGGGCGACGGCCGCCAAACCTGGCGTCCTAGCGCGCGTACGCTACGCGGCCCCGTGGCACGGGTGGGGCCCGCGCTCGTCCCTCCCGAGGCCGCCGGGGTGCACCACGCGACAGAGAGAGAGAGGAGGGACGAGGCCGCAGCGTTGCCGCCTTGGCCGCGGGCCGGAGAGCCACCGTGGCTGCGCGCTTACCCGAAAGCCGCTGGCCGCCTGCTCGCTGAGCGCCACCGCTCTGCCGAGCCGGCTGCTCAAGGCCGCCAAGCCGGCCGCAGGCCGAGTCGCCCGCTGCCGCGAGCACGAGGGACAGCCGAGCCCCGCCACGCGCTTTTGCTCGACTCGCGGCGGGCGCGCTTCGCATGACGGCGCGGGAGTTTCCGCCTCGGGTAGGCGCGAGCCGCGTGGGCCGCTGCCGCCGGGTCCGGCTCGGGCGAGCCGCGGGCCGCCGCCGCTGCGTCCGGCCGATCGCTCCTGCTTCGCTGCGCGCGGAGCTCGACTGAGAGGAGGGGGAGGCGCCGGGGTGGGAGGGCGCGGGGGAGCCGGGCCGGCCGGCGCGCGCGCGCGCTCGCCACCGGAGAGGGAAGAGGAGCATGGAGGCGGAGGAAGGGAGAGCTGGCCCACAGAGAGAGAGAGAGAGAGAATGGAGTGGCCGGCGAGGGGGTGTTTTTATTAATAAAAAACTGAAAAGTAGGTATAGAGGATGGTATAGAGTATGGATGAGTGCGGGAGAACGTAGTATAGAGGAGAGAATCTTGATGACCATGACGGAATATTTTATTTAGAGGATGAATTTAGAGTAGCACGAGTGTGGATGGTCTGAGCGCATGGCCACCATTTGTCAGAGAAGGCATCAGGCCGGCCGGCAGTCCCAATGCTTAGTGATCTTCTATTGATGAGGGCTTTGGCCTCCTGGCACCACGAGTAATGATCAGTGGCGGCGGCCTTCAGAGCGGCAACGCTCGTTAGGCTCAGGTCGGCATGGTTGATAGAGAGATTCTAGAGCGACGCAGATGGACTCTAGGGAGACGGGCACTGATAGTCGATGACAGAGTCATGGGCAGCGAGGTCCCGATCGAGCTCAGAGAAGTGACGCTCTCCCACCACATCATGAGCTCGGAGAAGTGACGCTCTCCCATCACATCATGTCCGTCGAAGCGGTGGAGCACAAGTTGGAGATTGGGATCCATAATAGTGAGGCCATTGAAATTGAGTATAGTGGGAATGAGGAGGGGAAGGATCTGACGACTATCTAATACCAATTGTTAGAAGAGGCGTGGGGAAGAGAAAAAAACAACAGGAACCTGAAGAGGCTAGTTTACGTGAATCCTGAGTTTCAATCCTATGTCTCTCTCTCTCTAATAAATACTCCCTCGGTCCATAAATAATTGTCGTTGTTGGTGTATGAACCACATATTTGACTTTCGATTTGTAAAAAATACGTATAATATTTATATCGTCTTCAAATAAATTTATTAAAAAGCTAGATATAAATATGTTTTCAATGATACTAATTATGTACTATAAATATTAATATTTATATATATTTAGTTAAAGTTGAAAACAATAGTTATTTAGGCAGGCTGCAAAATTCAGAGAGCGAGTATAATTAACCCGAGAAATCCCACTGTGGACCGGTCACCAAGCTTCAGCAACATGTGTCTGTGTGAAGCACCGTTTGTCCTCAACACATGCCTACCTGCCTGCCTGTCGAAATGTCATCACGCAAATCCGAAGGACAGTGCTGAGCTGGTGCTAGTGACTGCAATCGATGGGAGCTGCTGGGATCTTTCTGTACGTTAACGTATCCATGGTGCCCTCCGGCCTCGATCCTCATCAATCTGTCACTACAGGAATTCAGATCTTTGTCGAGTGCCCCAGCACTCGGCAAAGGCCCAAAAGCACTTTCGGCAAAGGCTTTTGCCGAGTGTAGCTCTCGGCAAAGAGCTCTCGGCAAAGCCTCTATCGGCAACGGCTCTTTGCCGAGAGCTTTTTGTCGGACACTGGCAAAGGCTTTGCCGAGTGCCAAACGTGGCTCTCGGCAAAAAAAGTTGCCTTGACGGCGGCGTAAAAATCGAAATCTGGCTTTGCCGAGTGCCTCTAAACGTGGCACTCGGCAAAGAATAAATTTTTTTTTTTGAAAATTCTTTGCCGAGTGCCTCCCTGTGGGCACTCGGCAAAGATGTAATTCTGGTTTTTTTAAAAATTTTTGCCGAGTGCAAGGACCATAGCACTCGGCAAATATGGTCACTTTGCCGAGTGCCTTGGTCATTGCACTCGGCAAAGTGACCATAAATTTTTTTTTTTCAATTTATTTTTCCGTTAAATCACAAAGACACACAAAGCATATATATCACATACACAGTACACACATATCACATAAACATCACATAAATCACATCCACAAAGACATCCACAACACATATATCACAACCACATCACATATATCAAATCCGATCGTAATCCGATCACATCACATCACAAGACATCACAAATTCGATCACAATCCGATCACAAATGTCTCGAAACCTCATAAGGACCAAGTGCATTATTGAATAGAGAAGCGCATCGATCAAGGGCCAACTCACAAATCCGACGGGGAGCCAACTCACTTTCCCACCACCTGCCAACCCGGCCACCCCGTCCCCGGTGAAGGCCGTGGGCGGCTGCGCGTCGTAGACCAAGCCGGGTTGTTTGAACCCGCCCGACCGAGGCTGCACAAAAGAGACCGGGTTAGTACGTGTGATGACCAAAGTTCGAACGAAACCAATACACATTTATACTTACAGGAGTCCCAAAGTGAGGAGGCCGAGGCCGAGGCCGAGGCCGAGGCCGAGGCCGAGGCCGCACTACCGGAGCCGATGAATCGCTGTGGGAGCTCCATCCCCGAACGTGCCCCCATCCGGGCCGACGAAAAGCGATGAGCCGGGCCATCCTCGCCTCGCCTGCTTTCACGCACGGCCCTCTCGGCCTCGAGCCGGGCTCGCACCGCCGGTGTGCCGCTCCAACGCCTCCCTCCTTTCGCTTCCATCCCGGCCTGCAGAATGCAAAGGTGGAGTTAGAATAATTGAAACGCCATCGATTGAAGCTTACAACAAAAAGGAATTACCTCGAGTGTGGCGTAAGCGAGCTGTGAAGCCGACGGCCGTGGGCGTATGGGCACGCTTGCGTCCGTGCTCCGTGCTCGCAGCTGGGAGAGAGTGGGAGTCGAGGTCGAGTCGATGACGCCATCGCCCATCCAAGATCTTGCCCATGCTTCTTTCCTCCGCCCACCCTCATGACGATCTACGGGTCAAGGTCCCGGGTGCTCGGATCGTAGTCCTCGCCGTGTACCGTCCCCCGCCGCGGACGTGTACTCACCGAGGCGGCTGTGCACGCCGGGCGTTGGTGTGCGCCTCGGGCGGGTCCTCCGGGTTGTACGAGACGCGTCGGACGACGCCTTGCCCTTGTGCGCCATAGCAAATGCCTTGAAGATGGGGCAAGGCGCACCACCATGGGCCCGAGACTGCAACAAACGGAGTAGTGAAGGAATGACCACGAGTTAGAATCATAAGTTAGTGAGGGAAGAATCATCGACTTAGCTTACCCAGGCGCTTGCGTATCCGGCGAGGTTGCGGCCGCCTTGATGGTGCGATACACCGGGCATCATCAAGCGGCACTCCCGTTTAGCGTTGTGGGTCTCCTCCCACTCCGGACCGCACCACCTGTCTATGATCTCGCTCCAGCGGTCTTGGTGGTCGGGAGCACCACCGAGGGCAAGCCTGCACGTCACAATTTCACATATAAGTAGATCAAAGTAGACATGTGTAAACCGAAAGATCATATCATTTATATACCGCGAGGTACTTGGTCCCGAGTCGGCGTCATCGTCCCTCGCTTGTGTTTTGGTGACCTTCTCCCCAAGGCCTGGAGACGCGCCTCGTAGTGAATGTCGGTGACGAGCTTCTTGTAGGCCCTAGTGACACATGCCTGGGCCCTATCCTCTTATCCCTCCTCGCATTTGTAAAAAGTCTACACGCAAACATAAAGGGTCAATTTCTTATTTGAAGATAAGTGCAATAAATTTGATGCATTAAGATTGCTAGGGTTGGATGAAAGACTTACCTTAACTTCGTGCAAGACACGCGCCGCCTTGTTTTGATGTTCCGGATCTGGGGCAACGGGGGAAGTGCTCGAACGTCCGTGTAGGCTCCTCATTCCCGGCGTCACGTCACCAGGCCGGGTAGTGCGTCTTCTGAGAGAAGACCCAGGGCGTTATTTGGTGGGCGCGAGTGCTCACCCGACACCACAACCAACCGGGTCCTGAAAAGTGGTTAACCAATAGCATTAGTTTACAATTCAATTCCCAATATGTCATATGAAATAGTAATACCATGGAAGTTACTTACTTTTGGCCCTCAGGGCGAATCACCGGCCGCCTCGTCGGGTGTGGTACTGCAGGGAGACTCGCGGGACCGCGTAAGTACACACTCGACGAGGTACCGGAAGAAGTAGAACCAGCACCCACCGCGTCCTCCTCCTCCTCCTCCCTCCCCCGCTCCTGCTCGTCCTCGTCCGTCTGGGGAGCTATCACCTCATCCTCGACCTCGTCCCCCCTCCCCGCTGTCCTCGCGCTCACGGTCCCGGGAGGTGACGGCTCCCTCGCACGCCCGCTCCTCCGCCCCACGCCTCCCTCCACTGAGGTCCCTCACCGCAGCCGCCATCGCAGCTTTTTGTCTTGTTGTACAACGAGGACAAAGTTCACCGACCGGCCGCCCACCATCTTCAACGAAGCACCTGCATTTGACAAGAACCAATAAGACATGATTAGAAAATTAGGTTAAATAAACAAAACCCAAGCATTTATAAGAACAACAACGTAAGGTATCATATAAATAAATAGCATTACATGTATTAAGTATAATCTTCATGATCAGGATCATAAGCCTCATCGTCGGTATCAAACATGTCAAAGTACTCGACCCCGCCCAATGGAGGATTGTCGTCCTCGTCGTCGTTGCCTAAACGATGTCGCTCAAGCATTTGTAAGTCTCTCACATTTTCAACCTCATCTCCATCGTCCTCGTCATCAACAATTTCTTGGCCAACTTCCATTTCTATCGCTTTCGGTCAAGTCTATCTCGAACCTCCCATCTAGCCCTTCTCGCCTTGAAAGAACTCTCCCTCGTATGTGTTTGGATTGAAGTTATAGTCGTCATCATTTGGGGACAGGTAATTTACCGTGTGGCAAGACCTTATGCACAATATCCCAACCCTTCAGGTGCTCATTGCTTTGGCACACATAAGGGAGATAATAAACTTGTGTCGCCTGTTGGGCCACAATATACACATCATCTCCGGGTAGGGTGGTATCTTATCGAATCTCGACTAGACCAAGATGAGAATGGGTCCGTCTCGTTACCGCAGGATCAAACCAAAGGGCATTTGAATATGATGGGAGTAAATGGCGTTGAACCATGAAAAGTGAGCTCGTATATCTCTTGCACTCTTCCATAATACTCGACCCCATCTTGGCCGGGCGTAAAAACCCCTGAACTTGTTGTTCTCCGGTTCTGATGAAGCTGCTCGTAGCCCGTTGTGTGGAAGCGATATCCATTGACATCATAACCACTGAATGACTTGACCCTAAAGCCAAAGCCATCGGCAACTTGTCTCAACTCGGGAGTCATAGTCGTATCAATTTGGGCCTGCAAGCCAAGACCACATACGAAAGGTTGGCACGTAACTCGAAAGATGTAACTAAAAACGAGCTAAATGGGACGGTACCTTCTTCTTGAGCCATGAAATGAATTCAGGTTTGCCATTTCCCAGACCGTTTCTAAGAAGAGCATCCGCTTCCTACGGGTTAGGAGGGCGCGATTGACGCCAGTATTCATGAAGAAATTCCCTATACCAACGAGATCATAGGAGTTAGATGCAAGAAATAATGTTAGTGTATGGAACAAGTGCGTTCACTACTTACGTGATATATGGCTCCACTTCGTCAAGGTTGGTCAACACATAGAACATGATAGCGCCACTCATCATATAGCAAGATCTTGTTTGTCGATCCACTCGCGCTTCCGAAAGTTGCCCTCAAAAAGACCGAGGTTCGAGTCATTTCCACCATCATTGTAACAAGGCCGAGGATTATGCGCACTCGGAAGGTTGTCACTATAATAAATTGTTGTGAAGTTGGACACCTCCTCGAGGATATGTGCCTCGCCATGGAAACCTCGATTTTGTTTTTGTTTCTGCATTTCTTCCAAAGAACCTTTAGAACTCTTTCGACTGGATAGCACCAATGGTACTGCATGGGCCCCCCATTCGTGCCTCGTATGGGAGGTGCAAAATCGGATGTTTGCATCGGAGTGAAGAAGCCCGATGGAAATATCTTCTCTAGCTTACGGATCAAAACGAGTGCCATTTTTTTTCGAGGTCTGCAATCACGGTGCGAGATATCTCCTTGGCACATAGCCGGCGGAAGAAATAGCTCAACTCTGCCATGACTAGCCAAACATGCTCAGGGAAATAGCCTCGCACCATTGCTGTCCAGATGTGATAGTCATGACTCTTCATCCCTAAGACTCGTAGGGTGTCTAACTTCACTCCTCTCCTTAGATTAGCTGCGTATCCATCAGAGAACATTATAGTCTGTATCCATTCTAGAACTTTCCTTCTTTGTGGCCTTTTCAATATATAATCAGCCGGGGGCCTTGTCCATGTCTTGCCGCGTCTGGGAGGCCTCATCTCTAGCTTTGGTCTGTCGCACAACATTGCCAGATCCAATCTAGCCTTAGGGTTGTCCTTTGACTTTTTAGGAATATCCATGATTGTTCCCCAGAGTGCTTCGGCGACATTCCTTTCCGTGTGCATTACATCAATGTGGTACGGAAGGAGAAGGTCATCAAAATAGGGAAGCCGAGTCAGGCCCGACTTATGCGTCCACATATGTTGCGCACCATACCCCACAAAGCCATCACATTCGAGTTGAGCTCAAGGGCTTCTATCCTTTCACGAACCTCGGCAGGAGTCAACATCTGGGGTGGAGGGTCCATCACCACGAGTCCTTTAGTAAAGTTTTTCTGTCTCGTCTGAATGGATTGTCAAGCGGGAGGAACTGTCGGTGCAGGTCGAACCCCGAAAACTTAGTAGCTTTTTTCAGATAAATGAACCTCGAGGCTTCCTTGCAGATTGGACAAGGGAACTTCCCATTAACACACCGGGCACACAACATGGCGTGCGCAAATGAAATCATGCATGGAGTAAAGATACCACACATACATCCCGAAGTTTCTCTTTGTAGCACGGTCATATGTCCATACCCCATTCCGTGCACCGATCAATTCATCAATCATGGGCTCCATGTACACACCCATATGATTCCCGGGTGTCCGGGAATGATCAACGTTAATAACATGTGTTTTGCTTGCATGCACACACCGGGAGGAAGGTTGAGGGGGATCACAAACACGGGCCAACATGAGTAGGGCGCAGACCATCGTGCCAAAAAGGATTAAACCCGTCTGTCGCAAAGCGCAACACGGACATTACGAGCCTCTTTCGCCTTCTCATGATGAATGCCATCAAAGTGGGTCCACGCCTCACCATCGGATACATGCACCATCCGGTCGATTGTATCATTTGCCATGTTTGTGCCATGTCATCTGCTTTGGCGGATTCTTCGGTCATGTATAGCCGTTGGAGCCTCGGTATGAAAGGGAGGTGCCTTTACGACCGACACGGGATGTCAAGCTGCCTCTTCGGCCATCACAGACTCTACCTCCGGATACCTAGAGGATTCACATATCGAGCAGTACTTTGCTTCCGCGTGTTCTTTTTTTCGAATAGAACGCACCCATTCGGACATGCATGTATCGATCATACGGCATCTTAAGGGCACGGCGCGGTCTGCGACTTCGTACGTGCTCTTCGGGAGAGTGTGAGCCTCCTCGAAGCAAGCTACCAACAACCGTCAAGATATTTTGTCGAAGGCGTCTCGACTCATGCTAAGCTGAGACTTTAACGCCATTAGACGCCAACGGCGTCTAACTGAGAGACCTTTGTGTGGCCGTGAAGGGGTTGCCGTGCAGAAGTAAACATATCATAGAACGCCTTCGCGGTGGCCTCGGCTCCTCCTCCTCATCCGTCGTCCATCACCGAACTGCGTTTGATGAAAGTCATCTAACATGTCTCGCTACCCCGGCATCGGCATCAAACTCCTCGACGCGTGCTCTCACCACCTCCTCTCTCATTCCATGGGCTTCACCATGGTGCACCCATCGGGTATAGTCCGGGGTAAACCCATACAAGACAAGGTGCTTGCCCATGGTATCCTTGCATTGCCTTTTCCGATTAGCACACCTACTGCGGGGACACGTAACCCGACTCGCTCCTTTAGCGGCCTCGCCGAATGCTTGCTCCAAAAACATATATGTTTTCTCAATCCATTCAGTTTGTGTAATCACGATCACTTGGGCGGCCCGTGTACATCCAATCACGATCATCCATCTTCTAACATATATATTAGCGAGAAACATAACAATTAATTTTACCTACACCGGCCTCCTACTCTCTAATAGGTGAGGATAGGTCCTAATCCCACCAGATGCGTTATTGGGGCTAGTTTCTATTATTCCGCTCCGATCGGAGACAGTTTGGCAAAGACCTCCCGGCTGCTCTCCGGTGTACACGCCCGGCAGAGATCGTGTTTCCTGAGAACAACAGGGAGGTGATGCCGAAACTCGCCTCCGATCGGAGCGCATAAACGGAAACTAGCCCCCAACAACGCATGCGCAGCTGTCCAAATATCGTGGACAATTCAAACAGATACGGTTTTCAATATGCAAAGATCTCGCATACGTGCATACCGTATTCTTTCGAACGGAGACGCCTAACTTGGTGACCCTAATACGGAAACCGAGGTTATACCTTAGGTGGCGGTGCGATCGTCGATAGCGGGGCCGTCTTTGAAGCCGGTGCAGTGGCGGGCGACGCCGTGCAGTGCAGAACCGCAACGGCGACGAAGACGATCGGGGTCACCTCGAGCTGGGCTCCAACAGTCTTCTTCTCGCAAAATAGAAGGAACACACATAGCATTAGTTCAAAATTTGGACAGCACCTCCCCCCCGCACGGTGACAATGCCCACACCTGCAATAAGACACATATATATAACGGCTCGATGGCCGGACAACCACATCGACGGCTCGATGGCCGGACAACCACATGGACGGCTCGATGGCCGGACAACCACATCGACGGCTCGATGGCCGACAACCACATACGCTAAACCCATGACACGGCTCTTTACCTTCGAGGAACGACGGTGACAACAACGACCCAGACGGGGACCGGCGCGGACACGGACGGAGAGCGGCGCGGACGAGGAGCTCTTCTTCTTCCTTCTTCCCTCCCTCCTTCCTCCTTCTTTCCTACCCCTCCCTTCTTCTTCCTCCTCCTTGCCCCTCCCTTCTTCTCCCTTCTTCCTCCTTCTCCCTACTACCAATGGCGCGGGGGATGGGGTGGGGCCAAGCTGGGGCGCCGACGGCCTGCGCACACAGCGGGAGCGGCAGCGGCAGCAGCGACTTCCTCCTTCTCCCTCCTCCCTCCTTTCCTCTCTCCTTCCTCCCTTCTTCCTCCCTCCTCCCTCCTCCTCCCTTCTTCCTCCCTCCTCTTTCCTTCCCTCGCCACCCTCCTCCCTCGTCGCAGCCCAGCCACGGGCTGGGCCCAGAGGGGCGAGGCCGGGCAGTGGCCTACGGCAACAAGAACAAGTCGGTATACGCGAAGGCGGCGAAGCGCGCGGGTGGATTTAAGCGGTGGCTGGGCGGGCACGGGCGGCGGCGCCGAAGCGCGGGCGGCGGGAGCCGGTACAGCGGCGCCTCGGCTGGCGGGCGAAGCGCTGCCGGGCGCTGGCGGCGCGGGCGTTACGGCGGCGGGCGAAGCGGCGGCGGGCGCGCCGGGCGCTGGCGGCGCTGGCATGGGCCAGCAGCGCAAGGCGGCGAAGCGCGTAGCCGGGCGGGCGGCGGATGCTGCGGGCGGCGAAGTGGGCGCATAGCGCGGCGGCGAGCCGGCGGTCGTGTGCGTGTGTGTGTGCGTGTGTGGGGTAAGTGAGTGTGGTGAGTGAGTGGATAAGTCCTGGCGGCTCTTTGCCGAGTGCTAGATCACCGGCACTCGGCAAAAAGAAAAACCTATATTTTTTTTAAAAAAATCATCCTTTGTCGAGTGCCCCGCCGCCCGGGCACTCGGCAAAGCATGTCATAAAATTTTTTTAAAACACCCTTTGCCGAGTGCCCTGGCCGACGGGGCACTCAAAGAAAGAAAAAACCATTTTTTTCAAAATTTCGACCTTTGCGAGTGCCACGGGCCGGGGCACTCGGCAAAGCGTGTTATAAAATTTTTAAAACACGCTTTGCCGAGTGCCCGGCCGATGGGGCACTCGGCAAAAAAAAAAAACCATTTTTTTTTTTCAAAATTACGACCTTTGCCGAGTGCCCCGCCCGGGCGTGCACTCGGCAAAGGGTGTTTTAAAATTTTGTTAACACGCTTTGCCGAGTGCCCGGCCGACCGGGGCACTCGGCAAAGATAAAAACCAATTTTTTTTAAAAAAAATAGAAAATAGCAAACAATTTCAAAAAATTGCCAAATTTTTACAATAGCCCTTTTATACTTGTACTTCACTCATGAAAAAAGTATTGAAATCTAAATCAACAAATGAGAGATACTTGAAGTCCGATTCACCCTAACTAGTTTAGATGTTTATGAAACTTCTTCGAGGATTATCGGATTCGAACGTGACGTATGTGACTACTTGCTCGAAATATTGTCAAATTTTTTTCACAGCCTCGGCAAGCATGAAATGATGACACGGTGACAAATTTCATGATTTTTTGAATTCATATGCTTTTTAAGAATTAAAAAACAATGAGCCCGCACGCGGGTCGTTATATTTCGTGACTAAGTCCTTTAAATTTTTAGGTCTCAATTCTAGAACAGCTCTAAAATACCATAAATAATGTTAATATCAATTTTGTAGCCACTAAATTTCATTATTGGATGCACGTGTAGTTCAAATTTGAATTTTTCCTAAAATTATAATGAATTGAAATGAACTTCGGAAAATAGCAAAACACCTCAAAAATAGGCCATATTTGAAAACATAGTATAATATAATTTGACAAGGCTAAACAAAAAATTTGAGAGCAAAAATAAAAAAAAAACCTTTGCCGAGTGCTCTAGCGGGGCACTCGGCAAAGGGTTAGGTTTGCCGAGAGCCAGCTCTAGGGCACTCGGCAAAGTGTTAGGTTTGCCGAGAGCCCGACGGTCGGCTCGGCAAAGAATGGAGCCGTTGGGTTGCGGCAGGGCTTTGCCGAGTGCTTGTCTTTGCCAAGAGCAAGCACTCGGCAAAAGGCTCGCTTTTGCCGAGTGCCGTATTTTGCCGAGAGCTCGGCTCTCGGCAAAGCCTCGAGCACTCGGCAACGGCTGCGGTTCCGTAGTAGTGTGTCGCACGTATCCATGGTGCCCGGTGCGTGCAAGAATATGCGAGGAATGCACGTGCATGGGATCTGGAAAATTAATTGGTTGGCAGCAGCAAAATGATCCAATCATGAGTTAAATTTCTCTAACTTTTGATCAAGATTTTAGGAAAATATATTTTGTACATGTTGATGTATTTTTATATAAATTATGTCATTGTTAGAGAAGCTTGATTGGGACACAGCCAAGGTAAACTAATTAAGGTTTTGTGTCTACTACTATGCTTTGCTTGTCACCACAATTTCAAAATTTGAGGAAATAGATTAAAATGTGCGCAAGCAGTGTTTGGTTTATGACAAACCTTAGGTTAACTATCAAAACAATCCAAATAGTCAGCTCAATGAATATGCAGGAGGGGACGACATTTTGATCAAGCTCCTTGGCTTTGTACACGATTTAATACTTTGTCCCCTCGTTTTTCTTTCGAAATGAAATTATCAAGTACGCGATCCAAGACAATGATGACCTTGGAGCATCTCTGAGAGTTAATGATGACCTTAGAGCACCTTCAAGATTTTTGAAGACCCACTTCTAATCATGTTTTTTTTGAAAGATTTAATAAAGTTCCCTCTAACAACTTGTTATCTTAACTCCCAATCTTTTTACACTTGGAGAGATATACGCACATGTATCTAATCAGCCGATCTGAGGTGGAAGGTCATCATGAAGAATAGGTAAAAAGGGCAGGGATCATAATGTAATTGTATTAGAGAGGAAGAAAGTATAAAAGTGACAAGGGTGAGAGCATCTCTAAATTCACTTGGTAAATCTTGTGATTTGGCAACTCTCTGAAATATATAGCAAGTGAAAAAAGAGTTCCTTTCCAATAGTTTAGCATAATTCACTTCCCAAACACAGATCAAACTTACATCAAGAACCCCGAGACAGAAACAAAATTATGTTTATATCCTTCCACCTCTAGAAAACTTACATCAGAAACCCTGAAGTAGAAATAAAATTGTTTTTTCACCCTTCCACCTCTTCTAAAAGCTTGATGGCAAGTCGCGTCCAAGCGCGGATATATCCTCGTGCTGGAGGAAAGAATAGCAACTTGAGATAAATGAGGAGTTGATTTGAGGAGTTGTTGGAGAGGATTTTTTATGATTTTGCCAAGAAAATAAGGATACCAAGTTGAAATACCAAGTTGTTGGAGATACTCTGATTAGAAATACACCAGATACCTACTTTATGCCTTTCTACTTTCTGTATTCTGATTTAGAAATTACAAAACATTTTGCTTTTTCTAGATATGTAACAAAGCAATGTATCTATAAAATCCAAAATGTCTTATAATTTAGAATCAAGAAAGGCTCCTCTTCGTGTCGGGAGTTTACGAAGAAAATGAAGAGTATCCCCACAAATCTAGCCCAGTTTTTGTGAAGGAAGACCGCTCGATCGTTTCACCGAGCAGGAACGGCGGCTTTATTTGTGTTGCATCTTGCTGATGACGCAGCACATGGTCAGATGGATCGTGGCCTCGCTACGTGCCGGTGAACATGGGTTCCCGGCTTGTTTCGGCTCTAGTTTTTTTCAAAAAAAAAAATGGACGCAATCTCGTGCCCACCGCTTCTGGTTCAATAAAAAAGAACATTATTGGTGGATTCCGTCCTTTTATCTCTCTATTCTCAGAACATAACGTTGAATTTCATAAAAAAAAGGAGAGAACATAATATATACTTGGTAGATCAGAGGAGAAACTGCATCTACGCTGACTTTGCTACTGCGGATATTCCTTCTTGTTGTGTGGCCGTATCGTTCACCCTACCTACATATATCTGCATCGTCTGGTTTTGCTACTGCGGATATTCCTTCAAGTGCCGTACGTCTGCCGTTCACCCATGCCCACCAACTGCATTATGGCAAGCCCCCACTGCATTGTGTAGGGAATGCTTCTACTAAGTACCAAGCCAGCATTGTCCTCTACTAAGGGCAAGTACATTGCTACACATCAGCGATCTTATACTCTGTCTCATGTAGTGCCACGTAGGATTATTGCTAATATGGAGGAAAGAGAGAGAGGAGAGAGGAAGAGGTCATTGTTTCACGAAATAACCACCTCATGAGCTAAAACTTAGGACTATGAGACAGTGATTATACCATTGTACGAGTAGTTGTTGCCATGCAACTCACAAACTTTTTCCTTTATTTTAGCATAAATCATGGAATTATGAATTACTATGAGACAACTTAAAATATAACCATTATACATATTGTCTATTATATCGTCTTAGAATTATGTGGCACTATATGAGACTACTTACAAGACAACACCAATGTACTTGCCCTAATAAGAATTGAGAGACAAATCTACTGCCTAGATCTTGTTAGAGAATAAGCAAATTGTCTACCTATCGTATTAGCTTAAGCTTTTGACATAAACTGGTCAGTGCATGCAGCTCAATAGATCTCTCTTAATTAGATTAACTAGTATATCAGTCGATACAGACTAAAACTAGCTTAGGAGAAAATTCTAAAGTGGCATAGCCATGTAGGCTACCGGCGAGCAACCAAACCTTGGAGAAAATTAGAGTCACTTGCCCCATTGTTGCGTGGTAGTTCACTTGCCCCATTGTTGCTTGGTAATTCTTGCTTTCTTCTTTGTACTAGCTATTTAGTTCTTTAGTAGAGCCTCTAGTAACTTGGTTCGTGGTACTTACATCTTTCGCCAGTTTTGAGAGGATGCTGGACGTGACCTTCTGAGCTCCAAAGCTCATTGCTTTGTAATCGACCAAGGTTGGGTGAAGTTTTATTTATATTTTAAAAGGTTGGTGACTGAGCTTCAACTGAGGTTTGAGTCTTACCTGTACCCAGAGGTTTTTGCTCTCCCTCGAAAGTTCTCGCTGGTTCAAACCTTTGCTCTTCTGATAAAGGCTGTTGAAGAAGACCGGCTTCACTAGCAAAGGTTGCTGACGAATTCTTTGCTCTGTCCTTTTCACATGATCGCTTCCTCTTCAAAAAATTTTCCATTGCAAGGGACAAGCTAGGTCCCGAATGAGGTCTAGAGAATAATGCTCTTTGGTGAAGGTCCCATGCGAAGGTCCTCCGATGTAGATTTCATGTGAAGGTCCCCTAACGAGGGTTCCGTGCAAGGGCCCCTGAAGAAGGCCAGCTAGAGAAGGTCCCCCAGCGACTGGTTGGGGAAGGTTCCCCTATGAAGGCCAACTCAACAAGGTCCACCGACGAAGGCCAGTTGGAGGTCTCCCAACAAAGGCTTCCGGACAATGGTCCGAGGACTATTGCATGCGAAGGCTCTAAATAAATGGCTTCACAACGAAGCACTACAGAGAAGGATCCGTGACAAAGGCTCCAAATAAATACGCCAGAGGGGAGAGAGCTTGGTGGTGAATAGGGCATATTAGGATTTGACAGCACACAAGTGGATGAGGAAATCAAAGCCTTTGCCCTCGTGCCCTTCACACTATATGTAGGCAATCGCAATTTGCATGTGGCCCTTTGACGATGGTGGGAATTTCATAAGGTATTGCACTAATTCCTGTTGAGCTTCTTCTATGGGTATAATCAGCCCATGCTATCCCCAAACATTGTTTTAATGAAATTCAATTTTCATATGACTGTATTCATTCGTTCTTTTACTATCTATAGTATAAATTATAGAGTTTATTTGATTTTTCATCTGTGCACAATGCATAGGAGTCGGGGGGAGGAACAGGAAGGTAGGTGTAGAGAGGCGGTGTTGCTTCTGAACTGGTCGCGTGCGCTCGTAATTGTGTGGCTCCTTGCTTGGGCTGCAATCATTTGCGAGATGGGCCTGGCCTGCTCTGGAGCAGAAAAAGTTACTTTTCCTCAACTTTCGCAAAAGTCTACTTTTCCTCCATAAACTCTAAAACCAGACAAACAATCTCCCTAAACTTTTCAACCTATGCGCTTTACCTCTCTGGAGTGGTTTTGATGGTGGTTTTGCTACGGTAACAATGGTTTTATCTTTTTCTTTTGAAAAATCATAATAAATTACAAAAAATCATAAAATAAAAAATCTAATTTTGTTGGACTCTACATGAGTACATATACATAGTGAATATATAATATGGTATGTTTTAGTACAAAGTTTTTGCTAGTCTTTTTTTTTTTTTTATTTTGGTTTTTGAATCTTTGAAAAATCATAGTGAATCATAGAAAAATCATAAAATAGAAAATCTAATAATTTTAGACTTAATATGAGTAAATCTACAAATGAACATATAATATGATATACTTTAGTACAAAATTCTTGCTATAACTTTTGATCTATATTTTTCTATAATTAATTAAAATAATTCATAACGGTAGCTTCTATAATTATTTTGTTGAACCAAAGCATACCATATTATATATTCACTTTCTAGACCTACTCATGCGGGAGACTAACCAAATTGAATTTTCATTTTATGATTTTTCAATAATTTACTATGTTTTCTCAAATATTCAGCCAAAATAAATAAAAAAGAAAAATACTAGCAAAAACTTTGTATTAAAACATACCATATATTCACGCGTATCTACTCATATGGAGTCTAATAAAATTAGATTTTCTATTTTATGGATTTTTTGTGATTTACTATGATTTTTCAAAAAAGAAGCCAAAATAAATAAAAAAGAAAAGGATAAAACCACTGTTTACGAAGCAAAACCACCGTCAAAACCACTCTAGGGAGGTAAAGTGTATGGTTTGAAAAGTTGAGAGAGGTTGTTTGTTCGGTTTTAGAATTCAGAGAGAAAAAAATAAAAAATTGAGGGAGGAAAAGTAGACTTTTTCCCTCTAGAGCAATGCTTTCAATGGTGCCAGGTTGGACGTGTGGTGCTGGGCAAAACAGGCCGGAGCAGCACTAGACTTGGCGATGGGCCACAGAAGGCCCAGCTCCAAGTGGATGGTGAAGGCCTTTTTGCGAGACTGGGGCACTCAGCCAGCGTACGAGAGAGAGTGAGAAAGAACAACAAAAGCCTCAGTGAAACAGCTGCTGTTGGGTTGAAATAAAAGTGGTTACTCTATATATACTGGGAAGTTTATAGGCCAAGGATCGATTATAAACATATAAGACATTTGGATATAGATTTGAAAATTTGTTTTGGTGTTTAAAGACGATTAATTCAAGTGTCGATGTTTTATCACCGATAGCCTGTCGGGGTTACCCGGGACAGTTATTTGTTCGAGTCTCGTCGAATCTAACGGAACTTGGCGGTTAATGCGTGCGATGAGAGCGACTTTTATACTGGTTCAGGCCCTTGAATATTTTGAGTAATAGCCCTAATCCAGTTGGGTGTTGTTGATGAGTATTGGTTCTGTTTACAAGGGGTACCCTCTGATGAGGACATCACTCCTTCGGATACACTCAATGATCCTCCATTGAACATTCAAGGTCCAATCACAAGAGCTCGCGCGCGACAATTAAATTTACAGGTGAGCTTGTGCCTAAGCAACTCTTTACATGATTTGGAGAATAGATTACTATCTAATGATTATATTTTGATTAGAAATCATGGAGAGGACCGGGAGATACATAAAGGAGAGCTTGGAGGCGTGGAGGGCCAACAGGGCGCTCAAGTCAAGGTGGAGGCCCAGACCAAGTCGACTTCAAATCCATCTCGGAGTCCAGGAGCAGTCTGTACTAAATCGGACGCCCAGGATGCGTCCGGACTCGGAATTGGACGTTCTTAGACTCTAAAGAAAGATAACGAGAAGACCTTTCCAATGAGTCTTGTTGGAGGCCCAAATTCATTCGGAGTCATCAGGAATTATCCGAGCAAGTTGACGTCCAGAATCTATCCCGACGCTGCGACGTCGTATTTTGGTCTTTGGGCCTTGTATCGTGTTGGAACCCATTAGGGGTGCGTCCAGGGGGGTCTTGCACAACCTTAGACTCTTTATAATCAGTAGCCGCCGCCCAAGTTAGGGTTTGGGTTTTGGTTAAGATTAATCTATCCATTGACAGTCACCGTTCGTCGGTTTGTGGAACCCCAACTTGAGAACTTAATCATTCAACTGCAGTTTGTCCCAACTTTCTGAGCTGCGTTCTTTCGACTTCTTGCTTGTGTTCTTCGTCGCAGGCACGGATTAGCCTTCTCGGTGAGGTCAACCGGTTGGTGACATGGTTGATAACCAGAGGATTCGTGGTGCTAAGGTTGCAGGGTTCGGGTCTTTTGATCTGAAGCCGGATCGGTGTGTCGCGTTCCACTCAAAACGAGAGTTATCCAGGACCTAATGGAAGATCGGGAATCACGTCCCCATCAAGTGGTATCAGAGCTGGGCCCTTGTTTAAGGGAGTGGGAATGATGAGGACATCCTCCACTATTACCTGCTGGCAAAGACTCAACAATGGGCCAAGTGGCCCAGTTGTAGTCGGACGGCGAACGTGTGAGCCTCTAAATAATCCCACCTTGCTTAGCTTGGGAGGAGGAAGCCACCTTAAAAGGGAGAGTCACCCTTCCCCCATCGGACTAGTCTTTTGGGGCGATTGGGCCTTTTCCGAAAGGGGTGCGCCGAAGTGCGGTGCTAAGATTGCCGAGGCGCAACAAGAGGCCCTAGTGGCGTTGTAGCCGGATCGGTGCGTCGTAATTTCGGCTGTCAGTGCTATGATTGCAGATTCAGGGAATCCGGATCGATGTGTCGGGCTTTTCATCCAACCCCACCTGGGCCAGATGCATCGTGTGTTTTATCTTAATTGATCTTAATCGTATCTGTCCCATCCACTGTCCCCAAACAATAAGTCGATGCCACCATATTACTCGACTCGCCCCCGCTAGCCATCTTGTGTGATCTCTTGCCACGCTAACCCTAGATAGGTTGCTAGCCGCTGTTATTTCGCCTGCATCGCAGCCCTCCTTACATCATCTGGCGAAAACCTGAGATCGGTGTTGGAGTTTAGGGACGTTTTGCCCTAACTGCCGCCGCCGTGTTGTGCCTTCCAGAAAACATAACTTGAGATACCTTCGGTAAAACAGGCATAACTTTTCGCTCGGTTATCAGAAAAATCTGAAAAAAATTAAGCAGCTTCTTGACATCATTTGGAGGGGACACAAACTCGCCTTTGGCCTATTTGGTTTTGATAAAATTACCAAAAAAATTTGGGAAAATAAAGAAAAAAATTGTCAAGGTTTCTGCACGCTTTTCAGAGAACGTGCTGAATTTCTGTAAACCACGTACCACCTCCGTTGTAGGTACCAATTTTTTGTGGTTACATCTTTTGTGATCCTTGTTCGTAGAAAAATATAAAAAAATAGTGAAAAAATAAAAAAGTTTGATTTCTACTAGTGTCTGTTGCAAAAATCCGAGGATAAATTTATCGTTTTTATGGTGGATTGAGACGTGAAATTCAGGATATCATTGATTATAAAGATTTTAATACTACCAACCAGTTGTTCCAGCTTGCTATGCTTGCAGAGAAGGAATTGCGAGGGCGACAACAAAATTCGTAGGGGAGAAACTACAAAGAGCCCCTTCACGCCCAAGACGACAACGTTTCAGGGGCCCCAAGTCCTCGGGGGCATCTCCATCAACTCCAAAGCAAATGCCGGCGTGCGAACAGCTCCATCCGCGTCTACTCCTTCAAATTTGGTAAACCTCGTTTGCGGTGAACCGCCCAAGGGTGCTTCTTCGATAGCTTCCACCGGACGCTCTTCATCCATTCAAAGCCATCGCCGCCATGGGATTGGTCATGTCGCCAAGGACTGCCCCAAAGAAGCGGGCATATATTGCTACTGACGATGGAGGCTATGTGAGCACTTCGATGTGGAGGATGATATCAAGAACAGCCCCACCTCACAAGATGAAGGTCTGTCTTTGAGCATTGACGATGCAGATCACCACCGCACAATCATCGTGCAACGGGTTCTTAGTACACGATGGAGAAGGCGTAAACGCTTTGCGGCGCCACAACTTGTTTCAGATTTTATTCGTCATTAAGAATCGGCGTGCACGAGTCATTATTGATGGAGGAAGCTGCAACAATCCGTGAGTTCTGATTTAGTTCGAGAAGCTTGACTTGCCAACTCGTCCACATCGACATCCGTACCATATTCAGTGGCTACACGACTCAGGTAAGGCCAAGGTAACACAAACAACACGTGTATACTTCTCCATTGGTACATACTCTGATTTTGTAAATTGTGATGTGGTTTCTATGCAAGCTTGTTCTCTTTTATTGGGTAGACCTTGGAAATTTGATAACGATGCGACCCACCATGGAAAAAGTAATAAATACACATTTATGCACAAGGGCAAAAATATTACTTTGGTACTTATGACCCCCCTGCTCAAATTGTTCAAGCCGATAGAGAGCGAGTTGTCGAGAATGAAAATAAACAACCAAGAGCTAAATTGAAACATCCTGCTATGCTTGCACATAAATCTGATCTTGCTAAAATCGATGATACATGTTATGTTTTGGTATGCAAAGGTGCTTTATTTTCTATTGATGATATAGCTAGCGCTTTGCCACCCTCTGTCACTAACCTTTTGCGGGAGTACGATGACATTTTTCCCCGGCCGAGGTACCTCCCGGACTTTCACCTATTCGAGGGATCGAGCACCAGATCGACTTAATTTTTGGAGCAAGCCTACCAAACCGAGCTGCCTATCGTGCCAACCCTGAGGAGACTAAGGAGATTCAGTGCCAAGTCCAAGATCTATTGGACCGCTGGTATGTGCGTGAGTGAGAACCTTAGTCCTTGTGTTTGTCCAAAGGATTTTAGTTCCTAAGAAAGATGGTTCTTGGCCTATGTGTGTTGATTGTAGAGCCATTAATAATATTACTATTAGATATCGTCACCCTATTCCTAGGCTTGATGACATGCTTGATGAGTTATGTGGCTCTGTAATTTTTACAAAGATTGACTTGCGTAGTGGCTACCACCAAATTAGAATAAAACTTGGAGATGAATGGAAAACAGCTTTCAAAACCAAATTCGGGTTGTATGAGTGGTTAGTAATGCCTTTTGGTTTGACTAATGCACCTAGTACTTTTATGCGCTTAATGAATGAGGTTTTAAAAGCTTTCATCGGTCAATTTGTGGTAGTTTACTTTGATGATATACTGATTTTCAGTAAGTCTTTGGATGAACATATGGAACACTTATGTGTTGTTTTTAATGCTTTGCGCGATGCACGTTTATTTGGTAACCTTGAGAAGTGCATGTTCTGCATGGATCGAGTCTCTTTTCTTGGCTATGTTGTTACTCCATAGGGAATTCAAGTGGATGAGACGAAAATTGAAGCCATAAGGAGTTGGCCAGTGCCTACAAGCATCACACAGGTGAGAAGTTTTCTTGGTCTTACAGTGTTTCTATCGGCGCTTTGTCAAGGATTTTAGCGCCTTTGCTGCCCCATTGTATGAGTTGACAAAGAAAGGTGTGGTGTTTCATTGGGGTAAGGCACAAAAGGCGTCCTTTGACACTTTGAAGGACAAACTTACACACGCGTCATTGCTGCAACTTCCTAACTTTGGTAAGACTTTTGAGCTAGAATGTGATGCTAGTGGAGTTGGCATTGGAGGTGTTTTGATGCAAGAAGGTAAGCCGGTTGCCTACTTTAGCAAAAAATTGCATGGTCCTATTCTTAATTACTCTACGTATAATAAAGAATTGTATGCACTTGTACGTTCTTTAGAGACGTGACGTCATTATTTGTGGCCTAAAGAATTTATTATACATTCAGATTATGAATCGCTTAACTATCTTCGCTCTCAAAATAATCTGAATCGTAGACATGCTAAGTGGGTTGAATTTATTGAATCTTTTCCTTATATTATTAAACATAAAAAAAAGGGAAGGATAATGTGATTGCCGATGCCTTGTCTCGACGCTATGCTTTCTTGTCCCAACTTGATTGTAGGATTTTTGGACTTGAATCAATAAAAGAACAATATGTGCTTGATCCTCGCTTTTAAAGATGTGCCGCTCAATTGTAAAGAGGGATGTACTTGGAACAAGTTTGTGATCAATGATGGTTTTGTGTTTAGAGCTAACCGTCTATGCATTACGCTTGGTTCTCGTTTCGCCTAATGTTGTTGCAGAAGCACATGGAGGAGGTTTGATGGGGCATTTTGGTGCTAAGAAGACGGAGGATATGCCGGCCACACACTTCTTTTGGCCAAAGATGAGGAGAGATGTTAAGCGGTTCGTGGCACGCTGCACCACATGTCAAAAAGCTAAGTCTCACTTGAATCCACATGGTTTGTACATGCCTCTTCCCTGTTCCTTCTATTCCTTGGGCGGATATTTCGATGGACTTTGTTTTGGGATTGCCTAGGACTAAGAGGGGGGGAGGGATAGCATTTTTGTTGTTGTGGATCGATTTTCTAAGATGGCTTATTTTATACCTTATCATAAAAGTGATGATGCTGTTCTTATTGTTGACCTCTTTTTCAAAGAGATTGTTCGCTTGCATGGTATGCCTTGTACTATTGTTTCAGATCGTGATGCAAAATTCTTGAGTCATTTTTGGCGCACTCTATGGAATAAGTTGGGTACGAAATTGTTATTTTCTACAACTTGTCACCCACAAACTAATGGACAAACAGGGCGTAGTAAACTGCACTTTGAGCACCATGTTGAGAGCTATTTTGAAGAAAAATTTAAAGATGAGGGAGGAATGTTTGCCTCACGTGGAGTTTGCTTATAATCGGGCGATACATTCTACCACTAAGGTAAGTCCTTTTCAGGTAGTGTATGGTTTTAACCCTTGTGCTCCTATTGATCTTTTGCCTTTACCTACCACTGAAAGAACACATAGTGATGCCAGTGCATGTGCTGAATTTATTCGTAAGTTGCATGAAACAACTAAAGAAAATATCGAAAAGATGAATGAAAAGTATAGAACCTGCTGGAAGTGAAGGTAGGAAAGAAATTAAACTTGAACCCGAGGAGATTTAGTATGGTTACATTTGAGAAAGGATAGGTTTCCGTGAGCTGCGTAAGTCTAAATTAATGCCAAGAGCTGCTGGTCCTTATAAAGTTATTGAGAAAATAAATGATAATGCATACAAACTTGAGTTGCCACCCGAGTTCGGGGTTAGTCCTTCTTTTAACATTGCAGATTTGACACCATACTTGGGAAAAGAAGATGAGCTTGAGTCGAGGATGACTCCGATTCAAGAGGGGGAGGATGATGAGGACATCACTCCTGTGGATACACTCAATGACCCTCCATTGAACATTCAAGGTCCAATCACAAGAGCTCGCGGGCGACAATTAAATTTACAGGTGAGCTCGTACCTAAGCAACTCTTTACATGATTTGGAGAATAGATTACTACCTAATGATTATATTTTGATTAGGAATCATGGAGAGGACCGGGAGATACATAGAGGAGAGTTGGAGGCATGGAGGGCCAACAGGGCGCTCAAGTCAAGGTGGAGGCCCAGACCAAGTCGACTTCGAATCCATCTCGGAGTCTAGGAGCAGTCTGTACTAAATCAGACGCCTAGGATGCGTCCGGACTCAGAATTGGACGTTCTTAGACTCTAAAGAAAGATAACGAGAAGACCTTTCCAATGAGTCTTGTTGGAGGCCCAAATTCATCCGGACTCATCAGAAATCATCCAAACAAGTTCACGTCCAGAATCTATCCCGACGGTGCGACGTCGTATTTTGGTCTTTGGGCCTTGTATCGTGTTGGAACCCATTAGGGGTGCGTCCAGGGGGGTCTTGCATGACCTTAGACTCTTTATAATCAGTAGCCACTGCCCAAGTTAGGGTTTGGGTTTTGCTTAAGATTAATCTGTCCATTGACAGTCGCCGTTCGTCGGTTTGTGGAACCCCAACTTGAGAACTTAATCATTCATCTGCAGTTTGTCCCAACTTTCTGAGCTGCGTTCTTTCGAGTTCTTGCTTGTGTTCTTCATTTCGTAGGAACGGATTAGCCTTCTTGGCGAGGCCAACCGGTTGGTGACACGGTTGATAACCGGAAGGATTCGTGGTGCTAAGGTTGCAGGGTTCAGGTCTTTTGATCTGAAGCCGGATCGGTTTGTCGCGTTTCACTCAAAACGAGAGTTATCCAGGACCTAACAGAAGATCAGGAATCACGTCCCTATCACCCTCGGTGGCCCTTTATAGTCTAGGTTCTATCGAGGGTACTTTTCGTATCCTAGTCGGATTACAGAATAGAGTTCTAAGCTCTTTCCTGTATTGATTTCCTAAGTAATATGGATTTATTCCGTGTTGTCTTCAGTAAGGAACCCCGATGTTCCCCTGTCGACAAGTCCCTGAGCATTTCATGATTGAGCTTCGTGTTCTTTTTTTGGAGTGAAATCTTGAGATGGTCTGTGTTTTGCTTCTTCTTACTTCTTTGGAGTGCACTTTAAGTGCACTCATTGAGTGTAGCCCCCGAGCCTCTTGCTTCTTTTATAGAAAGAAGCCTGAGGGTTGTTGGTATATTTTAACGCAAACAGAAAAGATTCGCAAGCGCACGGATACCGCTGTAGCTTTCACCTAAGAGTATTCCAAGGATCAGGCTTACTATACTTAACTTACTTCAGAGCAACAGTACCTTTCCAACTCTCGAAAAGATGAGAAAGAAGTAGTTGGGGAAGGCTGCCAAAAGCTCTCAAAGGAGCATGTCGTCCCTTAGATAGTCATTAATAGGTAGCTCATGTGTGTCTTTATGCTGAAGCCTAGACAAGTGGTCGGCTATCGAATTTTCTACTCCTTTCTTATCCCTTATTTCTATGTCAAATTCTTGGAGCAGAAGAATCCATCGGATTGACCGAGGCTTAGCATCTTTCTTAGTGAGGAGGTATTTTAGAGCAGCATGGTCTGTGTAAATGATTACCTTTGCTCCCACTAAGTAAGATCTAAACTTGTCTATTGCAAAGATAACTGCCAACAACTCTTTTTCAGTGGTAGCATAATTGAGTTGTGGCCCAGACAAGGTCTTGCTAGCATAGGATATAGCATAATGTTTCTTATCTTTGATTTGGCCTAAAACCACACCAACTGCAAAGTCGCTAGCATCACACATGATCTCAAAGGGCAGACTCTAATCAGGTGGTTGGATTATTAGAGCTGAGATGAGTGCCCTCTTCTGAATTTCAAAGGCTTCAAGACACTCTGTTGAAAACAAAAGATGCATGTTTGGCTAGTAGGCTAGTCAAGGGTCTAGCGATTTGAGAAAAGTCTTTGATGAAACGCCTATAGAACCCTGCATGGCCTAGAAAGCTGCGAATGCCTTTCACATTTGTGGGAGGTGGAAGTTGTTCAATGACTTTAATCTTTGCTCTATCTACTTCTATCCCATGTTCAGACACTTTATGTCCTAGAACTATTCCTTCTCGAACCATAAAGTGGCATTTCTCCTAGTTCAAGACTAAGTGCTTTTCTTCACACCGTTGTAAGACCTTGTCTAAATTCTCTAGGCAATCATTGAAGGTTTTACCATAGACGGTAAAGTCATCCATAAATACCTCCATGATTTTCTCGATTATGTCAGAGAAAATAGACATCATGCACCGTTGGAAAGAGGCTGGAGCATTGCACAACCCGAACGACATTCGTCGGTATGCGTAAGTTCCATACAGGCATGTGAACATGGTCTTACTTTGGTCATTAGGGTGGATTGGAATTTGATGATACCCGGAATACCCATCAAGGAAACAAAAGAAGGAGTGCTTTGCAAGCCGTTCCAACATTTCATCAATGAAGGGTAACGGGAAGTGATCTTTCTTTGTAGCCTTGTTAAGTTTCTGGTAGTCAATGCACATACGCCATCCGGTGATAGTACGTTGAGGGATGAGTTCATTCTTCTTATTCCTCACAACCGTCATTCCTTCTTTCTTTGGCACAACTTGGACAGGGCTAACCCACTCACTATGAGGTATGGGATAAATAATCCCAGCGTGTAAGAGCTTGAGAACCTCTTTCTTAACTTCTCTCATGGCGTTGTTAAGTCTCCTTTGTCGTTCCCTTGATGGTGAAGCATCAGGATCAATGGGAATACGGTGAGTGCAGAGGATGGGACTGATTTACTTGAGGTCTTGGAGTGAGTAGCCAATGGCTGATTTATGTCTTTCTAGAACAGTGACAAGCTGATGAGTTTTTTCTTCAGAAAGGTTGTCACTTATTATGACTGGAGTTTCTCGATTATTGTTGAGAAAGACATATTTTAAGCCAGAAGGAAGCAGTTTCAGCTCAACTGAAGGTCGTGATGGCACCTTGGTTTCCTCTAACTTGACAGGCTCTGCCAACTCTTTCTCTTCTTGAATAAAGTGTTCATCATCGAGAGTTTGTTGGGCCATGTCCTCTAAAGATGCCATCAAGACCTCCTCAACAGGGTCTTATTCGGGTTTGAGTTCTATTATCGCATTATTTGAGCGTGCAAGTGAGATGGTGATAGGAGAACTTCCTAACTTTAAATCTAGGAGACCCTGTTTTGGCCTTTCTTGAAAGAGTATCCCAAAAGGCACTCCAATCAAGATGGATGTATCTGAGATGTCAAAGATATGAAAATCTAAACGATACTTAGAACATCATATTCTCAATGGAATAGACCTTATGACCCCATAACTTTCAAGAGTAACTCCAGAAGGAATTCTTAAAAGCTTATAAGATGGGATCAAAAACTCGTTGGGGCATAGTTGTTCAGCTAAAGCCTTTGAAATGATATTTATGCCAACGGTAGGACTATAGTGAGCCTCTATGGTGGTTCCCTTAAGGACACAAGTCATAACATCTGAGGGGGCAATGATTCATGCTATCTCAGTGGATAACTCTGTTTCTACCAACCACTCACGACTCATGATGGCTGATAGTCCTTTAATATGTTCCATAAGGAAAGCATCAATACTTGGACCATCATCATGCTCAGATGACATAGAATGCGCTAGAGTTTTCACTTGGACCGGTAAATTTGAGGTATTTTCAAAATCTTCAAAAAGACCATCCTCGATTTCAAAAGGAAATATGGAATGATGGGATTCATCATCTTCCAGATTGTCTTGGGTTTCCTTAATGGGAGGTTATTTAACAACCAAATTTTCAGAAGGATTTGCAGTGATTTTGGATTCGGTTGTGTCTACCTCCTCTTGTTGGTCAGGGCTTGCCTTAACTTCTTCTTCAGGAAATTCATCAAAAACACCAGTGTAAGGGTGTTCTCAAGGATTTTCTCTAGAATAGCTTTCCCCTCACTCATGGTTTTGTGCGAGAATGAACCTCCAGAAGATAGGTCAATATGTAGAGCAGCTTCCTTGCTAAGACCAAGATGGAAGTGGTAAAGAAGCACGTGGTCAGGCAAGTGAAGGGTTGGACCGGTATTGATAAGACTTAAGAACCTAGCCCAAGCTGCCCCTAATGTCTCCTTCTCCTTTTGTTGAAAGGTGAGAACTTCTATTCGAAGGGCGGCAATCCTAGGAAGAGGGAAGAAAGCAAGACAAAATTTATCTCGAAGTTCATCCCAATTTCTATTCACTCCTCCTACAGTATGAGCATACCACTGTTTCGCTCTTCCCAAAAGGGAGAACGGAAACAATTTCTATTTAATGGTCTCTTGTGTCATGCCAGCAATAGTCAAGCAAGAACACAATTGCTCAAATTCTCTAAGGTGGGGGTAGGGATTTTCGTCTTCTAATCTAGAGAAGGGTTGCTCCCGAACCATGTCTATAAAAGCAGGGTGAAGCTCATAGCCATCAGTAAGTATAGGACATGATGATGGTGGAGGCTCCAACAACTCACCCTTTGGAGCCGAGAATTGAAAGATAGGCGTGGAATCCATGTGGTTGGGTAAAGGTGGTGATAAAAAGGAAAATAAAAGATACACAGACGAACTTGGTTCGATCCTAGAACAGCTACCGTTCCCCAGCAACGGCGCCAGAAAGCTTGTTGGTATATTTTGATGCAAACAGAAAAGATCCGCAAGCACACGGATACCGCTGTAGCTTTCACCTAAGAGTATTCTAAGGTATCGATTTCCACAAGGAACGCGAAGTGTACTAGTAATGAATCAAGAACGTCCAAGGATATAAAAGATAAATGTTTTTGATGGGTAGAGAGGAGTTGTCTCAGGTCAACTAGATAACTAAGGATCAGGCTTACTATACTTAACTTACTTTAGAGCAATAGTACCTTTCCAACTCTCGAAAAGATGAGAAAGAAGTAGTTGGGGAAGGCTGCCAAAAGCTCTACGAAATGCCAACTCCGATGTGGTGGAATACGAAGACCAATAGAGCTGTCACCTCTAGAGGCTATCACAACTAACCGTAAGAATTGGGCGCAAACTCAGGTAAACACTAGTCTAGACACCACGTCTACACTAACGATTACTACTCTAGTCACGTACGTTAACTAGAGCACTCGATACGAGTGGAGATCCTATAAGCGAAGTAAAGTAAGAACTGAACTTAATTAAATAGAAGACTTAGAGTTACAGACAGAAGAACCTGAAGATGAATTGATGATGAATTGTCTCTATAGAGGTACAAAGTTGAGGGGATCCGACAGGCCGGCTCCACCTTCTACTCTCTCCTCTCCTCTCTCCCTATTTTTTAATAACTCCTGAGAGGTTGATCCATTCAAGGGACCCCTCTCAGATGAGTCTCCCTCAGAGAATATGAATTAGGTTTTCATGGGGACTCCCTCCCCCTGGGGTCTGGGGCTGCTTTTATAGACCCGAGCGATTAACATGAGCCCTTGGATCAAACCGACATCGGTGGGTGGCTGAGATTCATCCTCAAAGGCGGTGGAACCCATGGGCCAAATTGGCCAAAATGCCAGACCAACCGGTCCAGGGGTGGGACCGGCCGGTCTCCCCCTGTGACATGTGGGTCCCACCTTCCATAGGGTGGTTTCTGGTGTCTTCTAGATCCTTCCTATGCAGGTGCCGCTTGCAGGTGTGATATCTTTTCGTCTGGGACTCCAAGTATGGCAAATGATATGTTCGTTTCGATCGTCTCGACGAGACTGTCGCAATGGTGCATTCTAATCCATCATTTGAGATAATTTTATACTGTCATATTGGTCCACTTTGATAATATTTCCAAAGATGTACCAGTAGAAACAATGATTCACTAAAACTCATGGAACTTGTTAGAATCAAACACTACAACTATGGTTTGTGATTCATTTTATGTTATTATATGCAATAGTTGTTGATTTGTGATTGACATTAAGGACCGTCAACAAGGGTCTGCTTTTAAAAAAAAGATGATAGTACTCTGCAGCCCCCGAGCCTCTTGCTTCTTTTCGTAGAAAGGAGCCCGAGGGTCTTTTTTTAAAAGATATTGTTGTCTTGGGGTACCCTGTAGCCCCCGAGCTTTTCTAGGTTCTTTTTGTGAGAAAAAAACTCCGGTAAAGGTTCCTTGTCTTTTCTGAAGATTGGCCTTCGCTGTAGCTTTGTTTAAATGCACCTTGGGTGGTTGAGTCACTTCGGCTGTTATCTTTTATGGCGTGCATGTACTATTTCCCCGTGAGTGGGAAGCTTTTACTTCTGCTGCTGTCCACTTTGCATGTGACTTTGTCCTTTGGAGATTCTTTTTCTTTTGTGAGCATAGTGCATGTACACCGATTTTTATCTATAAATACTGTTCTCTTTATGCCTGGAGTATTTATCCCTTTGTTCTTCTCTTTGTTCTTGTTTCAAACTTATATAGTCTCATTGGTGCCTTTTCTAAGTGATACGATGAGGAGTGAGGCTACTGTAATGTGTGAAGATGTCGAGCCCCCGGGCGTCTCTTATGCTTATCTGTAATCTTTCTAGCAAATGTTGGAGTTGTTGTGAACAAGATTAGTAGCTGGCTAATCTTGGCTTGTCATCCATTGTGGGACACCGTTGAGGCAAATGTTGGAGTAGTTGTGATGCGGCTAGCGTTTGTTGCGTTGCCTCATCCTCCAGCTCATTTCCTTCTTGCTTCCGATGATATCTTCGCTTTGGACCGACACGTGTTGTCGGCTCTTCTTCGGAGGATTACCTGGACTGAGCCATTGTTCTGTCTTCTTCCTCGCCCTTCTTGCATGGTGAAATTCAGGCCAGCGTGCGTTAGGGGCACTTGCTTGGTTATCCACCTCAAGGGTTTGGACATCCAGCGCAAGTTCCTGACACGTGAGGCACTTCTCGAGGTGTTTTCGCTCTTCTGCGAATATGTTGGTCTAGGATGCCTACTCCTCCTATTGGTGACATTGAATTTTGGTGGAGGTTCTTGCCTAACCTTGAATTCTATAGGGTTCTTTGTCCAATATCTATTGCATGCTTATTTTGTTTTATCATCCTTGTAAGATCTGATGTATCTCAAGTGTTGTGGTCCTTTATGGTTGTATCTCTGTAATCCTTGTTCAAGAAGAAAAATTTGAAACTCTTGTATCGTTAGAACTTTGTCTCTGCTTGTTGTTATACTTTTCTCTGTGTGTAAATGTATTCTGGGTTGTTTGCTCTGTCTTCTAGGTTGCTTCTCAATCTCTAGGGTTGTTTTGTAATCTATTGAGTCGTTTCGTACTCCACTGGGTTGTTTTCTTGGATACCGCTGTACTGCAACGGGCCTCCATCTTTTGTGGGTTGATAGATTGGAAAAATTCCTTTGTAACCGTTGCTTAGTGGGCCTTAGTGGGCCCTTATATAATCACCCTTTTATCCTTTTGTTGCTTCTCTTGCTCTTGGTTGTTTGCGACGGACTTCCAATCTTTCTGAAACCCTAACTTCCTTGAGCTTTCTCCTCCTGCCGCCGCCGGAATTTTTTTCCAGTGATTTAGTTCGTTGTTCCTAACTTGATCTCTTTAGAATGGGCAAGAAGGCATTGAAGAATGCCGGTAGCAGCAAGCCTGCTGAGGTAGATGAGGAATTTTTTCTTGATAGGATTGAGAATCCTGATTTTCTGAGGATGCGTGCTTTGCAGAAGAAGTGGTGGGCTTGCATGACCACAGAGGCGGAGATGGAGCTGCTTGTCTCCCGCGGTCTTCTTCATCATCAGACTTTGTCTGAATATGCGATTCCGAGTGGGCATCTTGTTCCTGCTCCTTCTCCAAATCAGATGGTGATGTTCCAACATTTTGTCTTGTTTGGCTTGACCTTTCCTCCTCCTGCTTTTCTTCTTGAATTTCTTGCATTTTTTGAAATCTCTCTTTATCATCTTACTCCTAATGGAGTTCTTTTCCTTGCTGCTTTTGCTCATCTTTATGAGGTGTTCCTTGGTATCCCTCCTTGCCTTCCTCTGTTTCACTACTTCTTTGGCTAAAATTTGCCGACAATGCTGCTGCTCCCCCTTTGGCTATTGTGTCCTACAATCTATCCAAGGTAGAAGGCTTGATTTTTTTCCAATTTCTCTTATTGATCCCCTCAAGTGGAATGAGAAGTGATTTTATACCCCCAAGCCTTTATCTTTCTTTGACTCTGATTATCTAATTCCTCCTGCTCGCTCTATCCATTGGGGTTTGAAACTCACTGATGCTGAGACTTCTTCCCTGAGGCCTTTGCTTGACAGAATTTAGTTTCTTAAGGAATCTGGTCTTACTGGCCATGGTATTATTGCGAGCTTTGTTCGCCAGCGTGTGCAACCTCTGATGCAGAGGGAGCACTATGGCTTTGAGTATGAAGGTGCCAGTGATGCTTCTCGGATTATTTAGGACACTGAACTTTCCACATTGGAGATCTTTGAGTGCCTTTGTAAAATGCTTGCCAATGTGCCTTGTATGCCATCAATACCAGAGCTTAAGTATTCTTTTCCAGTCCTCCTCTAGAGGTAATCTTTTAAAATCTTGCAATGTACTCTCTTTTCTCCTTTATGCTCCTTCTAATTAATTTTATCTCTTTCAGGGTTATGGACGAGCTTTTGAGCTTGTTGTGCCTATTGATCTTGCTGTCAATCCCTCTGGGTTGAGGTTTCTACTTCTTCTGCTCCAAGGTTAGGTCCAGAGGTCTTTGCTTCGGGGATCTCTTTTGGTCAGGTTTCATATGTTGAGTATACTCCTGATCCGCGGATTGCTAATATGATTATGACATCTAGGCGGAAGAGGTCAAATTTGGGTACTTCTGACCCTGTGGGGAAGAAGTTGCGTCCTTCTGCTTCCCCTTTGATTCCTTCAGGTAATATTATCATAGGTGAGAAATATTGAGTTTTCTTCTTCTGCTGACTTGGTTGTACTCTTTTTAATTGACATCTCTTTTTGCAGGTGGTGTTTCTGTTGTCCTTCACGAAACTGAAGACAATGATGAAGATGACACCATCCCTCTTGCCGTTCGCCAGTGAGCTTTCATTTGTGTTGACGGTGGATAACGTCAACATTCATTAGAACTTTAGGCACAAGAGGATACACGAATACACACTAGTCTAGGGTTTTAACTGACAATTTCCATGAGTTTTGCATATTCTATATTTTCTAGGGACTTTTCCAGAAAAGCTGAAAAGAGGGATTAAAGTGCATATTAATCACGAAACTTATCCGCCACAGGAAAGATCAACATTGGGACGTGGGAAGGATCTAGAAGACACCGAAGCAACCGGGGGGCCGGGGAGGCCGCCAGGTGGGGCCGGCCGGCCCCCCACCATGGCGCCGGCCGGCGCCCCCCTCTCTAGGGTTTCAAGCCCCCCCTTCCTTTCCTCCATCGCCTCTCCGATGCATCTCGGCCCTTGGTTAAGTGGGTTTGATCTGCGGCGCACGTTCATCCCACCGGACTATAAATATATAGGCGGACCCCCCCGGAGAGAGCCAATTCATTATTCATCAAGGCCTCAAGCCATCAAGCATCAAGAAGCCTTCAAGTTCATCAAGAGCCTTTTAGTTCATAGTTCTAGTTAATTAGATTAGAAGTAGAGGAGATCTAGTTCTTCATCGGGATCTGAGAGCCCCGGCCCCGTGCAGAGCCAGGAGTTCGGTATAGTTCTAATTCTTTCTTTCTTGTTATATTCATTATTCAGATTAGGGAGACCTTAATCTTAATAGTTCATATGTTCTTAATTGCAATAGTCATTGTCTACTTTGATTATATGCCTAGTTTAGTTAGTTTGATCTTATTGAATTCATGTAATTGCTCGTATAGCGTTTATCCAAGTGTACAATGGGTACATGATAGACAATATGTAGACGTGGTGTCTAGATATCTTGTTTGTCCACGAGTGCACCCCGACATGCCGGGGACGTGTGGTAGTCCGCATAGGTGACAGACTACGTTGGTTCCTCCGTAGTCCACCCTCCGTATGTAGGACAACGGGGGCGCGGTCGCGGTTGGATAATGACTCTGTTTCACATCCTTCCTAGTTGATGCTGTAACACCTCAAGTGTTAAGCTTGCATTAGGCTAATAATTAATTAACCTTAATCTTCATGAAGCATGGCATGAGCATCATCAAGCATAAACCCTAGTTTACATGTTGTCATTTCATGTGATTGCTTTTAAATTCTTAATTGATTGCTTGTTTGTTTAAGTAGTTAATTAATTAGCTTGCAAATGACTTGATCAAGTTTGGAATCCCTTGCCCAGCAATTTGAAAAGTTTTAACAAAATTTATTGCAAAAGTTTTGGAGCAATTTGGAGCAAAAAAGAAATTTAGATGGAAAATCCCTTTTCAAGCCTAAATTTCAAAATGAATTTATAGTTCAAAATTTATTTAGAATTTGGACTTGAGCCTTAAATGAAAGTTGTTCATCTCAATTTTCTCTACAACTTTCATTTTGGGCACATCTCATGAAAATGCTTTTAAATTTGTCAAATGGTTGCATTTTAGTTCAGATTTAAATTTCAAAAAAAAAAATCTCACCGCAACCGGGCAGGGCGAATTCGGCCCACACCGCCCGCATGCCCACGCCCGCACGCACCCGCGCCCCGCTCCACTCTCGCACACGCTCACTCACTCGCCCTCCCGCTCGCTATCTCTCTCGCCCGTAGCGGAAGCGGCTCTGCCGCGGTGCCACCGCTGACAGCTCTCGCCGTCGTCGCTGCGTTCCGCCGCCGCCGGGGCCATCACCACCCGCCGAACCTCGCCCCCACGGCTTCGCCTCGCCCTCCTCCACACCGCCACCACACCCGTCGCGCCAGCCAAGCCGAGGTGAGGGTGCATTGCGCTATCCACCGCCGTTGCGCCATGGCGGCCTTTCGGGGAGCTCTGCCCGCCCGCGTTCCGTCTCCACGTCCCCTTTTCTTCCCTCCCTTTCCCGCGCGCACCGTAGCCGCCAAGCCTCGAATCGAACCCCGCGCTCAATTGGGGCAATGCGCACCTATCCACCGCCGCACCATGAGCTCGCCGGAGTTCTTCCGCCGCCCGTGTCGCCCGCCCGCGGCGAGAAAGAACGGCAGCTCAACCCGCACCCAAACCCTAGGTCTAACCGCCTTGCACTCGCACACACGATGCGCTCCTCACGAGCCAACCGGCGCCGGAGGCGGCCACCAGCGCCTCCCGCCCGAGCCGCCGTGCCGCCATCACCGCCGCCCGTTGTAGCTAGGGTTCACCGCAGCCCCAGCCGAGCACGTCACCATGTGCGCCTCGTTGCGAGGCTGCGCCCGGTGCCACCGGTTCTTGGCCGGTGAGCTCGTCGCCCGGCCGAGTTAAGCGCCGCCGAACACCGTCTCCCGCCTCGGCCTGACCAGTGGGGCCATGGACCCGGGGGCCCGGCCGTCTGTGGCTCGTCCACTGGACCGAGTCCATGGACCGGCTAGGGTTCGGTTTTTCTTTAAAAGAATTTCTAGAAAATGTGTTTAAATGTTTGTAAATTCATAGCTGGTGCAAATGGAGTCCAAAATTGATGATTCTTGTTTTGTTGGATTCCTGGTGAATAGATCTATCTAGTAAAAATATGAAATGCAATTTTTGAGATACTTTTCTGTATAGATTTATTTAATTGCTTAAAAGGCTGAAATCTGGTTAATTGCATAGTAATTTGTATATTGCTTAGAAAAATATGATTCTTGTTTTGTTAAGCTTTGTTATGTGATGTAGTTTCTGGGAAAAATATGTATCATGCAGTTCCTGTATAAAAATATTGGAATATGATTTAAATTTAATTCTGGGCTGATTCTTGAATGATTTTTAGTAAATTAAATATGAGGAATTATGCCTTGATAATTTTTGATGACTGCTCTTGTGCTAAGAAGTTCTAGTTAAAAATATGAAATCTGTTGTTTGACACTTTTCACAGTACAAAGTTATTAAATGTGCAATTCTGTCCTGTGGTTTTATCTTTTTGTGTAGGCTGTTGTGCTTGATGAAATGTGATGAAAATTTTATCATGGCCTTGTTATAGCATGACGTAGCTCCTGTAATTTTTGTAGATTTTTCTGGACTGTCTAGACAGAGGTCACAGTTCAAACCTATTGTTTATACCGTGCATCGCATCATACAGGTTCGCAGGAGGACCCCCAACTTTCGGAGATCGAGGAGAGTCACCGGGGGAGTTCCAACAGGAGGTCCCACCAGAAGAGGACGAGGAAGATCTGCCCCGAGTGTCCGAATCACCACCAAGCAAATGACTTCAAACAAGGCAAGCACCGGAGCATCTACTTACCTATGCTTTCTAACAGTCTAATTATGCTTTATGATTGTTGCATTAAGTATAGGAGTTGTGTGCAACCGTTGATGCATTATATCCTTGCTTTTACCATTGAATTACCCACCTTGATATACCCCCCGCTAGTCTAGGGCGAGTATTATGCTTAGCTTGCTTAGACGGTAGAAGTCGGGTGATTTCACTGTCATCCGCGAGTATAGGTGGTTACTTATGATTGATGGAAGGCTTATGTTGATATCATCCGGTTGATGGTTATGGTTGTGATAAATGGAAATCGGACGGAGTCTTGTGGGGTTGTTGGACCATAGTGATTCCGTGCAGTATCGATTAAGGACCGCATCGCGTTGTTGTACCGCAAGTCAAATTGAACGCATGCCTCACACTTAGCCGGCTGGATAAGCACTTTCGACCGCCGAAGCCTAACACTATCCAGGCCGGTTCTCGACTGTTCGCACCATATCGGAGATGGATGGGGGACCACAGGGGGCGCCTTAGGTCCGAGGTCCAGCAAAGGCCGGCTAAGGCGTCGGGCGGTCCCCTGGTACGGTGGTTCCACTCGAGTCCGCGTGTTTTTCCGGATATGTGCCACGGTGACCTGTAGCTCACTTCTGCGTGAGTGTGGTTTGTGTGAGGAATACCCCCCGAGCTCGGTAGTAATCGATTCGAATCGCCATCGTTCCTGGGACAAAGAACACTTTGACTTGAGCTGCAAATCGTAGTAATGACTAAGGAATGTGGTTAATGATGATGATGGGTTAAGCTTATGATTATGGTTATTACTTGCTTGCTTAATCATGACTAATATATTATAATGATGCATAGTATAGGTGCTCACCTAGCATAAATAGGAATGGTTAAGCTGAGCTACCACTTAAATGTTACCACCGCTTTTTTTACAAAAAAGAGTCAAGCTATCCCCCGATAAAGCCCGTCATACTCCTTGGAGTCTTTTTTTTTTGAGTCGGACGGGTAAGTCTAGCCGAGTACCTTCTCGTACTCGGGTTTTTCCCCACTTGTTGTTTGTGCAGACGGACATACCTTCCACGGGTGCTTGTGCTACCTGTCTTTTTCCATGGACTAGAAGACCTTGGGCAAGGTTAATCTTTAATATTCTCCCCAACCGCTTTTTTGATGGATAGACTACGGACTGGCAATTTGTATTAATCTTTGAAAATGTGTGAGTTGGGTTGAGTTTTCGAATCTACTTTGCTTCCGCTACTTGGATTTGAAGAACTTGGTTTGTAATAACTTTATTTCCGCACTCGATGTTGTCGAACTATTTGTGAAATGTTGTAACGTGCGAATGGTGACGCTAAACTTGTACGATCTTGGTTGATATTGTTTGGTTTGAAATCCTTCGAGATTTTCGGACTACCGGGTTTATAATGGCTTAAGTGTGACGATTACTTGCTTAGCGAGTGATTTTTCACTTATGCTTTTATAAATTGGTTGGTTCTCATTACGGTGGCATCGAGCAAGGTTTAGCGGTTCTTGTTCACATGTGTATTTAAAATAAAAGATTTTGGTTTCAAAACTGAATTTTTAACTTATAGATCTATAAGTTTTTGGAGAAAACCTCATTTGCAAATTAAGAGTGTGCCAGTGGTCATATCCTTTATGCCCAAATAAGGACTCTAGGTGGCTATTAAGTACTAACTTGGGGGCTTGCATCATATTTTATTTTTACTGTTGCCCATGCAGCAAGGTAATTGTATGGGTGCCATTTGCTTGAATGGTAATGTATGGTTCAAAATGCCTCTACGCCTCGGTAAGTGGGAGTTATGAGAGCATGGTTGTCCAACCGGCAATCTAGGGGAGTGCTAGTGTGATACCGGAAGTATTTACATGTCAAAACCATGTACTTACCAAGGTGTTTAATTGTGGGTTGTGCCGTCTGTTGAGACGATGCCGTCATAAGGACGAGGATTGGGTAGTTGTACTACATGTGCGTGTATTGGGAATGCACGTATGTGTGAGTATTTAATTTTTACATTCCTGCAATGCATTATATTCATATTGTCGGGATGGGCTGAAGTGGATTTTCTGTAGGTACATAACAGCGATTCGTGTAGAACGTTTAGTTATACGCTATGAGAGAACGTTGTATGCCACCGTATATCCGCTAGAAATTATTTTGCTAAGTTTGTGAGAACGTAAGATTCGTGCATACATCATGTTTGTTCATCTCATGTCATTGCATTTACCTTCCCTTGTAAATTGGTTACTTCCGTTAATTAAAATTGGATAATTAATCACTTGACTCACTCGGGATAAATTCCTAAACAGATGGCCCGTACCAAGCAGACTACTCGCAAGTCCACCGGAGGCCGTGTACCGCGTGGACAGCTCGCACCTCGCACCACTATCCAGGAGTCTCACTTCCTGGAGGAGTTTGGGATGCCCACGCTTCTTTGGCGTGTGTTGGCCCACGTGGGGTATACGGAGGAGCAGCGACCCGTGTACTCCTGGGTGACCGAGGAGCCGAGCATTGAGGACAACATGGTTGCTGTGGAGGTTACCGTTCCACCACTCCACGAGGACTCGGAGTGGGAGGGGTGGCGCCTACGTGCCTACGGAGTCACACCGGAGGAGGGGGCTAGCAGAGCCGCCTTCTTCGTTTTGCGCACCCATCATGGAGCGTTTCCCCGCCGAGCTTGGCTCAGGCCTTGGCGGGAGTGTTTCCTCGTGGTGACCCTGCTGACACGTTTTGGGAGCAGTCCCCCAGCATGGCCCGCTGGCCAGAGATTCATGAGATTGAGGATAGTGACAACGCGGCAATGAGTGCCATGTTTGCTATGATGCAGACTTTGGATGCTACTCAGTCCTGCATGTACAAGATGAATGACTGGAACAAGGCCTTATGGAAGAAGGAGCAGAAAAGGAAGAAGAGGCACTCGGACCATGTCAGAGACCTGAGGCACCAGATAGAGCTTGTCACAGCTACCAGAGACGATGCTGAGGCCCGTGAGAGGGAGGCCAACAGGGAGATCGCTACCTTGCGCGCACGTGTTGCACGCTATGAGCAGTATGAGAGGAACAACGACAGGATGATGGCACAGCTGGTGACAGAGAGGAATGAAGCCCGAAACGATGCCCACCAGCTGGGGCATTGGCTCTTTGACCGTGAGCAGTACATTGACCAGCTGCACGAGGACTACCACGTGCTGTACAACCAGGTTCATCCTCACCATGAGCCTGGAGCTGCTGAGTTAGAGCCTGGAGTCATCGACGCTGACGGAGGCGAGGAGGACGCTGATCTTCCACCTACACCCAAGCCTGCACCTGACGACGACGTTGTTCTTGCTGCTGAGTCTGACGTTGGTAGCGAGCACGAGTAGGCTAGTAGTCTCATCGCTAGTCGTAGTTGCGCTTTTGTTCTTTTGTTGTTGGCATGTAACCATTGTGAGATGTGACTCATGTATGTTGGATCTTCATGTGTTGTGGTGCTATCCGAACGCCTAAAGTCCAGTGTATGTATGCTGGCAATTTGGATGTTGTATGCCTTGGATGATGCTATTTCAGTAATCTAATTAGTGATGTTATGAATTGTGGAAATGAATCGTTATGCCTGTGTGTTGTTGAATGAATTTATTTCTTCCAATAATTCATTGGCATGATTATTACATTAAACACAATGTTGTAACATCACCTAATAATTACTTGTGCCCGAATATGTAGATGGTTGGGACCCGCCCGTCTTGCCGGTGGCAATATGGTGGATGAAGGCACCGCAGGTAGCAATGGAGGCAACGGAGGGAATGGTAGTGGTGGAGGAAACGGAGGAAATGGGGGTAATGGAGCAAACCCCGGGGACGGACCTACCACCACCACCTCCACCACCGTTGACCGCCGAGCAACTTTTTTTTTCAACAGTTCCTCGGCGGTCGGCAAGAACATGGAAGCTACGTTGCGCGATATCAAGGCCAACACTAGCCGTGGAGGCCATCGCGATCATCATGTCAACCAGTATAGCACTTTCAAAGACTTCCTCGATACTGACCCACCCAAGTTCCTGCAAGCCAAGGAACCACTTGAGGCTCTTGAGTGGATCAACACAATGGAAGATAAGTTTCGCCTGCTCCGCATGACCGAGTCATTGAAGGTTGAGTATGGGGCACATCACCGCAGGGGTCCGGCTGAATTTGGTGGTCCCATCAACGTACCACCTTTTCCATGAATGCTCCCATCACCTCGGGCACGCTTCACTCAGATGTTTCACAGCACCTACGTACCTCCTGGGTTGATGGGTATGAAAGTGTCAGAGTTTATGAAGCTTACCCAAGGCAACAAGAGCATGAATGAGTATCTGCAGGAGTTTAACAACCTGTCTCGCTATGCTCCATCATATGTGGACACGGAGGAGAAGAAGATAGCTAGCTTCAAGAGGGGCCTTAATACCAAGATGGCCAAAACCATGGGCATCAGTTCGATGGCTACCTTCAATGAGTTCATCAGTGACTGCTTGACTCAGGAGAATAACAACAACCTGCATGCTGCTTCCAAGAATCGCAAGAGAAACTTTGAGGGAGGATCTTCTCAGTTCAGGCCCCCAATGGCTAATCATCCGCAGTACCGCCCTCCCCGCTTTCGAATTCGAGGTTCCGTGCACCCGCTCCAAGGAGAAATCCTACAGCTCCACCACCTCCAAAGAACCAGAGGGGTTATCGTCCACCTGCACCTCAAGCTCAAGTCAAGACTGGTGGTCCCACGGCAGCTTATCCCGCCGTGAAGGGCCCGTGCTTCAACTGCAATCAGATGGGTCATTTCGTCAAGTACTGTCCCTACCCAAAGAAGCAGACGACCTATCCTGCACGTGCACACCACACCACCGTGGATGAGATTCCCGAAGGAGAACCAGTTACTGCGGGTACGTTTCTTGTCAACAATCATCCTGCAGTTGTTTTATTTGATTCTGGATCATCGCATTCTTTTATGAGTCAAGCATATGCACGGTCACATGAGTTAGAACTTAAGCAATTAGATTATGGGTACCGCATCGCCTCTGCTGGTGCTGATGTTCTATCTAATCAGATGCTTGAGCAAGCAACCTTTGAAATTAGAGATAAGTTATATAAAGTTAATTTGGTAGTATGATCTTGGGGATGAATTGGATGAAGGATAAGCAAGTTGTGATTGATACTGGGAATAGAACAATTACCCTCAAGGATCCTAAGGGTGATGGCACTTTCCAAGTGTTATTGCCTCGAGTTGCAGATATGACCAAGTTAACATATGCTATCCGAGCTTCTTCTCTTGCTGAGATTCCAGTGGTTTGTGAGTTTCCTGATGTTTTTCCTGAATATTTGCCTGGGTTACCGCCTGACAGAGATATTGAGTTTGCAATTGATCTAGTACCTGGTACAGCTCCAATATGCAAGAGACCTTATCGTATGCCTCCCAATGAGCTAGAAGAATTGAAGAAACAGTTGTATGAGCTGAATAAGTTGGGTTTCATTAAGCCGAGTACTTCTGAATGGGGTTGTCCAGCTTTGTTTGTGAAGAAGAAAGATCACTCCTTAAGGTTGTGTGTTGATTATCGACCGCTCAATGCAGTAACAATCAAGAACAAGTACCCTCTGCCGAGAATTGATATTCTGTTTGATCAGTTGTCTAAAGCAAAAGTATTTTCCAAGATTGATTTGAGGTCAGGGTATCATCAGATCAAGATTCGTCCGTCAGATGTGCATAAGACTGCTTTCGTCACTACATACGGGTTGTACGAGTATCTTGTTATGTCTTTTGGCCTAACAAATGCTCCTGCATACTTTATGTATCTTATGAATTCAGTCTTTATGCCAGAATTGGATAAGTTTGTGATTGTATTCTTGGATGATATTCTGGTTTACTCTACAAATGAAGAAGAACATGCCCAGCATCTGAGAGTTGTGCTTACCAGACTTAGAGAGCATAAGTTGTATGCCAAGTTCAAAAAGTGCGAGTTTTAGCAGAAGGAAGTTGCTTTCCTTGGTCACATCATATCCGAGAATGGTATTTCAGTTAACCCAGACAAGGTACAGGAAGTCATAGACTGGCAGGCACCAACGTCAGTTCACGAGATTCAGAGTTTTCTTGGAATGGCAGGATATTATCGCCGTTTCATTCCTGATTTCTCTAAGATAGCCAAACCGATGACGAGTCTGCAAAAAAAAAGCGACTTTTGAACTTTTTCGTACCTTGCGAGAATTGCTAACCACGGCCCCCATCTTAGCACAGCCAGACATCGAGAAGCCGTTTGATGTGTACTGCGATGCATCAAAGACTGGTTTGGGTTGTGTTTTGATGCAAGATGGCAGAGTGATTGCTTATGCTTCACGTCAGTTGAGAAAGCATGAAATCAACTATCCCACGCATGATTTGGAGTTAGCTGCAGTTGTGCATGCATTAAAGATATGGAGACATTATCTATTGGGAAATGTTTGCCATATCTACACTGATCACAAGAGTCTCAAGTACATCTTTACTCAACCCGAGCTCAACATGAGGCAAATAAGATGGTTAGAGTTAATCAAGGACTACGACTTGCAAGTGCACTATCACCCCCCGGCAAAGCAAACGTAGTTGCAGGCACGCTTTGAGTCGCAAGTCACATCATCATGCTGTGAAGCCGTTGTTTGAAGAGAAGTTCAATCGATGCATCCCCGCAGGTCCGCATGATATCCAAGTTCGGTGTTCTCTCGACCAACAGATCATTGAAGGGCAAAAGACAGATCCTGGCATCTATCACCTCAAAGAAAAGATGAAGAAGGAATCAATTCCGTATTTCGGGATCGATGACAATGGTGTACTTTGGTTCGACACTCGTCTTGTCGTGCCGAAGGATCGGATCGAGAACTCAAGAACAAGATAATGGATGAGGCTCACCTTTCTAAGCTATCCATTCACCCTGGAAGCAACAAGACGTATCACGACCTGAGACCTCGATACTGGTGGACCAAGATGAAGAAAGAGATAGCAGCTTATGTGGCTCGATGCGATACCTGCTGTCGTGTCAAGGCCATTCACATGAAGCCGGCAGGTTTACTAAATCCTTTACCAGTTCCTGCATGGAAATGGGATGATATTAGTATGGATTTCATCACAGGTTTGCCAACTTCACATAAAGGAAATGATTCGATCTGGGTGATCATCGATCGGTTAACCAAGTCAGCTCACTTCTTACCTGTCAAGACTACCTTCAGACCACCTCACTATGCTGACCTCTACATCTCAGAGATTGTTCATTTACATAGGGTGCCCAAGACCATAGTATCTGATCGAGGACCGCAGTTCACTGCTCACTTTTGGAACCGGTTGCATGAAGGTATGGGAACTAAGTTACTACACAAAGATCGCTTATCATCCTCAGACTTCGGGTCAGACTGAAAGACTTAATCAAGTTCTTGAAGACATGTTGAGGGCATGTGTGCTATCTGCAAAAGGATCGTGGGAATCTTGGCTACCTTTGGCTGAGTTCTCCTACAACAACAGTTATCAAGAGAGTATCAAGATGGCACCATTTGAAGCTTTGTATGGCAAAAAATGTAGAACTCCATTGAATTGGGTCAAAGCGGGAGAAAGGAGATACTACGGTATTGACTTTGTCCCCGAAGCTGAAGAGAAGGTTCGAACCATCCAAGAGCATATGAAAGCTGTACAGTCCCGACAAAAGAGTTATGCTGACAATAGAAGAAGACCTTTGATGTTTGAAGTAGGTGACTATGTATACCTCAGAGTTTCACCGATAAAGGGTACACAAAGGTTTGGAGCCAAGAGGAAGCTTGCCCCAAGATATGTGGGTCCATACAAGATTCTCGAGAGAAGAGGTGAAGTTGCTTACAAATTGCAGTTACCAGAGTCGATGAGTGCTATCTTTCTGATCTTTCACATCTCTCAGTTGAAGAAGTGTTTGGGTGTGCCCGAAGAAGGAGTTGATGAGCAAGAGCTGAGGCTAGCATCTGACTTGATCTATAAAGAAGAGCCTGTGAGAATTGTGGATAGCAAGGAAAGAGTCACTCGGAATCATTTGGTGCGTATTTTACAAGGTCGTGTGGAGCTACCATGATGATAGAGATGCATCATGGGAAACAGAGGATTACCTGAAAGAAGTTTATCCCGAATTCCATAAAACCTGGTTAGTAAACCCAAATCTCGGGACGAGATTTCTTTAAGGGGGTAGGGCTGTAACACCTCAAGTGTTAAGCTTGCATTAGGCTAATAATTAATTAACCTTAATATTCATGAAGCATGGCATGAGCATCATCAAGCATAAACCCTAGTTTACATTTTGTCATTTCATGTGATTGCTTTTAAATTCTTAATTGATTGCTTGTTTGTTTAAGTAGTTAATTAATTAGCTTGCAAATGACTTGATCAAGTTTGGAATCCCTTGCCCAGCAATTTGAAAAGTTTTAACAAAATTTATTGCAAAAGTTTTGGAGCAATTTGGAGCAAAAAAGAAATTTAGATGGAAAATCCCTTTTCAAGCCTAAATTTCAAAATGAATTTATAGTTCAAAATTTATTTAGAATTTGGACTTGAGCCTTAAATGAAAGTTGTTCATCTCAATTTTCTCTACAACTTTCATTTTGGGCACATCTCATGAAAATGCTTTTAAATTTGTCAAATGGTTGCATTTTGGTTCAGATTTAAATTTCAAAAAAAAGAAAATCTCACATGCCCAACCGGCAGGCCGAATTCGGCCACACCGGCCCGCGGCCCACGCCCGCACCCACTGCCCGTGCGCTGCCCAGCGTCGTGGCCGACCGGCGTCCGCGCTCGGTCGCCACGCGCTTCGCCATGGTGCCATGCCGAGCCCCGCGTGGCCGGCGTTCTCCGGCGTGTGGGTCCCACCCGACCGGCCGTCGCCCAAGTGGAATCGCACCCCGCTCCACTCTCGCACACGCTCACTCACTCGCCCTCCTGCTCGCTCTCTCTCGCCCAGCCCGGCCTTGGCTCTGCAGCAGCGCCGCCGCGACGCTCTCGCCGTCGTCCGCGCGTTCCGCCGCTGCCGGGCCATCACCACCCGCCGAACCTCGCCCACGGCCGCCTCGCCCTCCACCACACCGCCACCAC
Organism: Chrysopogon serrulatus; assembly: GCA_015844335.1. Classification (NCBI taxonomy): domain Eukaryota; kingdom Viridiplantae; phylum Streptophyta; class Magnoliopsida; order Poales; family Poaceae; genus Chrysopogon; species Chrysopogon serrulatus. The sequence goes on along the minus strand of JADLZL010005620.1, from coordinate 157,465 downwards.
ACCCGTCGCGCCAACCAAGCCGAGGTGAGGGCGCATTGCGCCATCCGCCGCCGTTGCGCCATGGCCAGCGCTCGGGAGCTCTGCGCCGCCGCGTTCCCGTCTCCCTGTCCCCTTTCTTCCTCCCTTTCCGCGCGCACCGTAGCCGCCAAGCCTCGAATCGAACCCCCGCGCGCTCAATTGGGGCAATGCGCACCTATCCACCGCCGCACCATGAGCTCGCCGGAGTTCTTCCGCCGCCGTGTCGCCACGCCCGCGGCCAGAGAGCTCCGACGCTCAACCCCGCACCCAAACCCTAGGTCTAGCTTCGCCTTGCACTCGCACACACGATGCGCTCCTCACCGGAGCCAACCGGCGCCGGAGGCGGCCACCGCGCCTCCGCGCCGAGCCACCGTGCCGCCATCACCGCCGCCGTTGTAGCTAGGGTTCACCGCAGCCCGCGCCGAGCACGTCACCGTGTGCGCCTCGTTGCGAGGAGCACGCCAGTGCCACCGGTTGCGCCCGTGAGCTCGTCGCCGGCGAGTTAAGCGCCGCCGAGCACCGGCTTCCGCCTCGGCCTGACCAGGTGGGGCCATGGACCCGAGGGGCCCGGCCGTCAGGGGCTCGGTCCACTGAACGAGTCCATGGACCGGCTAGGGTTCGGTTTTTTCTTTAAAAAGAATTTCTAGAAAATGTGTTTAAATGTTTGTAAATTCATAGCTGGTGCAAATGGAGTCCAAAATTGATGATTCTTGTTTTGTTGGATTCCTGGTGAATAGATCTATCTAGTAAATGTATGAAATGCAATTTTTGAGATACTTTTCTGTATAGATTTATTTAATTGCTTAAAAGGCTGAAATCTGGTTAATTACATAGTAATTTGTATATTGCTTAGAAAAATATGATTCTTGTTTTGTTAAGCTTTGTTATGTGATGTAGTTTCTAGGAAAAATATGTATCATGCAGTTCCTGTATAAAAATATTGGAATATGATTTAAATTTAATTCTGGGCTGATTCTTGAATGATTTTTAGTAAATTAAATATGAGGAATTATGCCTTGATAATTTTTGATGACTACTCTTGTGCTAAGAAGTTCTAGTTAAAAATATGAAATCTGTTGTTTGACACTTTTCACAGTACAAAGTTATTAAATGTGCAATTCTGTCCTGTGGCTTTATCTTTTTTTTTTAGTAGGCTGTTGTGCTTGATGAAATGTGATGAAAATTTTATCATGGCCTTGTTATAGCATGATGTAGCTCCTGTAATTTTTGTAGATTTTTCTAGACTGTCTAGATAGAGGTCACAGTTCAAGCCTATTGTTTCACATGAAATGATAAGGCTTTGATTTGATTGCTTTAGTAGGTGCTATATTTATTTTTGAGCACTTTTAGTTATGTTTGAAGTGTTGGTCCTGTTGTGTAGCACCATAACTGAAGTGTGATACTTAGCTATGAGTAATGTTACTTCTCTTTATTTATGTGTTGTGAGTATGTGTGTGTGCCTATACACACCTCTCTTCTTTATGCACTTCTCTAAGTGTTTAGAGAAGAGATATGCACCTACTCTGTCAAATAAATTGTTAATCATCTTCATTCATAAGCATCGCACCTATGCATTCTTTGTGTTTATACCGTGCATCGCATCATACAGGTTCGTAGGAGGACCCCCAACTTTCGGAGATCGAGGAGAGTCACCAAGGGGAGTTCCAACAGGAGGTCCCACCAGAAGAGGACGAGGAAGATCTGCCCGAGTGTCCGAATCACCGCACAGCTGACTTCGAACAAGGCAAGCACCGGAGCATCTACTTACCTATGCTTTCTAAAAGTCTAATTATGCTTTATGATTGTTGCATTAAGTATAGGAGTTGTGTGCAACCGTTGATGCATTATATCCTTGCTTTACCATTGAATTACCCACCTTGATATACCCTGCTAGTCTAGGGCGAGTATTATGCTTAGCTTGCTTAGACGGTAGAAGTCGGGTGATTTCCTGTCATCCGCGAGTATAGGTGGTTACTTATGATTGATGGAAGGCTTATGTTGATATCATCTGGTTGATGGTGATGGTTGTGATAAATGGAGACCGGACGGAGTCTTGTGGGGTTGTTGGACCATAGTGATTCCGTCTGTGTCGATTAAGGACCGTACCGTTGTTGTACCGCAAGTCATATTGAACGCATGCCTCACACTTAGCTGGCCGGATAAGCACTTCCGACCGCGAAGCCTAACACTATCCAGGCCGGTTCTCGACTTGTTCGCACCGTATCGGAGATGGATGGGGGACCACAGGGGCGCGAAGAGTAAGTCCGAGGTCCAGCAATGCTGGCTAAGGCAGTCGGGTGGTCCCTGGGTACGGTGGTTCCACTCGAGTCCGTGTGTTTTCCCGGATATGTGCCACGGTGACATGTAGCTCACTTCACGCATGAGTGTGGTTTGTGTGAGGAATACCCCCTGAGCTCAGTAGTAATCGATTCGAATTGCCATCGTTTCTAGACAGTGAGCACTTTGACTTGAGCTGCAGCATCGTAGTAATGACTAAGGAATGTGGTTAATGATGATGATGGATTAAGCTTATGATTATGGTTACTACTTGCTTGCTTAATCATGACTAATATATTATAATGATGCATAGTATAGGTGCCCACCTAGCATAAATAGGAATGGTTAAGCTGAGCTACCACTTAAATGTTACCACCGCTTTTTTTGCAAAAAGAGTCAAGCTATCCCCTGATAAAGCCTGTCATACTCCTTGGAGTCTTTTTTTTAGTCAGACGGGTAAGTCTAGCTGAGTACCTTCTCGTTCTCAGGGTTTTTCCCGCTTGTTGTTTGTGTAGACGGACATACCTTCCACGGGTACTGTGCTACCTGTCTTTTCCCAGTGGACTAGAAGACCTTGGGCAGGGTTAATCTTTAATATTCTCCCCAACTGCTTTTGATGGATAGACTCTGGACTGGCATTGTATTAATCTTTCAAAATGTGTGAGTTGGGTTGAGTTTTTGAAACTACTTTGCTTCCGCTACTTGGATTTGAAGAACTTGGTTTGTAATAACTTTATTTCCGCACTCTGATGTTGTCGAACTATTTGTGAAATGTTGTAACGTGCGAATGGTGATGCTAAACTTGTACGATCTTGGTTGATAATGTTTGGTTTGAAATCCTTCAAGATTTCCGGACTACCGGGTTTATAATGGCTTAAGTGTGACGATTACTTGCTTAGCGAGTGATTTTTCACTTATGCTTTTATAAATTGGTCGGTTCATTACGTATGCCCCCTTAAATGTGATCATGATATAGGGTTGACTTAGCGATGATTACTAGATGTAATTGCACTAATTAGAGTTATTCATTGATGTAGTTATAGAATTACCTTAGGCAGTTATCTTCTTAGTTTATCCATTAGCTAACTATGATTATGACTAGAAAATACTCGATAATTATCTATATAATTATGATACTTGATTATGCTATCACCCGTATTTATCTATATTTATCTTGTGACCTCTGCCTGTTATGAGTAGAGTAGATGACATTGATAATATCACTTATTCATTGTATATACTTTCTTATCAATATAATAGATAGAGTTTATAACAAGCTTTCCCAGTGGTATAAATATAAATTAACAACCTGGTAGAACTTACTAGGTAAAATGCTACAATGGCATAATTATCTATCCGCTTGCAGAATCTATTTTAGTTTATATTCATATCTCTCGCCTAGTCATATTGAATAATACATGTGAATCTATATTTGCTCCTTAGCATTATAATTAGGGATGACAACTTAATTCATGCTTAGGAATGCTAGTGATAAAGAAGTGGCTAGTTGCTAATGACAAGTTAATTTAATACCATGCATTTCTAATCTCGTTAATTCATAGCGACGTTAGAAGTGCCAATAAGTATTTTTGGTGCCGTTGCCGGGGAAGGCACAATAAACTTAGGAAATATTGATAACATATATACAAAATGGATAAAGTCATATTACCAATCGATCTCTAACTCAAATAGGTACACCCTTCATTGTTATCATTTGTTTATCTTATACAGGGTGATGAATGAATGGTTTTTCTCTTCCAAAGAACTTCACTGACGATCCGGAGAAACTTCTTAGAAAGAAGAAGTTTATAGAAGCAAGGGACAAATTCGAGTCACCATCAAGAACACCCGTTGCTGCTCAAGCTAGCTCTTCGGAGGAGTCAGCTCCAACACTAAAAGAAGAATTTGAAGAACAAGTAGGAGAACAAACAGAAGAGCAATTAGGAGAAAACCTAGCTCCTGTGTTTGAAGACATGGTCGAGAAGACACCGCGTGAGTTCTCTCTCGCCCCAACAACAAAGAAACATCTGGACTAGACCAGCAGTCAACACTGGGGAGAATGGATTCGAGCTCAAGCCTGCCCTCATCACCATGGTTCAAGCCAGCCAATTCTGTGGAAAAGCTCATGAAGATGCAAGTGCACACCTACAACACTTTCTAGAAATCTGCAGCACCTTCACGATTAGAGGAGTACCAAGAGATGCTATTTTACTCTGTCTTTTTCCGTTCTCATTATTGGGGAAAGCTAAGCAATGGTTCTACACCAACAAAAATAAGAACACTACATGGGACCTGTGCTCAACCGCTTTCCTGGAAAAATTCTTTCCTACCGCCAAGACGAACGCTCTGCGTGGGAAAATTGCAAGCTTCCAACAGCAACATGATGAATCATTCACTGAAGCATGGGAAAGATTCCAGAACTACATAAAAGACTGTCCTCATCATGGGATAGAGGAGTGGCTATTAATGCAGACTTTCTACGACGGGCTTGTCTCTCGCACCCGTGAGTCTATTGATGCTACAGCTGGAGGAGCTTTCCTGTCACTTAAGCTCTCAGATGCTAAAGCACTTGTTGAGAAGATGGCCTCAAATTCAAGCTATAATGAAGAACGTACTCAGCCCCGCAAGAAAGGAGGAGGAATCCATCATCTCAAGGAAACTAACATGGTCACTGCCAAGCTAGACCTCATTATGAAGAAGCTCGATATAGAGAAGAAGGAAGTCATGCACATCAATGATTCCCATATGACATGTGAAGAATGTGGAGACTATAGGCATTCAGCCACCAGCTGCCCTACGCTGCAAGAGGATGTGAACTTCATCAACAACAACACCTACTACCATTCTCAATAAAACCAAGGGTGGAATTAGCAACCTCGACAAGGTAATTACCAAGGTAACAACCAAGGTAATAATTTTAATAATTACAATCTTCCACCTTTAAGAGATTTAGTTGCTAATCAATCTAAATTGTTAGATCAAATAACTAGAAAGATAGCTTCAAATAATAAAGCACTAGAAAACATAAATACTAGATTAGACACCTTTGCTTCTGCTATAAAGAATCAGCACAACTTTAATAAAATGTTAGAATCACAATTAGCTCAGTTGGCTACTGTTGTTCCTCCATTCGAGAAAGGTAAGACTCCAGGCTAGCCGGAAGATTTAGAAACCGCTAACCTTGTTGATATTCACAATGCAACCCAATATCATATTGAGCCTGCAGATGTACAGTGGATTGACCACTCTCTACCTGAGAAGATGGGAGACCCTGGAAGGCCTGTCATTCCTATCGCTATAGGATGCCACAACTTTTCAGAGGCTATCTGCGATTTTGGCGCTAGTGTCAAAATTATGCCCAAGGTAATCTATGAGAAAATATTAAATGATCCCCTGTTGTACATAAATATGCGCTCAGTCCATTTGCTACCCTGAGGGAGTACTAGAAGAAGTTGTCATCAGAGTGGGACAATCATATGTTCCAGTTGATTTCATGGTCATGGAGACAGGAGTAGATGATAAGCCACCCATAATTTTGGGCAAACCATTCTTGTGCACAACAAAAGCCATCATCTATGCGGAGTACACCAAGATCGTCCTATCCATTAAGGACAAGAAAGAAAGATTCACGTTCGAGAACCGCGTCCTGAAAGCTCCTGCAGCCCTGAAGCAATTCCATCAACAAGAAGAGCAACTACAGCAATCAGTGCCGAAGAAAAGAAACAATAAGAATAATAGAAGATGGAGGGAGATCAAGCACGCACCTGAAGAAACGACTCAACTAATCACTGCTCTCAATATAGAAAATGATCATATGCTACCCAAGCCATTTCCAACAAAGAGAGGTGATCCAGGTATACCAATTATTGAATGCACAATCAAAGACACCACATTCGCTAACACCATCTGTGACACCGGATCAGGCTGCAACGTAATGTCAAAACAGGTATATGATGATTTATTCGATAATTTACCTCTATACCCAACATTTATTCAGTTGCAGATGGCGGATCAATCACTAAGGTTCCCTGAAGGAGTGGTCAAGGATGTCATGGTAAGAATTCAAGGGCAATATATACCTACAGATTTTCTAGTTCTTGATATGCAGGGAGACGATGAATCCTTGATCCTTCTGGAAAGACCATTTCTCTACACCGCCAACGCGAACATCTACATTGGGTCCGGACAGATCCACTTCAACTTGCCCACTGGAAAGGTACGCTGTCAATTTAAAACACTTGTTAACCAGGAATAGATTAGAATGCAACGCGACAGGAGAAGACGCCAAGGCCGCCATCAGGTTGTCCAGCCTCACTGTAGCTGGAAAGAATTTCCTGGCAAGATTGTGAAGTATGAAGACTGCTACAAGAAGCAAGAAGAGAACATACAAGCACCACGCTGGAGTGAGTGGAAAGCGGAAGCTGAAAGAATGGACCAAATCGCTAAGGCAGAAAAAGAAGAGATCTTAGCACATCTAGAAAAGTGGGAGAAGAAAAATAAAGCTGAAGAGCTGGAGCTAGAGAAGAGAGAAGCAGAAGAAACAGAAAAGAGATGGAAGGAGAAAGAAGAAGCACGTGCTGCACCACCACAAGACGGGGAATTGACTGAGGTGACCTCAGAGAATGAACCCACTAAGTAGGTATTCTCCTCTATCTAAGTCCTGTCGGTAGACTTTAAATTCCGCACCCTAGCCATAAGGTTAGAATGGTAATTATCTACTTAAGTTCACTAGTAAATTTACTTTAATATATAGTAGCATAATTATGTTTGCACATTAAAATATAAAAATATATATAGTAATAAAAAAAAATATTTACTGCCTTATTTATTGCATCACAAATTCATAAAGCCCCATGTAATTAAACTTATGGGACCCCCGTAGAAATATTTACTGTGGTGGCATAAAAAATAAAAATAAAAAAATAGCATTCATATTTAAATCCTGCATCATAAAGAGAAAATTCGAAAAGAGGAGAAATATGAAATCCTGCTAAAATCTAGCAACATAAATCTGCTCATGAAGGTAATCAATTACTCCTTGGCTGATCGCTAACTTATTATTAAAAATTCGAGCCTCGAGTTTTGGTTTCTCTGTTTAGAATATATTTATACAGGAATAATATTATGACAAGAAGAGAGTCTATCAGTGGCAACCACTGGGTCTGCTACTGGCTAGCTCGCTCTGAAGGACATCTACACCAAGTATTACAAACATCCAGCTTGGGGGAGGTGCATCCCCTAGTTATCAGGTGACTACACCTAGGCGATTATTAAGTTTACTTTATATAGTCATAAAATACCAAAAATATGTGGGCACATGAAGGTCCACGGAAGTCATAGAGTCTTTTGTTATGTTATTAATTCAAAACGATAAAAAGATACATAATTATTCAAAACCAAATAAATATTTAGTTATATATATTAGAGTATATTTAAAGATAGTCTAGACTAGAGCCAATTTAAAACTTGATGAACATTAAAATTTGTTTCGGAGATGATGAATAGTTGCTTTGTTGTCATGCTAGTCAAGTACCTAGTGGCCAAACTTAAATCTTCCCCGAGTTTTAAACACTGCTGTTTTTAATTGGAGAATTTACTCGAACCTGAATTGTGGAGGCATAAGTTTGCGTTGAGTCTAGGTAGTTGATCGATATGATTCATGAAGGATGAGCTGCTATTTATCTTATTTCTAGCATTACGAAGTTCTAGAGGTTTATTTTGAAAATTTAAAATCTATATGATGAGCTCTTGTATGACAAAATATGAATTCCCGCCAAAGCCGAAATAATATCTTTAGAAGATAGGAAACCTTTTCACATTTAAGCTGCCTGCTTTACATTGAGTTCACCAACCTGTGTTGAATGCCTTATGAGAGTCTTGTCATGCTTTTAAAACCAAGATCACTTACACACTCCAGTCCACATATGCATTATTCCTACCTGGGAGTAAGCGCAATCATTCACATATTTTCCATCTATGTTCATCACAAAAATGTTTCTCTCCTACACTGGGAGAAAACACCAAAAATATACACCCATAGGAAAACCCTTGTCTTTAATGCTCTAAGTCCTTACTGTATCTCTCTAATTGGTTATTATATTCAAGGGATGCATGTGGCTGTGCAAAATTCTTAATTGCAAAAAAAGGATAAGGGAGTAAAATGGACAAATGTTCCAGCAATTAAAGCAACGGGTAAAAGATGTCCGCCTCGCTAATTTAAAATAATAAAGATGGCCCATGTTTTTCCCGAGAAAAATTTCAAGAGAGTATTGCCAAAGAGCTAAAGTAGAATTAGAATTAGCCACAAATACCATATATACACCTATCCACTATATTCCATACACATGCACATCTTGGTTTGATTGTATGCCTTGATTCTCTGTGGATCCATTAGTTGACTTTACAATGTATGCATTGCAAGTATGCCTACCCTTGTTATTGCCAATCCTATAAGCTCTACCATATATATCCTTAGCTGTAGAAGGCATAACATCATAAATGCCTTAAGAGAGAACCATAAATACCACATACATTGAGGGACTCGAGGGTGTCATACAATGAAGCTCTGAGTTTCATTTTTAAAAACCTATGAAAAACTCCAAAATATTAGCACTTCGAAGGATTTAAAACATAGCGCTTGACTTGATTGTTCTATCTTTCGATTGCTCAAGACTTATGCAAAAGCTGTAAAGCCCTATAATTAAAAGTAAAATGGGTAAGTTTGAAGGTTGGAACGTATACTGTTTAATCCAGAGGAATATCTTTGTTTGAAAGCATGTGTACTTGGAAAGTATAACAATATTGTAGCAACTCCTGATCCAAATATAATGAAAATTAAGCTTAGTTTGTTTGCCAAGGAACTGGCGAAAGGTAACCTTGGGGGAGTTGTTGACGGTGGATAACGTCAACATTCATTAGAACTTTAGACACAAGAGGATACACGAATACACACTAGTCTGGGGTTTTAACTGCAATTTCCACGAGTTTTGTATATTCTATATTTTCTAGGGACTTTTCCAGAAAAGCTGAAAAGAGGGATTAAAGTGCATATTAATCACGAAACTTATCCGCCACGGGAAAGATCAACATTGGGACGTGGGAAGGATCTAGAAGACACCCGAAGCAACCGGGGCCCAGGAGGCCGCTAGGTGGGGCCGGCCGGCCCCACCATGGCGCCGGCCGGCGCCCCACTCTAGGGTTTCAAGCCCCCTTCTGGAAGCTTCCTCCACCACCTCTCCTGATGCATCTCGGCCCTTGGTTAAGTCGGTTTGATCCTGCGGCGCACATTCATCCCACCGAACTATAAATATATAGGCAGACCCCCCTGGAGAGAGCCAATTCATTATTCATCAAGGCCTCAAGCCATCAAGCATCAAGAAGCCTTCAAGTTCATCAAGAGCCTTCTAGTTCATAGTTCTAGTTAGTTAGATTAGAAGTAGAGGAGATCTAGTTCTACATCGGGATCTGGAGCCCCCGGCGTCTGTCTAGAGCGCAGGAGTTCGGTATAGTTCTAGTTCTTTCTTTCTTATTGTATTCATTATTCAGATTGGGGAGACCTTAATCTTTAATAGTTCATATGTTCTTAATTGCAATAGTCATTGTCTACTTTGATTATATGTCTAGTTTAGTTAGTTCGATCTTATTGAATTCATGTAATTGCTCGTATAGCGTTTATCCAAGTGTACAATAGGTAGATGATAGAGAATATGTAGACGTGGTGTCTAGATATCTTGTTTGTCTGCGAGTGCACCCTGACATACCGGGATGTGTGGTAGTCCGCGTAGGTGACAGCTACGTTGGTTCCTCTGTAGTCCACCCTCCGTATGTAGGACAACAGGGCACGGTCGCGAAGTTGGATAATGACTCTGTTTCACATCCTTCCTAGTTGATGCCCCCTTACATGTGATCATGATATAGTGTTGACTTAGCGATGATTACTAGATATAATTGCACTAATTAGAGTTATTCATTGATGTAGTTATAGAATTACCTTAGGCAGTTATCTTCTTAGTTTATCCATTGGCTAACTATGAATATGACTAGAAAATGCTCTGATGATTATCTATATAATTATGATACTTGATTATGCTATCACCCGTATTTATCTATATTTATCTTGTGACCTCTGCCTGTTATGAGTAGAGTAGATGACATTGGTAATATCACTTATTCATTGTATATACTTTCTTATCAATATAATAGATAGAGTTTATAACAAGCTTTCCCAGTGGTATAAATATAAATCGACAACCTAGTAGAACTCCCTAGGTAAAATGCTACAATGGTATAATTATCTGTCCGCTTGCAGAATCTATTTTAGTTTATATTCATATCTCTGCCTAGTCATATTGAATAATACATGTGAATCTATATTTGCTCCTTAGCATTATAATTAGGGATGACAACTTAATTCATGCTTAGGAATGCTAGTGATAAAGAAGTGGCTAGTTGCTAATGACAAGTTAATTTAATACCATGTATTTCTAATCTCGTTAATTCATAGCGACGTTAGAAGTGCCAACAATTTGCTTTCTGTGTTGATTTATTCTGACTTCCCCCTTTTTCTGAGTTCTTTTATTATCTTTAGACGTTCTAACGCCACTGGGGGTTCTGCTACTTCTCTTGGCTTGGATCTTCCTCCTTCTTCTGAGGGGAAGGTTAATCTATCATCCCTTCTTATTCTTGTTGCTTCCCGGAGTAGGCGCCCGGAAAGTTTCAAACGGCTTATGAAGTAAGCTTGCTGTTATATAATTTTCTGCCTTCTTTCTTCTTTTTCATGTATGTCATGTTTCTAACTTCTTTTTGTGCCTGTAGGCCTGCTTCTTCTGCTGTCGAGGCTTCTACTGCTCGTCAACCTTCTCCTCGAGCATGCTGAAGTCTCTCCATCAAGTGAGTTGTTTGTCTGTCTCTTAGTTCTATTCTTCTTTTTGTGCTCTAATCTATTTTCTGCTTCTTAATAGGGTACCTCGTTGATTTCCCTTTGGAGGTTGATGAGTCATCTGGAACGAAACCTTTGCCTGGTGGAGCTTCTACTGACCCTTTATCTTTGGTTGCAGGGAGTTCTTCCCAACCTTTGGCTTCTCCTATCCTAACTACTATTGTGCCGAGTAGTCAAGGTGGGACTGAAGAGGTTCCTTCTTCGCCAGTTCATGGTCTTTCAAGTGTTGATGACTTGAATTTAAATCGTGAATGCCGACTGGCGGAGTTGAAATCTTGCGATGAAGAATATTCTACCAAATTTGGTAGTCTCTTAAATGTAAAACTTGTTTATCTCATCTGTAACTTTTAAGCTTTGATTCCTCCTTCTCTGACTTTCTTCATCTTTTCTGTAGTCTTTCTATTTGGACCAAGATCTTTTGTATAGTCATGAAGAGATTGCCACTGTTGCAAAGTTGAATGCTCAGCTTGAGGCAACTCAAAATGAGTTGTTGAAAGTTAAAGAAGATCTCCTAAACACTGCTGCAAAGTTGAATGCTCAGCTTGAGGCAACTCAAAATGAGTTGTTGAAAGTTAAAGAAGATCTCCTGAAGGAGCAGCAACAGCGTCAGCTTGCAGCAGATGTGGCCTCTGAGAAGGAAGGCATTGCTTGAGGCTCATTCTCAGATTGAGTCTCTGAGAAAGGACATGTCCAGTGAGTTTCTTTACTTCTTTTTCTTCTGTCATCATTTTCCTTCTAATTGTTCTGACTTGTGTTTTATTTTCTTGTCCAATAATAGCTACTGTTCAGAATAATGATAACCTTTCCAAAGAGATTTACCATTTGAAGTCAGTAGCAAAGTCTTCAGAAGAAGAGACCCAAAAGGTAAGGAGCCTTCTTGATTCTTATCGCCACCGGGTTGCTGATCAACTTGTAGCCAGGCAGATGCGGAAGGATGCTGACTAGGATATTTTTCAAGCGATTACAACTATTCAATCTCTGAAGGATCAGCTTGTGCGTGGGCCAATGCCCGCCAAGCACTCTGGGCTTCTTTTAGCTATATTTTTTCTTTTATAGGTCCTGAGGGTAGAGAGCAAGTAAATTTTGAAACTTTTGCTCCTCAAATCCCTTCTTGGTTTTACGGCTTCTTGAAGAATACTCTCCGCACTTGCATGAGTAATCTTCTAGGCCAATTCCAAGTAGTTTCCCCTCAAGCTCCTTTGGATCGGTTAACTGATGACAATCCTTCTGATGAATATCAAATAGAGGTGAATTCTGTAGAGGCTGAGCTGACTGATCTTGTAAATAAACTGGTTGATTGTATAGAACTTGGGGATGAACCCCCTCCTGCTCCTCCTGTGTGAGGATACGATTATTGAACAATATTTCTTGTAATGATAATGCATCTATTTCTTCTCTTTTTGAATTAATTCTATTCCTAGAAATAATTTTCCTCATTCTTGTATCGAATTTGCTTTTGTATTAGGGAATGTTGCAGACTTGTATATAGTCGGTAGGGTTGTTTCCTTCACCCATGTGACTTCTTTGATATGGGCTTGTATCTCTAAGTTCCTGCAGAATACCAAGCACTTTCCCCTTAATATTCGCACGTCGTAGGGATTATCTGTTTCTAGTATTGCCCTTAATTTGCGCTTCGTGGGGGTAAGTCATGCCCTTAATTTTCGTGTCGTGGGAAGTGAACCGCTTCGGCTTCCCGTTTTCCTTCTATAAGTCATACCTTCTGCTTGAGCCTAGAATCACTCTTCTTCCCAAGTGTTAGGATTTGTCTTCTCCTTCCTGCGTCTAGTAGCTGCTTCCTTCTGAACTTTTTTAGAGAAGCTTTCCAATGGCTGACAATGATGATCACGGTAAGCGCCCGGAATCGAAGATCTTGACCCTCGTCCTCTTCGCCGTCGGTTGGAGGCGCTCCAGTGTATTTCTTCAGTTTTTGAATCTCTCCTCTTTTATTTCTTCTACTTTTTATTCTAAAATATTTTCCTTTTTGTAGTGCTATAATTTCTCATTCACAGGCTGCTGTTGGTGGCTATCGCCTGGATGATGCTGGTCCTTCTTTCGTGGCTCCGGCGATCAGCGAGGAGGTGAATCAACCTGATCCTGCGGCTGTTCCTCCAGAGTTGGAGGAAGCAGCTAAGGAAACAAAGAATGATCCTCTGGTGGTTCTTGAGGAGGCTGCTGAGCGACAAGAGGGTGAGCCCCCGGCTCATCTTGAAGAGCCTGTTGTGGAGGAGGAGGACATCGAAGGGGTTGACGCCTTGGTCCCTGGCATTGATGAACTCCGTGCAGATGTAGATGCTGCTCGGGCACGCTATACGGATGAGACCATCCGTACTGGTCTGCTTGAGCAGTATTTTGTTTAGCTTCAAGCTGCTTTTGAAGCTGCTGAGGAGAGGACGCGACTCGCTAATCAGCGGGTTGCGGAATTAGATTCGCAGCTCATTGGTGAGAATTGTTTCTTCTTGTTTGATTGTTGTTTTTCTGTCTTCCTTACTAATTATTCTTGATTTGTCTTTTGCAGCGACGACCACTAGCTTTAATGAGCTCGTGGCGGCTGGGAGTGCTGCTGCCCTTCATGTTAATGCCAGGGTCCTACTGTGGCGGCCCGGATAGGGAATATCCCAGCTCAGATTAATGAAGTGGCGATCAATGGCATTCGTCAGGGTGCTAGGATTGCTCTTGCATCTGCCCAGGTTGAAGCGGGAGAAGATTTGAGCATGCTCAACTTCTCCCTTCCCTTAGACCAGGACTATGTGGACGACCTCATGGAGAGCTTCGAAGCAACTGTGGGTCGTATTGCTGATAAAGTAGATCCAGGAGACATTGTTCTTTAGAATTTCATAGAGTAGTTTGCAGTAGGGTTTTTTATTTTCCCTTTTTTGTAAATACTTTCCTTCAGTTAATGGGATAACTTTTCCAATATGAATTTTCTGTTTCTGATGATCTTTTGCCCATTGAGGTGAAGATTTTTTCACTACTGCAACTTTTTGTTCATCGAGGTCGGATTGTCTGTGGCTTTCTTCTTGTTGATATGGATTTCCTTGCTCTGCTCATTGAAACAGAGTTCCTTATCCTTGATATTGCGTCAACAATCTTGTGAAGATTGAACTCTTCTTCTTTTGTATATTGTTGCAGAGTAGTTTTGTTACTGTCTGCAGCAATTGATGGAGTATGCTTTATATCAATGTCCCATTGTAAAAAAGTGTTGGAATCTTCTTTTTTGTCATGGCAGAGTTATTCTGCCGTTGTCTTCCATGATTGATGGAGGTTTTATGCATGCTTTAGCAGGGTTTAACCAACAACCCATAGTAAAAAGTGTTGCAGTCTTCTTTTTCGTCGTGGCAGAGTTGTTCTGTCGTTGTCTTCCATGATTGATGGAGGTTTTTTGCATGCCTTAGCAGGGTTACACCAACAACCTATAGTAAAAAGTGTTGTAGTCTTCTTTTTGTTGTGGCAGAGTTGTTCTGCCGTTGTCTTCCATGATTAATGGAGGTTTTCTGTATGCCTTAGCAGGGTTACACTAACAACCCGTAGTAAATAGGTGTTGTAATCTTCTTCTCTTGTGGCAGCGTTGTTCTGCCGTTGTCTTCCATGATTGATGGCAGCGTTGTTCTGCCGTTGTCTTCCATGATTGATGGAGGTTTTCTGCATGCCTTAGCAGGGTTACACCAACAACCCGTAGTAAAAAAGGTGATGTGTATCACAGCTGGGTTTCTCGCATACCTTAGCTTGGTTGTACCCATAAACCTCTTAATAGAACACTGGCTTGAGTGCAGTGAGCCTAGGTTTTCTCGCATGCCTTAGCTCGGTTCTACCCATAAACCTCTAAAATAGGCCATACAAAGTGGCAAAAAGGTGTTGTTAGTTACAACTGGGTTTTTTCACATTCCTTAGCTCAGTTGTACCCATAAAACCTCTAAATAGAACACTGGCTTGAGTGCAGTGAGCCTAGGTTTTCTTGCATGCCTTAGCTCGGTTGTACCCATAAACCTCTAAAATAAGTTGCTCTTCTTCTTTAGGTGTAGAATCTTCTTAGTTGGCTTAGATGCCATGTATTCTTCAGTGGTACGTCGTCCATTGTGGTAAGCTCGTATGTTCCAGGCCCTGTTACTCTTTGGACTTTGTATGGTCCTTCCCATGGACTTAGTAGTTTGTGGTTTCCACCTTTCTTTTGTATTAATTTTAGAACCAAGTCTCCTACTTTGAATGATTGTTCTTGTGTGCTTCTGTCATAATGTCTTCTTAATCCTTGTAAATATCTGGCATTCTGTAAAATTGCAGTGTTTCTGACTTCTTCTAGAGAATCAATTTCAAGTCTTCTTGTTTCTTCGGCTTCTCCTTCTTCATATTGTTCTATCCTTGGAGCTGTCTAGATGAAGTCTACAGATAATACTGCTTCTAATCTATATACCAGGAAAAAAGAAGAATATCATGTTGCTATACTAATTTGTGTTCTTAGTCCCCACACTACTTTGGGTAACTCTTCTATCCATTTTCCTTCATAGTCTTTTAAGTCTTCATACAATCTTAGTTTTAATCCTTGCAGAATTAATCCATTTGCCCTTTCAACTTGACCGTTGGCTTGAGGATGGGCTACTGATGCAAAATTTATTTTGATTGCGCAATCTCCACCTCATTATTGGAATTCTCTAGCTGTAAAGGGTGAATCGAGATCTGTAATTATCTGATTTGGTATCCCAAATCTATGCATAATTTCTTGTATGAATTCTATTGCTTTATCTGCACTGTATTTGACCAGTGGCTTGTATTCAATCCACTTGGTAAATTTGTCTATTGCGACGAAGATGTACTCGAATCCTCCCTTGGCTTTCTTCAAAGGTCCTACTTGATCCAGCCCCCCAACATAAAAAGGGCCATGCTGGTGGTACACATATTAAGTTATGTGCTAGAACATGTGACTGTTTTGCAAACATTTGGCATTTTTTCCAAGTCTTCACTAGGTGCTCTGCATCTTTGAGTGCTATTGTCCAGTAAAATCCAGATCTAAATGCTTTTCCTACTAGAGTTCTTGATGCTGCATGATTGCCACAGCATCCTCCATGTATTTCATCTAAGATTTCAATCCCTTCTGCTTAGCTGACGCATTTGAGTAATACTCTAGATGATGCTGCCCTTTTATAGAGCTTACCACCTATTAAGGCGTAGTTTTGCTTTTTCTTACTATTTTTGCTGCTTCTATTTTGTCTTCAGGTAGCTTCTTTTCTTTGATGAATTCTATGATTTCTTGCATCCAATCTGTTTGGATGACCATGATCTGTTCAGATATCTGAATTGCCTTATCAATATCATTGCTTCATTAGTTGTATCTTCATATTGTCTTATTGATGGTGTTAATAGTTCTTCCATGAAGATTTTAGGTGGTACTTTGGCTCTGTCTGAGCCTAGTTTTGCTAGCACATCTGCTACCACATTTGAATCTCTTAATACGTGGTGTACTTCTAGGCCTTGAAAATTTTTCTCCATCTTTCTAACCTTGGCGCAATAGACTCCCATGTTATCTTTGGTACAGTCCCATTCTTTATTTATTTGGTTGATCACTACTCATGAATCTCCATAAACGAGAAGTCTTCTTATCCCAAAGCTTTTTGCCACTTTTAATCCATGTAACAATGCTTCATACTCTGCTTCGTTATTTGTGGCTTGCTACAGTATTTGTAATACATACTTGAGTTGTTTTCCTTCAGGAGATATTAATAGTACCCCTGCGCTAGCTCCCCCTAGCTTTAGTGATCCATCAAAATACATCTTCCAATGATCATTGATAATTTTTGGCCCCTTTTGGTTGATTTCTGTCCATTCTGCTATAAAGTCTATTAAGGCTTGAGATTTTATTGCTTCCTTGGTTTAAAATCTATCTTGAAAGTTTCCAATTCGACTGTCCACTTTGAGATTCTCCCTGTGGAATCGCAGTTTCTTAGGATGTCTCCGAGTGGAAAATCCGTTATCACCGTGATCTTGTATTCTTGGAAGTAGTGTCTTAATTTCCTTGATGTTATTAATACTGTATATAACACTTTCTGGACTTGGGGGTATCTTGCTTTTGATTCCGTCAATACTTCGCTAATGTAGTATACTGGTCTTTGAACTTTGTAAGCGTGTCCGGGTTCTTTTCTTTCAACTATAATAGCCGCGTGCTTTGATAACGTTCCTTGTTGCTATGATATAAAGTAGCAGGTCTTCTTTTCTTTGTCTTTGCCGGTACCATTACCGGAGCTGATGTAAGATACTCTTTTAACTTCTGGAATGCTTCGTCGGCTTCCTTTGTCCACTCAAATTTTTCTACTTTCTTTAATAATTTGAAGAATGGCATTCCTTTCTCCCCAAGTCTTGATATAAATCTATTTAATGCTGCCATGCATCCAAGTAAGCTTTTAGACGTCCTTGACATTTTCTAGAGGTGTCATCTTTAGTATTGCTCTGACTTGTTTTGTACTTGCTTCAATACCTTTGTTACTGACCAAAAATCCTAATAACTGTCCAGATGGTGCTCCAAAAACACATTTGCTTGGATTAAGTTTCCACTTCTAGGCTTTTAGGTTCTTGAAGGTTTCTTCGAGGTCTGATATTAATGTGTCTGGTGTTCTTGTTTTTATCACCACATCGTCAATGTAAGCTTCTACGTTAACTCCTACTTGATCTCCCAAACAAGTCTGTATGGCCCTTTGATAAGTTGCTCCTGCATTTTTTAACCCAAAGGGCATTGACTTGTAGCAATATGCTCCGTAAGGTGTCATAAATGAAGTTTTGCTTTGGTCTTCTTCTCGTAAGGAAATTTGGTGATATCCCGAATAACAATCCAGAAAAGAGAGTAATGCTGATCCTGCAGTCGAATCAATGATTTGATTGATCCTTGGCGGGTTGTATGGGTCCTTTGTGCAATGCTTATTGAGATCCGTAAAGTCAATGCACATCCGTAACTCGTCTGTGTTCTTTTTGGGTACAAGTACTGGATTAGCTAACCAGTCCGGGTTTAATATTTCTCGGATGACCCCTGCAGCCATGAGCTTCGTGAGTTCTTTCTTGATCGCTATCCTCCTGTTTGGTGCAAATCGTCGTAGCTTTTATTTTATCGGTCTCGCTCCTTTATTTATGTCAATTATATGCTCAGCCAAATCTCTCGGGACTCCAGGCATGTCTGCAGGTTTCTAGGCGAATATATCTTTGTTGTCCCGAAGAAATTTGGTGAGCGTGAGTTCCTATTTGGGGTCTAGTTCTGCACTGATTATCGCTATGTTCTCTGGATCACCAGTTTGCAAGTCAATCTTCTTTGTTTTGGCTTCTTCGAAAGGAGTGAAATTGTTGGTCTTATTCATCTTTTTACTTGGTATTTGAAATCCTTCTTGTCTGAGTTCTTCCGCCAATGTGGCGATTTCCTTTCTGACCTTCAAATCTTGTAACTTTTGAGATATCTGAACTGCTTGGATATCGCAATCAAAAGCTTTCTTCAAGTCTCCTTTTAACGATAGGACTCCCTTTGTTGTAGGCATCTTTAGCAATAGATATGGGTAATGTGGGATTGCCATGAATTTTGCTAACGCTGGTCTCCCCAGTATAGCGTGGTAACAGGATTTGAAGTCTGCTACTTCAAATTTGGTGAATTCTGTCCTGTATTTTTCTGGTGTTCTAAAGGTGACTGGTAAGTGATTTGTCCAATAGGCATTGATGCTTCTCCTGGTATGATCCCATAGAATGGTGTGCTAGTTGAGGTCATCATTCCTTTGTAATCTATTTTCATCTTTCTGAGTGTTTCCGCGAATATGATGTTTAATCCCGCTCCTCTATCGATTAGAACCTTCGGCACTATTACTCCTGCTACGGTTGGAGCGAGAACGAGTGGGTAGTGCCCCGTATTGGCTATGCTAGTCCACTGATCATCTCTTGAAAAATGTATTGGGTATTCCGACCAATCGAAATACCTGGGAGTTGCGGGTTCTGCTGCCATAATTATTCTGTGAGCTAGTTTTTCTTGCCTTCGGCTTCTTGCGTTTGGTACTCCTGAGTAAATTACCCCAATAATTTGTCTTTTCGCTTCTTGGTAATCTCTCTCTGGCTTCTTTTCTTCTTTCGTTGAGTTGTTTTCTTCCTTGTCTATCTTCCTTCGGTACTCGTAGTTTCTTCTACTGTACTGATTTTTGAAGATGACGCAATCCATCAACTTGTGACTAGATTTTGGGTGGAAGTGGCATGGGGTATTTTCAAACTCCTTAATTCCTTAATTTTTCTTTCTTTGTATTCCCTGCTTTCGTTTTCGGAATATCTTCTCTTGTTGTTTGTTGCTGCAACCATATTTTCTTGCCTTGGTCTTTTGTCGTACGTTCTGTTGTCAAAACGATTTCTTCTATCTGGGTTGTCCCGTTCTGGGAATCTGCTTCTTGTTCCCTCCTCAGAAGAGATCAATTTTTTAACTGCTCTTTTAAATTCTTTGTTGGTTCTTGGATTTTCATTGCAAAATCTTTGAACTGCCATTTTGAGAGGATGCCATCTCCGAACGCTTCTACTACTTCTCTATCTGTAATGTCATGCACTTGCGCCCTTATTTCTCCGAATCTTCTATAGAAGTCTCTGAGATTTTTATTTCTTTGTTGCCTCAAGCTTTTCAACTCTGCCGGCGTGATTGGATGTGTTATAATTCCTGCGAAGTGATCGCAAAAACCGCTCTGTAGGTCCTCCCAATATATGATTGATCCTGGCCTTAATTTATCGAACTATTGCAGTGGCATGGATTCTAATGCCATTGGAAAAAATAGTGCTTTAATGTCATCGTTTTCCCCTGCCAACTCTATTGATTGCGAATAGACCCTGAGCCATTGTCTAGGTTCTATTTTTTTCATCGTACTTAGAATGATTTGATGGATTGAATTTCTGAGGTAACCTGATGACTTGTAGCCTTCTTGTGAAGCATGGGAATCTATCACGGGGTTGTTCTGTTTGATAATGTACCACAGCATATTCTTCTTCCCTCATGAAATATTGAGTCTGGGTTCTTCTTGTTGATCTGACTTCCCTAAATTTAGAATCACCTTGTTCTTCTTCCAAGAGTTCTATTTTTGTTGGAGCGTGGTGACTTCTTTGTGGGATTCTCCTTGTTCTTGCCGCGTTGTTGCTACTTTGCTTTCCCCCTAGTCGTTCGAAAACTAACTTCCTGGCGCCGCTGTCGGTCTCTCGGGTTCTTTTTCCGCTTCAGTTGTTTTGTTCTTTTTCTGCTTCTTTCTCTTGTTCTTTTTTTGTTGAGTTCCTCTAATTCTTTAGTGAGATCTTGAATCCTTTGTCTATCTGAATTTTTCTGTTTTTCAGCTTCCTTCTTTTTCTTGCTAAAATCCATTAATTCTTCTTTATATTTATTCCAGACTTATTTTCTTTGAGTCGCCCGGGTTTTTCTTTCGTGCTTCAATTTATTCTTCCCGATCTTCGGGTCTGTCTCTGTTCTTCACTTTCATTCGTATCGGTATTCTCGTCTGGTGATATCTTTGATTCCGACTCATCGGATGATCTTACGTCCAGTATTGTTGGTGGTTGTAGAGTGGAATCTGCCATATAGATGGTCCTCTGGGTTCTTTTGAATTTAGATTTCTTCCCGTCTTCTTCAGAGATGTCGTCGGTTGAGCTGCTGAATTTGTTTCCTTCTTGATATGGGAGTTCTTTGTAATGTCCTTCATAATATGAATAATCTCGAGGATTTGGTCAAAAATAATCTGAGTAATGCTTAACTATCTCTGGGTTGAACAGACTGCTTTGTATATGATTGTCTTGGATCTCATGCTTCTCGGCGTATAATCCCCTGTACAATACCAGTTGTATTTTTCAATCAGAAATAAGGGAAAAGAGTTATTTTGTTACCCGATATCGTTAGAAAAAATTTGCCCTACTTTTTTCGAGTCGGTTTCATAGCCTTCATTGTTCGCTTCGGATTTAGACATGTTGAGCTTTTTCATCTTCTCGGCGAGTTCGACTTCTTCTAGGATTTCTATGCCTAACTTGTCTTCTTTGTCGAGGAGACGACTGTGAAGCTGTCCGTTGTGATCTGCCTTGCAGATCCATGAGCCGAAGATGAAGGTTGTTCCCTCGATGAAGCTCATGTTGATGCCGAGGTCCGCCAAGCTCTCGAGAAAGAATTCATCGAAAGCCCCTACCTGGCGCGCCAGCTGTCGATGTTTTATCACCGATAGCCTGTATCGGGGTTACCCGGGACAGTTACAGTTGTTTGTTCGAGTCTCGTCGAATCTAACGGAACTTGGCTGTTGATGCGCGTGATGAGAGCAACTTTTATACTGGTTCAGGCCCTCGAATATTTCGAGTAATAGCCCTAATCCAGTTGGGTGTTGTTGATTGGTGAGTATTGGTTCTGTTTACAATGGGTACCCTCAGTGGCCCTTTATAATCCAGGTGCTACTGAGGGTACTTTTCGTATCCTAGTCGGATTACAGGATAGAGTTTTAAGCTCTTTCCTGTATTGATTTCCTAAGTAACACAGATTTATTCCGTGTTGTCTTCAGTAAGGAACCCCTATGTTCCCCTGTCGACATCAAGGAATATGGGTAGGATTTTATGTCAAGAAAAATCAGGGAGAGGCCATTATAGAAAATAATGATGTTTTTTAAAGCCAGGGAATTATTTTAAGTTAGGTGTTTTCAATAAATAGAAAATAAATTTAACTTATATATGGCATTTTTTCTATAAAATTATGTCAATGTTAGCTTAACCTTGAAAATATTTTTTTCTATAACTCTATTCCTTACCCTTACTCTAATAGTGTAACTTTTTAACATTCCAAAATGAAAATCTTGGGGTGTGAATATAATAATAAATATTACATCACGACACATAGTTTTTAGCTTAGTGAAGATTTTAGATTGGCTTTGACAAGAAATATTTTGTGACAGCATTGGCAATGGCCGTGCCAAAGCGTTCTGGGACGACGTGTGGCTAGGCGATACACCTCTTTCTGAATACCTTCCGGCTCTGTGCGGTCACTTCCACGGACGGGGTACCTCTGTCCTGGAGGTGCTATTGGAGCCACAGAAAGAAAAAACATGTGATCGAGGAGGATCGCTGCATCATACGTAAGCATAGGAAACAACCGACCATGCACATAATCTCAGGATATTGTCCTTTTTATTATTATTGTAATTGAGCCTTTTTCTTGTTCAAAATTCACTTGGACATCAAAAACCTTTGTTTGGATATATCTCGGTGCCCTGGGTAACATGTCTCAGAATCATAGGTTATGGTGCCGAGGTCGGAGGCCAATGATTGTGTGGCTGACAACTAGCACTGACATGGCCAGAGCTCGGCACTACGATTCACGACGCCGACTTTGGTGCCAAAGTCTACGCCGCCGAGACTTGCCTTGAATTGTGGCACCGAGCTCTGATTTTGAACCTAACCTCTAAATTAACCTGACATGGACATCCTAAATTACCCTTATGATAAAATGTTAGTCTGTCCAAGTGATCATAATGCAAGACTAGGTTAAAATTGGAAAAGAATTGTAACGACAGCAGTTGAGGCTCCGAATCTGAACACGTCTGCCGAGATGAAAGGAATCGAGTCAGTCGAGACGAAAAGAATCAAAACGCTTGATTAATCTTTTTATCAACGAGCTAGATCAAGTTCAAGTAACGGATGACTTGCTGAAAATCTTAACCCAACCACAACCATTTGTTAAAGCAGAAGCTGTTGATCCAGTATTCCAGTGGATAATTTAGAGACTCCGAATCTGAACACTACTGCCACTGAACGAAGTTCAGCATTTGAGAGGGAGAGGGATCCAGGTAAACGTGTCCAGATTTATGATCTCCCCTCCAAATCAACAAGGAGAAGCTCGACGATTTTACATATCATATCTGATGACGACTGCTCCCCCTGGTGGATGGACGCAAGATTTAACATATCTGAGGGCCCATATCAACCAATTCTAGATGAGTACCCCCAACATGAATGAATGGCAAGGTCACCGTCCCCGATTTCGCGGCACGTGGTTTAAACAATTCACTTGGCTAGATATTCACCTCACACAGACAGTGCATATATATTGTTTGCCTTCTTTTATCTTCTGAAAGAAGCCGAGCGGCAGGCCTGGTTCAGAGGCATCCAGGTTAATGGATTTCGCAACTGGAAGAAGGTTAATCATCCTGTTCACTTGTATCAACCGTTCGAATGATATTTTTTCTCACAATAAATGAGCCGGTTTGTGTTATCAGCTGTCTCATGCTCTCATGTGACCGGTATATGAAAGGGTGATTGTTCTTTTACTGAAATACATGGGCAAGATCGTAGACTCAGCACATAAATTTTCAGTTAAATGTTTTATTAATTTCAAAAATAGTCAGGCTCAGCTCATATATATATACTTTGAATGTGATCGCTAAATTAGAGCACGTGTACTGATATATATATGTGAACCACCATTATGTGTTTTGTTGTTGTGTGACACAATGGTCCCCCATGTCAATTTTCTGGCTCCGTGTTCCTGCGGCTACGGATATTAAACACGATCGGTACGTTGTCCTATTTGCCAAGACACTGGGACGCCCTGGAGACACGCCGCAGCTTGAGCTGAGCCAGCAACCATGGCGCACCGGCCAGTCTCCGAGACACCGCTGCTCGCAAAGGCGGACCACGCTGCCCTGCCCTTGCCGGCGCCGGCGAAATGGAACAAGTACCCTTTCTTCTGCGCCGTGCTCGCCTCCATGACCTCCGTACTCGCAGGCTACAGTACGTACCTACCCTCGTTCACTCCGTTAGCATCTCTGCTAGCTGCACATATATATGCATGTGGTACGTGTGTGCAACTGTGCATTGCTGAATTGCTTACCGGCCCACGCCACCATGCCCCGGCGGCAGACGTGGCGGTGATGAGCGGCGCGCAGATCTTCATGGCGGAGGACCTCGGTGTGACCGACACGCAGATCGAGGTTCTCGCTGGGGTCGTCAGCATCTACTCGCTCATCGGTGGGCTGTTGGCCGGGTGGACCTCCGACCGATACGGCCGGCGCCTCACCATCGTGCTCACCGACGTGTTCTTCCTCGTCAGCGCGCTCACCATGACGCTCGCGGGTGGGTTCGCCGCGCTCATGGTTGGCCGGTTCGTTGCCGGCATCGGTGTCGGGTACGCCTTCGTCGTCGGCCCCGTCTACGCCACCGAGATCGCGCCTGCGTCGTCCCGCGGTCTCCTCACCTGCCTCCCCGAGGTATGCCGGTAGGTCGTCGGTGCCGGTGGCATCATATTAACTGAACCTGATTAAGTGATTATTCACACAAATTGAGTCTTGAGCTAATGAATTTATTTTGGTTTCGTTTGTGCTTTAATGTGTTGCTTTCTTTGTTGTTGACCGTTCATTTTCAAAAGATTTCTTTTGCTTCGGGGACAATGCTGAGCTACGTGTCAAACCTCGCCTTCTCGGGCCTGCCGGTGCACCTGTCATGGCGGGTGATGTTCGGGGCGGGGGGTGGTGCCCACGGTGTTCCTGGCAGCCGGGGTACTCACCATGCCGGAGTCGCCGGGGGTGGCTAGCCATGAAGGGCCGGGTCGCCCCAGGCCAAGGCCGTGCTCCACAAGACGTCGGACACGGCGGCCGAGGCCGACCAGCGGCTACTCGAGATCGAGGACGTCGTCTCCAGTGGCGGCAGCAGCGGAAGCGTCGATGGCGAAGGCGGCGGCAGCTCCGGGGCGTGGAAGGAAGCGGCGACGAAGCCCGGCGTCCGCCGCGTGCTAGCCATGGTGCTGACGCTGCAGTTCTTCCAGCAGGCGTCGGGCATCGACATCTTGGTCCTGTACGGCCCGCGGATCCTCGCCACGGCCGGCGTCACGTCGAGCACCCTGATCCTGAGCCTCAACGTCCTCTTCGGCGTCGCCAGGGCGGCGCCCGTGCTCATCACCATGGCGCTAGCCGACCGCATCGGCCGCCGCCCGCTCCTCCTCTTCAGCACGGGCGCCATGACGGCGTCGCTGCTGCTCCTGGGCTCCCTGCTGTTCGCCGCGGGCGCCAAGGGCGACGCCGCCGTCGCCGCGGTGAGCGTGGCCGGCGCGGTGGCATACGTGGTGGCCTTCTCCCTCGGGCTCGGGGCCCCTGGGTGGGTGTACAGCTCCGAGATCCTGCCGCCCGGCTGCGAGGGCAGGGCGTCGGGCTCGGCACCGCCATGAACCGGATCGTGTGCGCCGTCGTCGCCATGACCTTCATCTCGCTCTACCAAGCCATCACCATGGCGGGCGCGTTCTTCCTCTACGCCGCCATTACCGCTGCCGAATTTGTCTTCGTCTACGCGTGCCTGCTGGAGACCAGGGGCCGCAGCCTCGAGTACATGGAGGAGCTCTTCCACACCAAGTGATTGACTACTGCGGTCGATCTGACTGAAACGCCAATGCAATTCAGTCCAATTCAGTTCCAGTAGCATTGGAGCCGCCACTGTTGGAGGTGGTACTTCGTACCCATCTTGTTCGCTTGACACTGGCACCTGGATATTCTTGACTGCAAAATCAACGAGATTAGGCTCACCTCCTTGAAGTAGAAGTGATTATCTTTTCATCTCATCACCCTATAATAAAATAAACTTCACTTCTATATTTTAGGTGCCTAAATTTTAGGATAATTCTCAGTCAACACTCTTATATACCAACTAGTACAAGTAAATTGTTACTTTTGTGATTTGTTATTTATCTTTGCTAATAACATAACGATTTTTTGACTACAGAAACAATTGTAAGTTGTTAAATTGTCTTTGTGCCAACACATATATAAGATTTTGTCGGGTTTATGATTTTGTCTGATGAGTTATTTATTCTCAGAAAAGAAAATTACTCCTATAGAAAGTGTAATGATCAAAACAGACAAATTTAATATAAAATATATGCAATAACTGTCGCCGATGGCAAACTAAAATTGAGATAATTTAAGTTGGATAATTGAGGTAAATTTTTCCGATTAACTTCGCATATTGATGAGATGAACTGATCAGCGCATATCATTTAAAACAAATAGGCCTATCTAACACTCAATTTTCACCGGATGTATCCATATATCCTATATAATTATGATTCTAATCATTAAGCGCATCTTCAAGAGCTTTGTAAATTTGTTTTCTAAATCATCAGTTAGAGAGTCATTTCAATAAAAATTGTTATCTATATCTTTGTACATTCTAATAATTTTTCTATATCTTGTGCGCAGTCTAGAGAGTTATATCTTTGGCCAACAAGAAATCCGAAATAGAGGATATTATACCTGTAAATTAGAAATAACTAGATGAACACCCCACGCGTTGTTGCGGAAGATTTATAAGGGTGATGGCTATATATAGAGGAATGTGCACAATATATAGGTAAATAAAAAATATGATATTGTTAGCAAGGTGGAAATAAAGTTTGCAAATATTGAATGATATGCTAATTTGATAAGTTCAAAGTATTTAATCTGCTACTTGACATGGGATTTTTGTTTCCTATTTCTACAACAATGGATATAAGATATATATATATAGGAGTACGTAAAGTCTAATGCGTGCAGTGTCGCGCCCCTGGCGGAGGGAGTGACCGCGGCCTAGCCTGCGTGCCTTGGGGCCTCCAGAGCCGGCACGCATGAGGCCCTCCCGAGCTTGCTACGCTGGGCCTGCTACGCATGGGGCTCTCCCGTGCTTGCTACGCTGGGCTGCCGCCTGCGATGCGTGGAGTCCTCCCACACTCATGCATGCGGCTCTTTTACTTTTATTTTTTTACTTTTTGTTTTATGTGAGTTTTTTATTTTCACTTTTTATCCTTTAATATTTTTATTTATTTTGGTTTTTATTGTTTTCTTTAGTTTTTTATTTTTTTCTATTTTCATTTTCAGTTCTTTTTCAAGTAGTTCCATTTTCTTCTTATTTTGTATACTTTAGTTTTTAGTTTGTTTTTTTTTCAATTCTAGCTTTCAGTCAAGTTTTTTCAATTTCGGTTTTTTAGTCAAGTTTTTTATTTCAGCTTTCAGTCATTTTTTATTTTCTTTTTTAGTTTTTATATAAAATCTTTAGATTTTTTAAGTAGCAAGTTTAGTATTATATGGTAGCTACTTCTTTATAAATTACTAACAAATTTTTACACATAAATTGCTAGTAAAATAAAAATTTTTCAAAACATAGGCAATGCAATAATTTGTCCCTAGGCTGTAGGTTGTCGTGTTTTGTATCCCTGCCACTATTTTAAAAGCCTTTGGTTAGCAGCAAGTCATGTTTCTGTTATTTGCAATATAGTTTTTAATAACTTGCCCTTCCTAATTGATAGCTTACGCAATGTTTATTTAAATATTTTGACCCTTTAGGTTGCCCCATAGTTGGTAGCTTATTTTAGAGGTTAGTACTATATAAATAATATAGAATAAATTTATTATATGCATATCATGTAAAATTTTTAGTATATTCTAGGAGTAGCAATTTTAGTATTTCATAGTAGCAACTTCTTTTTTAAAATCTTCTAACTTTTACACATAAATTGCTATCGAAATAAATTTTTTTGAAAAATAGGCAAGTGTGGTCTAGTTTTGTTCGTCTCATCTCAGAACATTTTGGTGCAAACAAAATTAAAAATGGATATATCATTTGAAAGTTATAACAAGTTAAAACAAATATTTTGTTTTTGATTTCCGTGCTTGGCTTAAACCGCATGCAAGCAGCAGGCGGGTCCGTGCATACAGAGCACAGCAGTTGGCCGGTGCATGCAGAGTGTTGCGCGGCTTTTTTAGAGGCATGGGCGCATACAACTTGGTGCACGCTTGTCAGGTGGTTGGGGTCGTGCGCTTCCGTTTTGCGCGACCCGTCGCGCGTTAACCGTGTCAGTAGGAGTATATATCTCACCTGAAGTATTTTTGTGCTTCAAATGGATAGAACGGGGAGATGTCATCTTTTAACAATATTATACATGCTCAGCATAAATAACATCACGAAGTGTGCCCTACCTGTGTTGCTTCAGGTCGCTCTTCATTTATCAGAGCTACTCCCGGCAGTGCTGGAGTCAGGCATGTCCTCGCGGGCGTGAGATGTCCAATCCACTCCGCTCGCCCAACTCCGCACTGTCGATCTCAACGCCGATGGCTTGGAAACACTATCGACAGCAGGGAAGCCACCACAGCCACAAAAGACGGCGATCGTGGAGCCATATATGGTGAGGGGCAGGAAGGTCGCTGGAACCAGATAGACGTGCACCATGCGCGGCAGATGGACAATTTGTATACCTGCAGAATTGGGCTGATTGGTAGGGTGTTAATGCATTGATGGACGATTACACACCATGGGCAGGCAAAGCCACGGCTGCTACAATCTACAGAGGTGGGAGGATGTTAATGGATCAGTCCAGCCGCCTTCCTGGTGGAGTGATGGGTGTCTAATAAGCACTAGAAATTGTCGCGGCGTTGCCGCATATAGCAGTGTGTATACGTGTTTTGTATATTTGTATCTACGACATCTATTGCAAGTATATTCTATCATTCGTGTATATTTATTTCAAGTATTAATATGTGTGATATGATTTACTCGTATGCAGATGTACGGAATGTATAGGATTTGATTTTAGAAGTTTTTTGGTGAAAGAATTACGGGATTTAGAGTTAATATTTTAGTTTAGATGCGGCATGAACAATAAATTAATCAATGACATAAATCATAGATCTACAACATAGAAAAGTACTATTATTTTTGGCTATATTTATTATAGGGAAAGAAATGTTTAAAGTATTTTTAAAGGGAGAGAAGTATTTTATGAGTAAATGGGAGTTTTTTTATAATAATAAATAGTTTTATTTTATATATGGTATAGGTATGATACAATAAAAATTTTGTAGCAATTTAAATAAAAAAGGACTCTATTAATTATTTTTATAAAACTATAGATAAATTTGTATCTATATTTATAGCAATAAAATTACACTAAAATATAAGATGTTATTTGTTTAGCGTGAAGTGCTAGTTGTGTGGAGTTTAACAAATCTAGTTTGGTATTTTTCTGATTTTTATTTGATTTGTTATGATTTTTTATGAAATTTTAACCGATTTAGATAAATAATAAACTCAAAGAAATAGAAAAATTGCGTTGGGCGAATTCAGCAGCCAAGGCCAGTTTCAGCCACAAAGTGGCGTGAAAAGGGAAGGAGGGCCCATGAAGAGGCCCATTCACAGGAGGAGGCTTGGGCTGGACTGCAGGTTGATTTCGTTAAAGATCAAGAGCTTTTTCGTAAAAAAAAATTTATGAGAGGGGCCGGACTGCGGGTTGAGTTCCGTAAAGTTCAAGGGCTTTTTTGCAAAATGACCAAGGAAGGCCCGATCTTGGCCGTTCGTCCGCCCAATCGGACGGCTGGGAACGGCCCGCGACGTGGCCACTCTGGCCGGGCTTCTTTTGGTGTAGGATTGTACGTAAGAGATATGTCCGTTTGTTCCTTCACCTTCGTAGTGCCAAGACGAAGCATTGGGCTGATTGGTGGGGGCTTATTTGCTAATGATGTAGATTGCTCTAGGATTAGATAGAATAAGTAGTGGAGGTTATCTTTATAAGAGATATAGATATGTCATGTCTTCAACACCTTAAATTTTTGAAATGAAGTAGACCATACAAGGAACTCAATAACTATAAGGTTATTTCTCCTATATCATTCTAGACTTTGAATATAAGACCAATCTTAATGGGAGGTTTAATAGAGTTGGGCATTAAATATGCGCAGACATATAACACTGTATTGATGAAGAGAGGGATTGTGAACGAGGCATTCATGGCATAGTGCCATGTGGCGCCATCACTACGTGTGCCTGACATAACTTTCACAAGGGCCCACACAAACCTAATATGACTCCAAGCATTACTTCACCATACAGTTATAGGAATCGTAGATTGGAGTTATGTTTCACGTACCAGGATTGTGCGTTTCTAGTCTAGAAACATGGATCAATTTAGTCTCGATAGTAGAAAATCCTTTATTAAGGAGGGTTCCACATTCCACGATCTCCGTTCTCCACATCTATGTATCGAAAACTTTTTGTGACTGCTTCACCCTAAGTAATCCAAAATATTTGGTCAGATCCATTACATTCATCTAGAGATATGTAATTTATTTGGAGAGTCCAATGCAAAAATTATACAGCTTATTAACTATTGAAGGCATGCACAAACAATATGCAAGTCACACAAGGGAACACGTGAAGACCGAACCCTTTTTTTTTAGATAAAGGATAGTATATCCGGCTTCATCTATCAACGATAGAATCAGGCCAAAAATTACGAGTTTTGCCCGGCTGGCTGCCACACACACTTAACAAAGCCAACATTGTCACAGAACTCATGTGGAAAAACAAACGAGATAAAGTGTTGACTAATTAAAACCAATAAATCTTGATGACAGCCATCCATTGGATCCAAACAGCTACAAAGCTGAAGACTCAAGGTGCCGCCCAACTGAAAGTTGCACCTCCTTTAGATCTTCACGCCGCTGCAATTGCGCCCCATTGATGAAGCCAATGAGTTCCCCTGAACAGTACCTGCAAAAAAAAGATTTTGGCCTACATTTGTCAAAGACCACCTCATTTTTTGTTATCCACACTGACCAAAAAAAGTGTGGTCTGCTGCAGCTTAATAACAATGTATTTTGATCCTTATTAGACCTCTTCGACCAAGAATTAAATAAGTTATTTATACTCGTAGGGGGTGATATTCCATATAACATATGTATAGCTCTCCACAAGAATTTGACATAATAGCAATCTAGAAAAAGATGATGAATGGTTTCTTGACAAAGACAAAAAGCACATGTTTTGTCTCTATTCCAATTCCGCCTAACAAGGTTATCCTTAGCTAGAACTACCTCTTTTTTTTTAGGTACCACAGAAAAAAATTTTTATTTTCGAAGGTACTTTGAATTGCCAAATATCTTGGGAAACTCGATTCCATTGTTAATTAATGCAAAGATACATAGATTTGACAGAGAAGCTTCCCGAAGGATATAAAGCCCATATAAACAAGTCCTTCTCTTACAGTAAGTTCATATCCTGTAAAGAATTCACGATTCTATGCCAATTTCTTAAGTTAGCTCCCACTAAATTCTGTCGGAACGAAACATTTAGAGGTACGGAGCTAAAGACTTGAGCCACAGAATCTTGTTTTCTTCTTACAACATTGAACAATGCTGGGAACTTGTCCTTTAATGGTACATTACCCAACCACGTATCTAACCAAAACCGTGTTTGTGAACCATCCTTCACTTTAAAATAACCATACCCCATAAAAGTCTCTTTAATATTCATCAAACTTTTCCAAAAGTGTGAGTCGGTAGTTTTCTTAACACAACTTCCTAATGTTTTGTTTTTCATATATTTGTTCCTTATTAGCTCTTGCCACATGCCGTCCTCATTTAGCAACTTAAAAATCTATTTGCTTAGCAAACATTTATTTTGTATATCTAAGTTTTGTATGCCTAAACCCCCTTGGATTTTTGGGTGGCACAAAACTTCCCATTTGGCTAATCTATATTTCCGCCTATGTTGATCATTCTGCCAAGTAGAAACGTGATCTATAGCAATCGATCTTCTCCAAAACTCCCTTTGGGATTTCGAAGAAGGACGTCATAAACATCGGTAAACTAGAAAGCACCGAGTTGATTAAAACTAAACGACCACCTAATGAGAGCATTTTTCCTTTCCAACCGCTGAGTCGCTTTTCAATTCGTTTTTCTATTGCTTGCCAATCTTTGTTGTTCAACTTTCTAAAGTGCATAGGTAGGCCAAGGTATCGAAAAGGGAAATTTCCAATTTTACATCCGAATAGTTGCGAATAAAACAGTTCCTGTTCTTTTGCTTTTCCAAAGTAAAAAATTTCACTTTTATGAAAATTTATTTTGAGCCCAGACAACTGTTCGAAGGTAGTAAGAACTAATTTCATATTTACCTCTTTCGCAACATCATGGCTCATAAAAATGACCGTGTCATCCGCATATTGCAAGATGGATAGACCATCTTGTATAAGGTGTGGAATTACCCCTTCTACATGTCCCCTTTCTTTTGCTCTGGCTATTAGTATGGCCAACATGTCTACTACTATATTAAATAGTATTGGCGACATTGGGTCACCTTGCCTCAAGCCCTTTTTTTGTCTAAAAAGTAAGAACCCAATTGATCGTTCACCTTAATGTTTACATTACCACCTTGAGTAAATTGTTGTACCCAGGTGCACCATTTTTTTTTTTGAGAATCCTTTCATTCTTAATGTTTGTTGTAAAAAGCTCCACTTCACTTTATCATAAGCTTTCTCAAAGTCAATCTTAAAAATTACTCCATCTTGCTTTTTCGTGTGCAGTTCGTGTATTGTTTCATGCAAAATTACTGCACCTTCCATTATATTTCTACCAGGAATGAAAGCAGTCTGTGTGGGTCTGATTACTTTTTGGGCTATGGTAGATAATCTGTTAGTTGCTACTTTAGTAAAGATTTTTAAAGATACATTCAACAAATAGATTGGTCTGTATTGTTGAATTACCTTTGCAACTTTCTGTTTTGGTAGCAAAACTATAGTACCGAAATTTAGGCAGTTTACGGGAAGTGAGCCTAGATGAAAATCTGTGAACAGAGCCATCAGATCATCCTTGATCAGGTTCCAGAAGACCTGGTAAAATTCTGGTGGAAACCCATCCGGTCCTGGTGCTTTATTATATTCCATTTGAAATATTGCAGCCCTTACTTCCTCTTCGGTAAAACTGGCAGTCAAAAACTCATTTTCCTCTACCGACACCTGAAGAATGTCCTCAGTGTGATGCTCATTCATAGAGACAGTAGAATTATCAGATGGGCCAAAGAGTAACTTATAATAATTGGTGATATGATTTTTAAGTTGAGCATCACTACTTATTATTTTGTTCCCATCTTCCAATTGGAAAATACAAGTCTTTCTGTACCTACCATTAGCCAACAGATGGTAATACTTAGTATTTGAATCTCCTTCTAATAAATGTTTTGCCTTAGCTCTTTGGTACCATTTTAATTCTTCCTCCCATAGTAATTCTGCCAATCTTTCATTGAGCACATGTTTTAAGTTTAGTTCTGTTTCATTTAGAATGCAGCTTTCTGACTTTTTGTCAAGTTCATCTAATTTAAGTATAAGAGTCTCCTTTTCCTTCTTATATGCTCCGCTAATATCCTTTGCCCACCCTCTGAGGTACTGCCGTAGCCTTCTGATCTTGGCTTGCCACCTCTCGATAGGGCTGCCGGAATTTTGAACACTATGCCACACGTTACTTACCAGCTCACAGAAACCATCCCTCAACAACCAACCCAATTCAAACTTAAATTGGGCTTGATAAGTTGATAATGAACTGTTGGAGCAATAAAGTAATGGTGTATGGTCAGATATCTCCCTAGTAAGAGCAGTTACGGTAGTACAAGGATATTTAGCTTCGAACTCTGTGGAAACTAGGACTCTATCTAGTTTTTCAAAGGTTTGGTTTTGTAAATTATTAGCCCATGTAAACTTTCTACCTGATAAATCTATTTCTCTAAGATTTAACGAATCAATCACTATGTTAAACAGGAAAGGCCATCTGTCACTATAGTTATCATTATTTTTCTCTTTGGGACTACGAATGAAGACTGAACCTGAATGAACGAAAATCAAGCTCGCACAATTAATTTGGTAACAATCATGCATCAGTTGGCGCAAGCTCAAGATGGCCTGAAATGAGAAAATTACAACATGAAGTTGTACTAGATCGATTTGAGATCTTCGTTTTGCATATTTTATCGCCTATATTGGAGTTTATATTATTCAAGTGGGGATTCTCTCCCCCCCCCCCCCCTCTCCCTCCCTCTCAGGTGACAGTTTTTTTTTAAAAAAGGAGAATTTACTTGTACTTGAAGGAGGTAAGATCGTTGATTCTTCGCATGGACCTGCTACATAAAAAAAAAATTTAACATCCAACAACTTGACAAAAAGAAATTCGCTGAATGACCCGACATGCAAGCTCTGTGACTCAGCCGAAAACTCCAACACACTTATGCAAGGATTATGATTTTGCTAAGCAAGTCTGGTCCCTCCTTATATTAAACAGTGGTTGGGCTTATCATCACTTGACTCAATTGCAACAAACGGATCGCTGCATAACCATTTGCGAAGATGCTGCAGCGAGATGACAAAAGCCAGAGAAGAGTGCTTGATGGGGTGCTCATTTATTTTTGGTGAAATATTTAGAAAGAAAGGAATTGAAGGACTTTCCAAAACAACAACTTGGACCCAAAACAAGTTGTACTTCTCTGCAAGGAGAAAATAAAGCAATATTAGTCGGTGACTAGACCTTTTGCCCAACATGTTTACAGCCTATTTTTTTTTTCATGTGTGGCCTTTGTGTGCAGTTTGTTTTCAGTTTCTTGCTATTGTTTTGTTTTTTCAGTGTGCTGGAAGAGTGGCCGCCCTTTTTCTGTAACTTTTTTTTATTTTTTTCTCGTCAAATAAAACTCCGGAAAGCTTTTGCCGCCTTTCGTTTGTTAATACAAATTTAATGCACTGCAATAATGAATATCCATGTGCCATTCTCAAGCGAACAAGATCTACGGCATATACCAGCTCCAACAGTGGCGGTTCAATTCTATTGAATTGAATTGAATTGGCGGTTGGATCACATTCACACCACAATAATCAATCACTTGGCGTGGAAGAGCTCCTCCATGTACTCGAGGCTCCGGCCCCTGGTCTCCGGCAGGCACACGTAGACGAAGACAAACGCGGCGGCGGTGATGGCGGCGTAGAGGAAGAAGGCGCCGGCCATGGTGATGGCCTCATAGAGGGAGATGAAGGTCATGATGACGACGCCGCACATGATCCGGTTCATGGCGGTGCCAAGCCCGGCGCCCTGCCCGCGCAGCCGGAGCGGCAGGATCTCGGAGCTGTACACCCACGCCAGGGGCCCGAACCCGAGGGCGAAGGCCACCACGTACGCCACCGCGGCCGCCACGCTTACCGCGGCGACGGCGGCGTCGTCCTTGGCGCCCGCGGCGAATAGGGAGCCCAGGAGCAGCAGCGACGCCGTCATGGCGCCCGTGCTGAAGAGGAGGAGGAGCGGGCGGCAGCCGACGCGGTCGGCCAGCACCATGGTGATGAGGACGGGCGCCGCCTTGGCGACGCCGAAGAGGATGTTGAGGCTCAGGATCAGGGTGCTGGACGTGACGCCGGCCATGGCGAGGATCCGCGGGCCGTACAGGACCATCATGTCGATGCCCGACGCCTGCTGGAAGAACTGCAGCGTCAGCACCATGGCCAGCACGCGGCGGACGCCGGGCTTCGTCGCCACTTCCTTCCACGCGCTGGCGCTGCCGCCGCCGCCTTCGCCGTCGACGCTTCCTCTGTTGCCGCGGGAGACGACGTCCTCGATCTCGAGCAGGCGATGGTCGGCCTCCGCCGCCGTGTCGGACGTCTTGTAGAGCACTGCCTTCGCCTCGGCGACCCGGCCTTTCATCGCTAGCCACCGCGGCGATTCCGGCATGGTGATCACCCCGGCTGCCAGGAACACCGTTGGCACCACCCCCGCCCCGAACATCAGCCGCCATGACAGGTGCACTGGCAGGCCCGAGAAGGCGAGGTTTGACACGTAGCTCAGCATCGCCCCCGAAGCACAAAAAATCTTTTGAAACATCAACAGCAAAGAGAGCAAAATGTGTAGAACAAAAGAAACCAAATAAATTCATTAGCTCATTTTTTGTTAAATAATCAGGGTCTGTAATAGCATGCATGACAGCAATTGTTCTTCACAAATTGTTATTGACACCGGCACCGGCGACGGGGCCACGGCCACCATACCTCGGGGAGGCAGGTGAGGAGACCGCGGGACGATGCGGGCGCGATCTCGGCGGCGTAGACGGGGCCGATGACGAAGGCATACCCGACACCGATGCCGGCAACGAATCGGCCCACCATGAGCGCGGCGAACCCTCCCGCGAGCGTCATGGTGAGTGCGCCGACGAGGAAGAACACGTTGGTCAGCGCGATGGTGAGGCGCCGGCCAAGCCGGTCGGAGGTCCACCCAGCTGCCAGCGCGCCGAAGAGCGAGTAGATGTTGATGACCCCCGCGAGCACCTCGATCTGCGTGTCGGTCACACCGAGGTCCTCCGCCATGAAGATCTGCGCGCCGCTCATCACCGCCACGTCTGCCGCCGATCGATGTCCACAGGTACGGCGGCGTGGGTGAGCAATTCAGCATACGCACACAGGTGTTCTACATGCATATGTATGCTATGCAGCAGAGATGCTAATGGAGTGAACGAGGGTAGGTACGTACTGTAGCCGGTGAGGACGGAGGTCATGGAGGCGAGCACGGCGCAGAGGAAGGGGTACTTTTTCCACTTCGC
Source organism: Chrysopogon serrulatus (assembly GCA_015844335.1). Classification (NCBI taxonomy): domain Eukaryota; kingdom Viridiplantae; phylum Streptophyta; class Magnoliopsida; order Poales; family Poaceae; genus Chrysopogon; species Chrysopogon serrulatus. Next base: position 120,885 of record JADLZL010005620.1, on the reverse strand, counting down.
CGGCGGCGTCATGGGAGGGGCAGCGTGCTCGTCCGCCTTTGCGAGCAGTGGCGCCTCGGAGTCTGGCCGGCACGCCATGGTTGCTGGCTCAAGCTGCAGGCTGCAGCGTGTCTCCAGGACGTCCCCGTCTCTTGGTAAAGATTGATCAGGGTGCTGATCGTGTTTAATATCAGTAGTAGACCTAGGTTAGTCGCCGTGGCACGCACATAACTATCTCCATGACGCACGCACGTGCAGAATAGAGTAAATTTCACCGTCGGTTTATAAACTTGACCGGTGTTATCTCGGTCCATGAACTTATAAAGTGTTAATCGTGGTCTCTAAATTTGGTCGGTAGTGTTATTCCAGTCTCTAAACTTGTAAGGTGATCACCGCTAATCCCTAAACTTGCTTTCGGTGGTGTCATCTAGGTCCCTTAAATTTAGTTTTGAGTCTTATCTGAGTCAAAATAGACTAATCTAAAAACATTATTTTAAAACATAATTTATCATTTTTTATATTAGCTTGAATAAAGACAAACTTTATATTAAAATTATAGCCTTCGGCGTGATCTATAACTTTGTAGTTAAAATTTTCTTAAATTAAAACTATTTAGGATCCCAAAAATATTGTTTACTGTTTATGAATTTTGAAATTTAAAATTTAAAATTACCAAACAATCTTAGATATTGACATAGTCTATATGAAAGTTATAGTTCTCAATACCATCTACTATTTTGTATCTCAATACCATCTACTATTTTGAAAAGTTTTTACTTTGAACTTGTTTAGTATCCTAAAAAATTGTTGTAAGTTTACAGATTTTGAAATTTAAAATTTAAGACTTTTCAAATATAATATTTTAGAACACTAAACGACTTCAAATAAAAAATTATCAATTCCAAAGTTGTAAACATATTAAGAACTATAACTTTTATACGGACCATGTCAAAATCCAAGTTTTTTAATAATTTTAAATTTAAATTTCAAAATCTATAAATATACAACAATATTTGAGTACCCTAAACAGTTTTAATTTAAAAAAGTTTCAACTACAAAGTTGTAGACCACGTCGAGGGCTATAATTTTGATATAAAGTTTGTCTTCATTCGAGGACATATGATGAAGTTATGAATTATTGTTTAAATAAAGTTTTTAGATTGTCCTATTTTGACTCAGATAAGACTCAAAATTAGGCACTTAGATGACATTGCCAATCAAGTTTAGGGATTAGCGATGATTACCTTACAAGTTTAGAGACCGAATGACACTGCCAACCAAGCTTAAGGACACATAGTTAGCATTTTACAAGTTTATGGACCGAATGACAATGCCGGTCAAGTTTATGGGCCAACGTGAATTTTACTCTGCAGAATAACTATAGGTTTTATTTAAGATTAGACAAGTCAAACTTTCGGCCTAAATTTCTACAAAGGATCAATATTTACATCTTCAATTAAATTTACTACGAAAAGTATATTCGATAATATCTAATAATATTTGTTCTTTTGAGAGTATACAGAAGAATAAATATTATTTGGTATTAAAAATGTTTATATTTCTATTTAGACTTGATCAAATTTAAAATTGTTTGAGTTCACAGAGAGATTGTATTATTCTTTGACCACAGTAGTCGACAAAAAACATGGGTTCCTATCTGTTTAACATTACTTTAATGTTTGTTTTTTTTTTAACAGAGGTACACTCTATTAGTGTCTCTGTTCTAAAATAAGCGTACATCTCATTTTTTACAGTAATCTTTTAAGTTCAACTACATATATAAAATTGTACTAATATTTATGATGCAATAAATATCATTAGATTGATCATGGATTATACTTTTATAATAAACTTATTTGGAGAAATAAATATTGATATTATCTATTTATATAATAACTAGTCAAAGTTTAAAAGTTTAAAGACTCCTCGAGCAGCCTAGATATGCACTTTTTTTTCTGAGAGGTTGATGTACATCATGAGCACCCAAGGTTTTTACAAACTCTAGGAGGGGATCAATTCAAACATTCAACCGATCCATGTCCCAATTCAAGCCAATCGAAAGTAGTTCAAGTGCACACCAATTACAAAAGCATGGCACATGGACAACATCAATTTGAACAAAATTGATGGATATAGAAACTTTGCTTCTATAAACAGGCCACAATAAGAACATGCATGACCAGATTAGCATCAAGTAAATTTGTTAAGTGGGATTCCAATAGAATATAACATATACCTTGATCCATTGCTTCCTGTAGAGTTGCAAGGCAACACAATTACCGTATTCCACTTTGCCATGACCCTTTATCTCAGGGGGTAGTGTTGCTGTCAATGTCAATGATGAATTTGGTTATTTCTTTCAAACAAGGAAGGGAATCTGACAGGGAGATCCATTATCACCAATTTTGTTTAACATTGTCGTGGATATGCTTGCTATACTTATCAATAGAGCAAAAGAGGAGGGCTGGTTTGATGGCACTATATGGATGGTGGACTTTCAATTCTACAGTATGCAGATGATATTGTTTTATTTCTAGATCATGATTTAGACAAAGCGAAAAATCTTAAACTTTTGCTATGTGTGTTTGAGCAGCTCTCTGGACTAAAGATTAATTTTTACAAGAGTGAAATCTTTTGTTTCGGGGATGCTAAAGGTGCTAGGCTGGATTATGTGGACCTTTTTGGTTGCAAATCTGGAGAATTCCCAATTAAATACCTAGGCATCCCGATACATTACAGAAAGTTAGGAAATGCTGACTGGAGAGTGGTAGAGGAACATTTTGAGAAAAACCTTAGCAGCTGGAAAGGCAAACATCTATCAACTGGGGGTTGATTGACATTGATTAATTCTATCTTGAGCAGTCTCCCAATGTACATGATGTCATTTTTTGCAATTCCAAAGGGAGTTCTTAAGAAGCTGGATTATTTTAGATCTAGATTTTATTGGTAAGGTGATGAACATATAAGAAAAAAATATAGACTCACGAAGTGGTCTATTCTTTGCCAACCAAAAGGTCAGGGTGGCTTAGGAATAGCTGATTTAAATCTTAAAAACATTGCTTTGCTAAGTAAATGGCTTTTCAAACTCCTAAAGACATATGGTACTTGGCAGCAGTTACTACGAAACAAATAACTAGGTTCTAAACCTTTAGCGCAAGTGGAACGTAAACAAGGGGATTAACATTTCTAGGCTACCTTGCTAAAGGTGAAATCTGATTTTCTCCGCTTTGAATCTTTTATTTTCAAAGATGGATCGCAGGTCAGATTTTGGGAAGATAAATGGCTAGGCAATGATAGTTTGATGAACCAGTATCCTGGTTTATACAACATTGTTAGGCCAAAATTTGTCACAATTTCAGAAGCACTGAGTTCCTATCCACCATTTTTTTTTCTTGGAGACGAGATCTAATAGGTCCTAAATTGGTGGAGTGGAATCATCTGTTAGCATGCCAAGCCAATATTTTGTTGTTACAAGGTTATGATGAATTTTACTAGTCTTTGCATCCGAATGGGCAATTCTCGGTGAAATCGCATTATAAAGCATCGATACAAACCCCAATTCCTAACTAGAATAAATGTTTATGGAAATTAAAAGCACCTCTTAAGTTAAAGATTTTCATGTGGTATCTTAGAAGGGGTACTATTAACAAAGGACAATCTAATTAAGCATATTTGGCATGGAAACAAAACTTGTTGCTTTTGTTATGAAGAGGAGACAATTCAGCACTTGTTTTTTTGACTGTCGTTCTACATGCTTTATTTGGAGTTTTTCTCAAGTAGCCATTAACCTAACGAAACCCCAAAGTGTACAACATATGTTTGGTGGCTGGCTAAATAGAGTTGCAAACATCTAAGATCAATAGTTCTGCTTGGGGTAGCTATGACTTGTTGGTCTATTTGGTTACATAGGAATGATTTTGTTTTTGAAAAGAAAAACTTAATTCTTCTTTGCAGGTTATCTATAGAATCTCCCACAGGCTTCGTTCATGGGCTATCATTCAGGGCGTCGAGTTCCGGGATATAGTTGTGATGACTTCGCAACAATTGGATCTGAGGTTCGAGTTCCAGGATATAGTTGTGGCAGCCGCAATAATTGAAGCAGGTGGCGAAGGATATTTTTACCCGGGCATATGGGTAGCGATCTAGTCTTAGGATCAAATGTCACTAGAGTATGCTCTGGTTTTTATTCATTAGTTGTGTGTGCCTATCCTTTAGGTAAAGGCTAGAAGCTTTTCGTTTCAAAACCATGTATCAACTCGATGTACTGCTCTTGGAATGCAATAAAATCTTTCTTTTCCAAAAAAATGACCCTTGTCAGATTTGATTTTTTTTTGTTGTAGTTTTTTGGGTCTCCTCATCAGCATCACATGAAGCAATTCAAGGGCAGTTCTCTAGCACTAAATTTTATCTCAGTCCCCCCCCAAAAAAAAAATATAATTTTCAAGGACACAAACAACATTTCAATATTGATACTATTTTTCTATAGATATAATCGAATTTAGAAAGCTTCACTTGTTTTAAGTCTAGAAATACATTCGTAGTACCTCTCTAAGATCTTCTAGCTGCTCAATGACCACAGCTGAATCCGGGCCAATAGTATCTCTGAAATGATATAGCACGACTGTTCTGCAACAACACTATGAAAACCCACATTATGGGCACGGCAGATTCTAGTTCACTACAAATAAAAATAAGAGTTATCTCAGTAAAAACTTCGTTGCTAGACAATAAGTTGTCCGGGTGTGAATTTACTTATGCGAAAAGACAGCCAAACATTGCACCTCTGAGTTAACCTTTTCACACTAATCGAAGACGAAAGTGTAAGCAAGGTGCTACATGTATGCAGGCCCGTTTCACATGCAGAGTGGGCTATATAAGTGTAAGCGAAGACGAAAGATTTGTCATGTCCCATCAAATCTTTAGACACATGTATAGAGTATTAAATATAAGCTAAAACATAAATAATTATACATATTAAGACTATTTTAGGAGACAACATTTTAAATCCTAATTAGTCTATAATTTGACAATATAATGCTACAGTAAATATATGCTAATGAAGAACTAATTAGTATAAAAAATTATCTCGTGGTTTACTTGACGAGTTATATAATTTATTTTTTTATTAGTATCAAAAACCTCTTCCGACATCCTATATAACGCCTAATGTGATACAAGCAAAACTTTTACCACTGTATTCAAACACCACCATTTGCACCCCTAAGTACGGTCTCTCTACTTGGGGTGCAGCAAATTTAGTCTCAATTATAGTTGGAAAATATGCATACCATTATTTGCACCCATAAGTACATCTCTCTGCTTGTGCTCAGAGGCTCGGGCTAACATGCTCATTTGTTGTTCCAACACACCACCTTCTATGTATTTTCTGTGTTTTTCTATCCTCTGTTTTGTCATCTCATCATCTTTATTCTATTCTTGTATTTTTTTCTATTTCTGTAATTTTTATTCCTCTGTTCCAAACAGTCTCTTACCAGTTGCTAGTCCAACACTCTATGCACTGACACCTATTGACCGCCGCTTCGGCCCTTTTCCATGTTGCAACAACATTTATTTTAGACCGCTAAACTTTTAAACGGTGTATCTGTTTTTAATTTCACCTATATTAGTGTGCTCTTCATGCCCAGACCAATAAAAATTAGACCCCACTTACATATGTTTCCATGATTTTTTCTAGTAGCAATTTAGTATTGGATAACTTATGTACACAAGCTGTATCGAGTAACTTATAGATAGAAGTTGTTTTGATGACTTTTGAACATAAGTTTTGGTATAAGCTATAAGTTAATTTGTTACTTTGTCAGGTAATAGCTTTATGTTTATAAGTTTTGACATAAGTTATAAATTAATTTGTTCCTTGTGTTTAATATTTTTTTTAAATAAGTTGTATTTCATAACTTGAGTTTCTAAGTTTTTTTCTATAAGTTATATGTTCTTTTCGTATTTAAATTTTTTGAAACATATGTATGTAGGATCTGATTTTGTTTGCCTCGTGACATAGAACATACTCGTGTAGATGGAATTGAAAACAAATACAATGCTTAGAAGTTATAGTATTTTAAATAAATATTTTGCTTTTTTAGGGTGATATCAGCGACATGGGAAAAGGGAGCAGAGAGGGGAACAGCGGTCGTGTAGGTGCGTACAGTCCTGTCGGATAGTTTGGGGAAGCGGCTGTCCAAAACAGAGAACATGTGAGATTTTTTTTTCTCTCCTAGAAAGATATATCTGAAATTATTCGCTGCTGAAGGGTGGTCTTTCGCTAATTAGTGAGGATGGCCCAAACATACTTACTGCTTGGATCAATCATCATACGTTGGCGTTGATGTGTCTGATCGACTCTCCAAGAACACGCACCTTTACTCATGAAAATATCTCTTGTACTCAAGCATTTACTCATGAAAATAGACAACTTGTGTGTACAAAATAAAAAATCATTAAATGGTGGTGATAACGAAATCTTAATAATTTGACAAGTTTGGAGACAAATCAAAGGGGTACACTCTCCATAAGCTGTACGTCTGGAGCAAAGTCTGTCGGCAATCAAACAAATAGTAGCCCTTATTGTGTAGGTTTGCATGGATGCAATGCAAGTACATGGATTTGAACAAACAAATTTAACACCTCCAAGAATCCAGTCAAAGACACAAAAGAAGACCCAAGATACTGAAGAGGTGAATCCAAAACAAAGAGAAGAATAATTTGAATTGTCCTTGCTAGAATTTGAATTTGTCAACGACATTTCATTTTGTATGTGTTGCTCTTCAAACTTATGTAAACAATCAAAATATGAGTAAAATCTGAGTCCAAAAAAAGGGTGAAATATATATAAAGTTATGAGTTATGGAATATATATAAAGTTATGAGTTATGGAACTAGCCGCATGATCTAGCGACGCACACCGGTACATACATATATATGTTGTACAGTGCATTTTGAACTGTTTTCCAAGACCAAAGTAATAATCCCGTCCACCCAAAATAAAAATTGGCAAAGCTGTTAGCGGTGCTCCATCTTCAGAAAATGGTTGCTGCTATAAATACCGTTCTAACCAGCCCTTTGAAAGTGATAGAGCTGAAGAGCTTGAATATTATAAAAACTAGACGGACTTCCTGCCCCTTGCTGCGGAAATTAGAGATAATTTTCATATGTATTTATATCTATGCTTATAGTATGATTAAAGGAAGCATAATATTGTTGGCGATGCCAAAAGATGAATGATAACTCTATTGCCAAAAGGACTTGTCTGCGTAATCATCATATTTTTTATATATTTATTTGCTAGTTATATCAACTGATTTAGCAGGTTGTTTTTACCAGGAAATATACAATCTAAATTATGCAGATCTTGCATATTTCCTGGTAAAACCAGCTGATTTAGATCTTGCATATTTCATCTAAATTACAGATTTTACTCTAGTGCACAATCAAGAAATACGACCCATGCCCCATGCCCTTACAAGTAATAATAACTCTTTCACGATTCAGCTAAGAGCAAATTTAATAATTTAGCCAGCAGCTGGCTATAAGTTTATGCCATGTCAGGTAAGAGTTAGTATTTGCAAAACCATGTATAGTAAGCTGGTGGTGTTGACGGTCGTTAATGTATGAATTCAACCGTCAACTAGCCATGGAAAAGGATGCAATTGTGATCACCAAAGTAGATATAGGGTTTAGACAGATGTTGGCATTTCTAATGTCACTGCAATAAAATCTTAATCTCTATCCCACGCAATGACACTAGAAATGTTGGTACTAATTAACTTGCCTTTAGCAACTAGCCACTAGCCTCTTTACCCTTACTCCTAACTATGAAACTAGGTTGTCATCCCCAATTGTAAAGCTAGGAATAAACTCTAGTACTAAATCTTATCATTTAATGTGACTAGGCAGAAATAAATAAAGATGAATAGAAACTAAGAACAATTCTGTAAACGGACAGATAATTATACCATTGTAGCATTTTACCTAGAGTATTACCAGGTTGTCATTTATATTCTACCACTGGGAAGGCATTGCTAAGTAGCTACTCATAGTATTGATAACATGTATATGTATATGCATTGAATAGACGATGTAACCAATGTCATACACTCTACTCATAACAGGGGTAACTCACAAGATAAATAAGATAATGATAATAATTATAATAACTAGCAGGGAAGGTAGGAAGTTAGGACGTGTAATTAAATTGACTTGCTGCAGTAACAAAAGGTTGTGGTATCAAATATGCAAAATTATATTTGGTGCTGAAAGCATACAGCCAAATGATGAAACAGTGAAACAAAAGGCAACATGGGCATGTAGGCTGGGTGCTATTTTACTGTATAGTCTTTTTTAGCAGCAGTGTGAATATTGCAAGTAGAAACTGTATGGGAATAGCATGACCAAAGGCCTGTAATGAAACGGCAATTGCAATTATCAGATCAGTAATAGCTTGGTGCTGGTAGGGGCTGCAACGGCCGCTTGTGGATACTCTCACTGTGTATCAGTTGGAGAGCTAAATTGCATTACAAACTCTATTGCTTTGCTGGGAGTGGCATTGATGCTGCCAATCGTGGAGCCCCTGCAAGAGTACATAGTTTGCAGTTTAGTAAAATAGTAGAGTTTGTGGGGGCACAGTTCAGTTTAGTTTTAGTGAAAATTTGTATGAAGCAGCAGTTCCAGTAGGCAAACATGGCAGTGCTAGGTTGGCCGCTAGTCTGTTGTATTATCGTTGTTTAGCAAAAATTGACAAAAGTGAATGTTATTGGTACAAATTTCATAGAAATAGTATTACTGAGAAATCGGGGAAAAAATATAATGAGCGAGTAATTAGATTTTTGGAGTACTGGCTGAGGAATGGGATATTCCTGAGTGTGAAGGGTAAAAAAATATGTGAATGAGAGTATAACCCAAATGTGATTATCTAAAGAACAGCAAAAGGATGGTACCCTACGTGCTAACACAACTATTATAAGACCAAGAATGCTGTGTAGTGCACGGCCACTAATTAACATAAATTTCTCAGCAATCCTGGGTTGTAGAAGGCCGTAGTAGCAGGAGATTAATTTATCGAACTAAGTAGCAGTCTAAAAATTGCATGGTTAGTGGAAATAGATGCTGCTATTATGGAAGGCAAAAGATGGAGAGCCATTTAAAAAATGTTTGAATAGTATTGATGATGGGGAAATGGTTATTTTGGAGGTACAAATGACAAACTGCGAAGGAGGGGTGCTGTTACCTTGCACAGATATGGAGAGGAGCACGAAACAGGATAGGAAGCACAAAAATGGAGCATCAGAAGGTACTGGTAATGCTGAAAACTGCTGTACATTTGACAGACAAACACAAAGCAGAGTTAAATGTATATGCATGTCTTCATAAAACATAGAGATAAACAGGAACTGGACAGTAGGAGGTTTTACGAGACATAATGATATCACTTAAGTTGGTAACGATGCCAGATTCAAGAAAAGCTCTAACAGGGACAAATGAGAATCTGTGAGAGGTATTTGGGTACAAAACCAAACTGATTTTCAGCTATGTAGTTGCAGGACATGCATATAAGACAGGGAAAATACCAATAATAGTTCTAACTGTCTCGTAAGCATGAATGCATTACTACCAGTGTTGAACCGATGCAGTGAGTTAAGTATTAAATATATGGTGAACCATGCATGGAAGAATGTAATGATTTGGGAGCAAACATGCAGTCGCCTAAGCGAACTGTCATTGTAATAATCTAATGCAGCTTCGACCGAGATGTCGCCATTCACATAATTCTGTCTTGAGCAATGGCAGAAACTCACTGCTTTATAAAATTAGATGTCTATGTGAAGGAGAAGACAAACTGAAGGTAAAAAGTACCATGATCCTAAGATTCCCAAGCCGGTGAAAGTAACCAATAAAAAAAACTGAGAAAATGCATCGTTGCGTGAACTGTGTTTACAGTTGGAATAACCAAAGCTGGAATTAGTTGCAATGGTATATGTATTGAAGCATCATAAATCGCTGCCGCTCAGTTTGCTGAGCTTCTAAATGGATCCATTCAGCACAGCACCCTGTTATGGATTCCGAAATTATTTTGGCAGCTTGAGAAATCGCGCACGGAAGCATGGAAATTTGGGGAACTAACATGGGACTTTTCAGAAAGATTGTAATCTGAATGAATAGTAAGAGTGGATAAATTTTCATAACAACTAAATAGGTGTATACATTAGGTTCCAGGAACTACTCACAACATCTAAATAGGTGTAAATAAATAGTAAGAGTGGACAAATTTTTCACAACATCTAAATAGGTGTATATACATTAGGTTCCAGCAATTAACAGGGGACAAAGGTGACAGATGAGGGGAAAAGGCAACATGAATGAGTCATTGCCACCAGTTTAGAATTCACAGGGAGGAAAAGAGAGAAGGGGCTTACATGGAGAGAGCGGCGGCAGGGGCGACGCGGCGGCGGAGATGGGCGTATAGCGTCTAGTTCGGAGGCGCGTGAGGCTGCGACCGTGGGCCGGCACGCGCAGATGGTAGTGCAGGGTGTCCGCCACGTGGGTGCCGCGGCGGTATAGTGCGTGGGCGCTGCAGGCGGGCGCCACGGGCGGGCGCAGTTCGTGGGCGCTCTAGGCTTGGGTCCAGGCCAGCGGGCGTGGTGACGGTAGGGCACCGGCAGGCTAGCGTGGCGCTGAAGCCTGAGGTGGCCACGCGGCGGCGGAATCCCAGCTCAGATCCTCTCACTGGGCGCGATGCAGGACCGGGACGGGAGGAGCCAAGCGACGATGGCGAGGTGACGGTGGCGAGGATGTGTGGCCCTTTTTTCTTTCTTTTTCTTTCCTTTTTTTTTTTTCTTTGTTTTTTTAGAGAACTGTTTCTTCTTTGTTTTCATTGGCAGGAAAGGGCAGGAAACGATAGGGGAGGATAAGAGGCGGTGGCTCCGTTGTTTCTCGAAGCATGTACACGCGGGGAGCTTTGGGGCTGTGAAACACAGATCGGACGGTGGGGGGCAGGGTACTGTCGTGGCAATAGTGATGTACAATACATCTGTGAGTGGAGGCGTGGTATACGACTTTAGGAGTATAGGTTAGATAACGATAACGAGCCATTAATCAGTCATCTCCTAATAAATCCATCATAGCACTCTAATCATGTCAGCGTTGTCTAATCAATTAATAGAGAAATAACTCCTATGTATTTAACTAATGTCAAAGCTACGTCAACTAGTGCAAGTACATCTAGAAATCATTGTCAAGTTATACTACTATAGTTCCCAAACACATTGGAGCAATGTACAGGAAAAGATGAGTACATGAACCTCCTCTTAACCTGACAATCCCACTCTATTAATCCACCGTACGGGGGAAGGCCTACAAAGGACTCAATGGGTCTGTCACACCCACGATCTACCTCACTACCCGGCACAACTGGGGATATCCGCAGATAAGCAAAGCATCTAGATACCATGTCTACATATTGCCTACCACTCACCATATGATCAACTAGATGAGCGCTATACGAACCAGTGCATGAATATAATAGCAAACCAACTAAACTAGATGTATTGAAGTAGACAATGAACATAATAATTAAACTAAGATGAAGAACAATATTGCTAGTAAATATCATACGAACGCAGATAATACAATAAGAAAGAAAAGCTTAAAAACTGTGCCAGACTATTCTCTTCTTAACAACTTCCGAAATCCAAGACTGATTAACACTCTTTGACTTCCTCTAATCTAGATCTAACTATGCTAAACTATGAACTAGAAGGCTATGAGGAACTAGAACTTGAAGCTCTAGATGACCTTATCTTCAACTGGCTCAACCTTGAATGACTTGAATGAGGTATTGAATGAATTGGAATGAATTCTAGGGTTTCCAGGGGAGGTCTGGCTCTGCTTATATAGCCCAGTGGGATGCACGACAGCCGTTTGATCAAATCGACTTTACGTAGGGCTGAGATTGATCCTCAAAGGCGGTGGAGGAACATTCCAGAAGGGGGGAGAGGGTTCCCCTCATGGGAGGCCGGCCGACCTGGCAGGTGGGGCCGGCCAGCCCCACCTGGAGGTGGCTTCGCCTCTCCTTTGCTCTGGTGTCTTCTAGATCCTTCTAGAGTAGTTTGGCGTATTCCTGAGTTTCGAATAATTCCGTGGTGTAGATTTGTAGTTATGCCCCTTTTCTGATGTTTTCTGGTTTAGTCCCTAAAAATTGATAAATCACCAAAACTCATAGAAATTGTTAGATAAACCCCTAGCCTTCTTGATATTAATGTGTGTCTCATGCCTTTCGATATATAAAATGTTGACGCTATCCACCGTCAACAACTCCCCCAAGCTTACCTTTTGCTAGTCCCTTAGCATAACCTAGAGTTGGATCAGGAGTTGCTACTATGCTTTCATTCTAACAGATACATATGTTTTCAAACAAAAATTTCCTCTGGATTAGACAAAACTGCTCTAACTTTTAAACTCACCCATATTACCTTTAACTGTAGAGCTTTTAAACTTCATGTGGGTCTTGACTAATTGAAAGACAGAACAATCAAATCAAGCACTATGTTTCAAATTCTTCACTCAACTAGTATTCAAGAGTTTTGCAAGTTTTCGCAATAAAACTCAGAGCTTAATTGTATGATACCCTCAGTCTCTCAGAGTATGTGGTATTTGTGGATCTCACTAAGGCATCCATGATGTTATGCCTTCCTAATTCTAGGGATTATAGTGGAGTTTGTAGGAGTGCTATTAAACAAGGATTAGCATACTTGCAATTCATATATTGTAAAGTCAAACAATGGATCTATAGAGAATCGAGTCATACAATGAAACCAAGATGTGCATGTGTGTGGAATATGGTGGATAGGTGTATATGTGGTGGCTAATTCTAATTCTACTTTTGCCCTTCAGAATGAATCTCTCTTTTTTCTTAGACTTTCAGAACTTCTCAGAAAAACATGGGCTATCTTTATTCTCTCTCTTTCTCTTTTTTTCATTGGGAGGTGGGTATTTGAGTACCCATTGTTTTAATGCTGGGACACTTGTCCATCTTTTACCCCCTTCTTATTTTTGCATAGCCACATACATCCTTGGATACAATAATTGATTGAAGAGATAACAATAAATAACTTAGAGCAAATAAACAAAGGCTGTCCTATGGGTTTATGTATATTTTTGAGTGTTCACTCCCAGTGTAGGAGAAACATTTTGAGGTGGAAATGGATAAAAGTGGAAAATGGTTGCACTTACTCTCAAGGTAAGAGTAATGCATATGTGGATGGAGTGTGTGAGTGATCTTGATTTTTAAAAGCATGACAAGACTCTCTTAAGTATACGACAAAGGTTGACTAAACTCAATGACAAGTAAGTAGCATAAATAAGTAAAGGTTTCCTATTCTAAGTATGTATCATATATGGCTTTGGTAGGAATTCAACTTTGTCATACAAGAGCTCATCATGTAAGTGTTTGAAATTTTCAAAACATAAATCTCCAGAATTTAGCATCGTTAGGAATAAGATAAATAGCAGCTCAGACTCTCTTATATCATATCCTTTAATCACCTAGACTTAGCTCAAGCATATTACTCCACAAGTTTCAGGTTCAGAGTAAATTATCAAGTTAAAGCAATCATTGTCCAAAACTTAGGAGAACTCAAGGTTGAAAACTAGGTATTTGAAAGAATTCTAGCAGAGCAACTATTCATCATCTTCAAGACAAAATTTTTAGTTCATAGTTGACTCTAGACACATTCTAATTAACTAAGACTGATTAAAACTTTTTTATTGCTTTTTAGATTTTATTTAACTAAAGACTCTTAAAAGACTCAACAGACATGGACCTTCATGTGCCCACATATTTTTGGTATTTTATAACTATAAGATAGGCTCGATAAATCGCATAGGTATAGTTACCTGATAACTAGGGGATGCTCCTCCCCCAAGCTAGATGTTTGCCATATTTTGCTTGAATGATCTTTTAGAGTAAGCTTAGCAGTGGTGACCCACTAACCGGTCTCACTCCTTCATAGTATAGTCCTATAAAAGTGTACTCCAAGAAGAAAACCAAAACTCGAGGCTCGAATATGATAAGGGGTTAGCGGTCAGCCAAATGAGTAATTGATTATCTTTATGAGCAGATATGAATGTGTAGCATGATTCTTATTATTTTTGTATTTTTCTATTTATATGCAAAGAAATGAAAATTTATTTTTGTGCTACCATTGCGACTATTCTTACAAGGTAAACCATAAGCCTAATACTTTGAAGCTTTTTAAAGTTTGTAATAAAACAATAAGGAATTTTTATTTTCTTTTCTAAACATGCAAAAGAGTAAAGGTACTAAAGTAATTAGATAACTACCATTATTACCTTATGGCAAGGGTACGGAGTTTAAAGTCATCCGAACAAGACTTCTTGTGATCATTATGTTGAGGGTTCTTCAGTGGATTCTGATGGGGACCCAGATGTTGTCTCTTCTAATGTTGATGATTCGGTTGAGGCGATCTCCTTCTTCCATACTTTTGTTGGTTGTGAATGTTCTTCAGGTATAGTTGATTTTTCTTTTGCTTTCTCCTCCTCAACTTTTCTTCTCAAAGCGCGGCGCTGGCTTCTCTTCTTGGTCCTGATGAAAGCTGGTAATCCAGAAGAGTTATAATCTCTAAAATAACAGCGTACCTTTTCTCCTGGGAAGTGGAAGTGGACTTGGCCTGTTCCATTGTAGATGATAGCTTTGGTGGTGCTGAGGAATGGCCTTTCAAGTATGATAGGTGTCTTATCTTCTTTTTCCATATCCAAGATCATAAAGTCGGCAGGGACAGAGTGGGTGTGGATCTTAACCGTGATGTTTCTTGCTAGTCCCTCCGGAATTCGTGTTGTGTTGTCTGCCAGCTGCAAAATATATGTAGGGTTGATAGGTTCATTAAATAGTGTATTATATACCTCTTTTGACATTATATTGACTGCTAATCCAGTGTCGCAAATGGGTGAGTAGAAAGAGCTCTGTCCAATGGTGCACTCTATCGATGGTAGACCTGGATCTTTAGCTGGCAAAGCTGAATGACGACCCTGTCTGTATTCTGTTACTTTGACTATCTGAGTCTTCTTTCCTTCTTGCTTCTTGTTCTTCTTCTTTCCCTTTGGACAGGTCTTCCGTACTTTTTCTTCTTTGTACATAGGCTTCTCTGGATAGTAAGTGTTGATAGAATCTTCAAGGGTCCAGTCTTTAAAACTGAATTTCTCTTTATTGCCCTTGATGTTGAAACATATCGTTGCACTGTCTACATAGATGGCTGCTTTTGTAGTACTTAAGAATGGTCGGCCTAGGATGATAGGACTCTTTAGATCTTTGTCGGTATCTAGAACTACAAAGTCTACTGGAACATATGATTGTCCCACTCGTATGCATACGTCATCTAAGATTCCTTCGGGGTGTTTAACTGTCTGATCTGCAAGCTGCAAGCACATATTCGTGTACAACAAAGTTGCCCATGGAAAAATACGATCAAAGATTACCTTTGGCATGATGTTGACACTAGCACCAAGGTCACAGACGACTTTAGAGAAATCGTGTTGCCCAATAGAGATGGGAATCACAGGTCTTCCTGGATCTCCTCTCTTGAGTAGCATGGATTCATCCTTCCATCCTTCTGACATTCCTTCTATGTAGTAATCTGCACAGACACCAACAAGATTTACGGTTTCGGGCTCTAGGGGTTGCCCAGGAATCTTACCTTCATGGATCGGTGGAACAGCGGCCGCCAGCTGAGCTAATTGTGATTCTAACATTTTATTAAAGCTAAGCTGGTTCTTAATAGTAGAGGTTAGACTATCTATTTTAGTATTTATATTTTCTAGTACTTTATCATTGGATGCTACCCTCTTAGATAAATTTTCTACAGCTTTATTCTGATTGGAAATCACTTCTCTTAAAGGTGGTTGATTGAAATTGCTATTGAAATTGTTGTTACCTTGGTTGTTACCTTGGTAGTTACCTTGGTAGTTGGGTCTTTGCTGGTTCTATCCTTGATTGGGTTGATTCCATTATTGATTTGATTGATTCCATACTTGATTTTGCTGAGGACGATAGTTGGTGTTGTTGTTGATGAAGTTCACATCCTCTTGGAGTGTAGGGCAGTTACTTCCTGAGTGACCTATATCTCCACATTCTTCACAAGTCATGCATGAGTCATCAAACTCTCGTTGTTTTTGCTGTCAAGCTTCTTCATTATGAGGTCTAGCTTTGCAGTGACCATGTCAATCTCCTTAATATGATGCATGCCTCCTCCTCTCTTGCGGGGTTGCACACGTTCTTCATTCCATCTCTGATTTGAGGCCATCTTCACCACAAGTGCTGTTGCATCAGCGAGCTTAAGTGACAAGAAAGCTCCTCCAGCGGCAGCATCCATGGATTCACGGGTACTAGAGACTAGCCCATGATAGAAGGTCTGTATAAGTAGCTAATCCTCCATCCTATGATGAGGACATTCTATAATATAATCTTAAAAACGTTCCCATGCCTCGGCGAACGATTCATCATGTTGTTGATGAAAGCTTGAAATTTTCCCACGTAGAGCATTGGTCTTGCCTGTAGGAAAGAACTTCGCTAGGAAAGCAGTAGAGCATTTGTCCATGTAGTGTTGGTTTCTTTGTTGTTGTAGAACCACTATTTTGCTTTTCCTAGAAGTAAAAATGGGAAAGGCGGAGTAGAATAGCATCTCTTGATACTTCTCTGATAGTGAAGGTGCTGCAAATCTCAAGAAAGTGTTGTAAATGTGCACTTGCATCTTCTTGAGCCTTTCCACAAAACTAACTAGCTTGAACCATAGTGATAAGAGCAGGCTTGAGTTCAAATCCATTGTCACCAATATTGACATTTGGTCCAGTATGGATGTTGGCGGTTGTTGGAGCGGAGAACTCGCGTAGCGTCTTCTCGGCCATAGCTTCAAAAGCTGGTGCTAAGTTTCCTGATTCTTCTGATTCTTCTCCTTCGGATGTTAGAGCTTGATTCCTTGAAGATTGAGCTTTGGTAGAGTCTCTCTAGATCTTCAATGTAATTATCTGGAAGAGCAAATCCGTTCATTCATTCATTACCCTGCATAAGATATACAAATACATAGAACAAGGGTAAGCCTATTTGAGTTAGAGGTTAATTGGGTGATCAGTCTTATTCATAATGTATATATATTATTAATACTTTTCCTAAGTTTATTAGCCTTCCCCGGCAACGGCGCCAAAAATGCTTGTTGGCATTTCTAACGTCACTGCAATAAAACCTTAATCTCTATCCCACGCAATGACACTAGAAATGTTGGTACTAATTAACATGCCTTTAGCAACTAGTCACTAGCCTCTTTACCCTTACTCCTAACTATGAAACTAGGTTGTCATACCCAATTGTAAAGCTAGGAATAAACTCTGGTACTAAATCTTATCATTTAATGTGACTAGGCAGAAATAAATAAAGATGAATAGAAACTAAGAACAATTCTACAAGCGGACAGATAATTGTACCATTGTAGCATTTTACCTAGAGTATTACTAGGTTGTCATTTATATTCTACCACTAGAAAGGCATTGCTAAGAAGCTACTCATAGTATTGATAACATGTATATGTATATGCATTGAATAGACGATGTAACCAATGTCATACACTCTACTCATAACAGGGGTAAGTCACAAGATAAATAAGATAATGATAACAATTATAATAATAACAATAATGAGCCATTAATCAGTCATCTCCTGATGATACTAATCCATCATAGCACTCTAATCATGTCAGCGTTGTCTAATCAATTAATAGAGAAATAACTCCTATATATTTAACTAATGTCAAAGCTACGTCAACTAGTGCAAGTACATCTAGAAATCATTGTCAAGTTATACTACTATAGTTCCCAAACACATTGGAGCAATGTACAGGAAAAGATGAGTACAGGAACCTCCTCTCAACCTGACAATCCCACTCTACCAATCCACCGTACGGGGGAAGGCCTACAAAGGACTCAATGGGTCTGTCACACCCACGATCTACCTCACTACCCGACACAACTGGGGATATCCGCAGATAAGCGAAGCATCTAGACACCATGTCTACATATTGCCTACCACTCACCATATGATCAACTAGATGAGCGCTATATGAACCAATGCATGAATATAATAGCAAACCAACTAAACTAGATGTATTGAAGTAGACAATGAATATAATAATTAAACTAAGATGAAGAACAATGTTACTAGTAAATATCATACGAACGCAAATAATACAATAAGAAAGAAAAGCTTAAGAATTGTACCAGACTCTTCTCTTCTTGACAACTTCTGGAATCCAAGACTAATTAATACGCCTTGACTTCCTCTAATCTAGATCTAACTATGCTAAACTATGAACTAGAAGGCTATGAAGAACTAGAACTTGAAGCTCTAGATGACTTGATCTTCAACTGGCTCAACCTTGAATGACTTGAATGAGGCATTGAATGAATTGGAATGAATTCTAGGGTTTCGAGGGGGAGGTCTGGCTCTGCTTATATAGCCCGGTGGGATGCATGACAGCTGTTTGATCAAACCGACTTTACGTGGGCTGAGATTGATCCTCAAAGGCGGTGGAGGAACATTCCAGAAGGGGGGAGAGGGTTCCCCTCATGGGAGGCCAGCCGGCCTGGCAGGTGGGGCCGGCCGGCCCCACCTGGAGGTGGCTTCGCCTCTCCTTTGCTCTGGTGTCTTCTGGATCCTTCTAGAGTAGTTTGGCGTATTCCTGAGTTTCGGATAATTCCGTGGTGTAGATTTGTAGTTATGCCCCTTTCTCAATGTTTTCTGGTTTAGTCCCTGAAAATTGATAAATCACCAAAACTCGTGGAAATTGTTAGATAAACCTCTAGCCTTCTTGATATTGATGTGTGTTTCATGCCTTTCGATATATAAAATGTTGATGCTATCCACCGTCAACAACAGACAGAACTCTACGAGTTTTGGTGTTTCACTATTTCTATAGGTGTAAACTGAAAAAGACACAATCTCAGGAGTTTATCGGAACATAGAACGAGAAATCGGGCGCCACGGCAACGCAGGAAGATTCTAGAAGACACCAGAAGACACCACACCGAAGCGGAGGGCCAGCGACCACCAGGCCAGACTGGCCGGTCTGGCCCTAGACCAGTCGGTGTGGGCCCTGGCCCACTCAGGGCCCGCTTCGCCTAGGTTGCTCCACCGCCTTAGGGTTTCATCTCAGCCGTCCGCCAAAGTTGGTTTGATCTGATGGCTCACGATCATCGCCCGGGGCTATAAAAGAAAGGCAGGACCCCCCGGGAAGGAGGCACATTCATTCATTCTCATTCGAAGTCCGATCATCAGCTAGAAACCCTAATCAAAGCTCCTTAGCTAGGGCCTAGATAGCTAGTTAGAACTAGAGGAAGGCAAGCGAAGGCTTGGATTTCGGAGCCATCAAGAGCTTGGATTTGGTATAGTTCTTACCTCCTCTTACCTTTTGTTCTCTTTTATTGTATAGATTATATGATTGCTATAATTGAATTGATGAATATTTATATGCTTATATTCATAGTTATTATGTTCTTCGTCTATTGTGGTTATATGCTTAGTATAGCTAGATTAACATTATACTTATTCATAGGTTTGTATAGCGCTCATCTAATTGATCGTTGGGTGAGTGGTTAACATTGTGTAAGCATGGTGCTTATATGTTGTTTACCTGCGAATGCACCCTATAAGCCGGGTTTGATAGATCGTGGGTGTGACAATCCTGTTGAGTCCTATGTATTCGAACCTCCATTTATAGGCACAGTAGGACTTGTATACGAAGGAAGGGCGTGCTATGTTCTTAAACTTCTCTAGTATGTCAACTATGAATAAATATAATGCTAACCTTAGTGACGACTACTAGATATAATTGCACTAACCATAGTATGCATTGGCATGTAGCTAGAAATAACTTAGGAATATCTCTTGATATTCTGCTAGTAACCCTAATGATATAGCTAGAAGTCTCTATCTATTTATGCTGAAGATTTATATTTATTTTTATCATTTATCTTGTGACTTACCCCTGCATTGAGTAGCGAGAACATAGTTATGCCTATCCATTACACTATAGGTTATTTAGCTATCCTACCCGTATACCCTATAGACCTTCCCTTGGAAAAATATAAATGACAACCTGGTAATACTCTAGCTAAAATGCTACAATGGTACTTGATCTATGCGTTTGTGGATATCATTTCTATATTCTAAATGATATGGTGGCATGATTTAATACCATACTCCTGATGTCATAGCTGGGGATGACAACTTGACGCTTTAGTGGCGATGCTATGATATGCTCACCAGCATTTCTAGCACCATTGCTAGGGATAGGTTTTATATTTATTTCCGTAGTGACATTAAGGAGTGTCAACAGACGGTTACGCTGGTTGCATAGAATATTTTAGTATTTAATGCTTGCATGTTGATAATATTTATAGGGATCTTTTGTAAGCAATAACTCTATAGACTGCAGGGTACAATGACCAGTTACGTTATAAAACTAAAAAGGCACACGGTGCTACAGTGTGGCCAGCGCACGAGATCGAAAGCTACGTAGCTGGTGGATGAGGTGCCGGTCCTATCGCCTGCATCAGGCTGTGTGCAGGCTTTTTGTTCTCGGTAGAGCAAGTATTATGATGGGCTATAAGACTGATCGCAGTGGAGAACTCTATATGCTCCTGCAGGATTGGATAGAGAAAAAGTCCTCCGCAGCAGGGCCGATAAGCAATACTCTAAAGTCCCGGACAGATGTTTCATTCTCCAAATCTAGAGAGATGCCGGGCGTACGCTATGCAGAGCTGGCCCCACCACTCACGGGAGTGCATGCGCCAGGAGGAGAGATAGCATGTGCAGGAGAGAGAAAAGCATGATGGGCTCCACTATTTCAATCCTTAAAAAATGTTATATCTCACAAACCAAAAATCCAAATTAAATTCTGATTGCACCGTTAAATTTGTTTCAATAAATCCTTTAAAATAAGATGTCACATAGATATATTTAGATAAAGTGACAAGTGGGTCCTACAGTAAATAGAGGATGATATAGAGGATAGATGGGTGCGGGAGAATTGAGTATAGAGCAGAGAATCCTGATGACTAGGACAGAAAATTCCTTTTAGATGATGGATATAAAGGATGAAGAGTGTGGATAGTCTAAGAAGGCTAAATGCTAATATGGAGGAAAGAGAAGAAGAGAGAGAAGAGAAATAGGCTGTAAGCTTACAGTCAGCTTAGACACAAGAACTAAGAAAACATGTGAGAGAGACAAGTAGGCCATTATCTTGAATAGAGAGCTAAACCATTGTATGAGTGGGCTGAGAGGTGGGCTATGAAGATGTATACAACAGCATGCTGTATTATTAGCCTTGCTCTTACAGTGTTTAGTCCGGCGACAAGCTAAGCGCCCGTCCGGCTCTCTCTCTCTCTCTCCTTTTCTCTCTCTGCCATGTCCACTGGCGGAGCCAAGGGGGCAGGGGGGCGTGGCCCCCTAACAATACACTCTTTTTCAATGTACATAGAATTTTATATTAAAAATATAATAAATAAAATATTGTTATATATATCTAATTATATTCTCTTGACAATAAAATTAAATAGAACATAATTATAATAAAGTATTTTTATTTATCTAAAATTTGTTTGTCCACTATAGTAGAACATATACATCTATTCATATTTTTGGTTCGACTAAATACTTATGTTTTATTATACTTTATATTTTATTGATCACATACTTGACTAGTAATAATAATTTAGTCATTATCTTATATTATTATGAATCACATTATAGATGTAGACGCTCACATACACGCATGTACATTCACATCTATAAATAAACACATGTCCTACTTCACTATATGGACACCTTCTTCAAATACTAAACGATAGATTTAACATTTATGAGTCATCGCAATTATCGTAATGTCGATAGAATGGTCATGTATCATGGGTATGAGCACTTCCGAAATACTACACTGGTAAATTTTAATTCATGAGTCATCATATATATCCTAATATTGATAGAAACAGTCGTCTACCATAGAAAAATAACGAGCATGTTAAATTATCAAATAAAGGAGTAGATCTAGAAAAATAGAGCTTAATTATAGAGCAAAAATCTAAACAATTAAGCTACACTTTATTATCGTATATCAAAACTTTTTAACCGGCCCCCCTTATGCAGAATTCCTGGCTCCGCCACTGGCCATGTCAGATTTTCGTGACGTGGACAAGCTCTCAGCCGGCTGACTAGGCACTATAATACTTGCTCTGCTTCTACTACCTGGGTTGTTTGGGCTGTAGCCATCTACTGCATAGCATGGCCCATCTGCTGCTGCAGCACTGCGCCACCGCCACCCAATCAACACGCCATGCAATAAATTCAAAAGAAAGAAGTTTCGAAGCAATCCAAGGAGCAGAACAACATGGATGCTGACCTCTCTCTCCAGTCCGCCTTGTTCGTCCGGCCCAGCTGCCCAAGTGTCGCAGCGCTCGTGAATCTAGCCATTCCCCTTCCCCCTCCCTGCTATATACTCACGGCGCTTCCTCCTCAAATAGGCGTGCCCTCACGCGAGAGGGATCACGATCTGCGCCGGCGAGAGCACCATACAATTGTTGGCTCTTGTGCTGACGAGTGCGCATGGGCAGGCACAACGCAAGCAGCCTGAAGGTTGGCATGGTGATCCTGTCGAATATGGTGGAGGATCGGAGTAGGTGTTGTTGGCAGGTGTGCTCACGATCATGGCTCCACGGGTAACGGAAGGTACGTAATGGCTTATGGTGTATGGCTGTAGTGTGATTCGTTCCACACATGGATGCTTCTATTTTAAGATATTTTCCATTTGCAAACTCTACGGCCGACCCAAGCATGACCTAAAAAAGCACGGCCTAGGTATGGCTAGCCTGCCTCGCATTGTGCTTGTGTCTAGCACAGCGCAACCTTAGTGTTGTGTTTGGGCCGCCATTTTGGTCCATAGTACCGGCCCAAGCATGGCATGATTATGGGGCTGGCACGATGCGGTCTGGTATTTTGTGGCTGTCAGATGGCCTAGGATTGATCAGCACCATTGGTATATAAGTGTTCAACCCTAGCTCTTCACTAGCTGCTCCCCTCCTCTGCCTCCTTTTCTTTCTTGTTGGCTTCTTGCAATAGACCACCTCCACCTCTCTCTGCTTCGCTTGCTCCTTTGGATGGCATTCGTGGCGATGACGTGCATCCTTGCGACATTCTGCTGCTGCTCCACGGTGCGGCGGGTGCTCACGGCGGCTGCGGCACACAGCTACTGCTCCATGGTGGCGGCGTGCATCCACGCGGCACGCTTGCTCCACGACACGGTGACAATGTATCACAGCGGCTGTGGCGTGCAGCTGTTGCTCCACGGCGCAGCTCCATGGCATGGCGGCACTCGGTGGGCTGCCATGCTCGTCGGCACATCACGGCATGCGCAAGCCACCATAGTGTTATGCCTGGGCCAAGACAGCGGCACGTTGGCACTATTAGGCACGATACGACTAAGATGTCATGCCGCATAGTGCCAAACCTGGTTGTGTCGTGCTTGGCCGTGCTCATACCAGTGCCATGCCGTGCAGCCCATTTGACCATATATACTTATAAGCCAAGAAGCTGGAGGAAATTTACAAGGACATAGAAGGAGAAATGACATGTGCGCACCTTGATAATGGTTGCATGCCAGCAACTAGTACCGATAGAAAAAAGACTTTGGTTCAGCACATTAGTCTCGGTTAGTATTAGATCTGAGACTAATGTGGTTATTAGTCCTGGGTCTAAGTGTTTTGGGTGTTAGGGAACCTTTAGTCCCAGTTGGTAATACCAATCTTAACTAAAGGGTCTATATTTGTCCTGGTTGGTGTTACCAACCCAAACTAAAGACTCTTGACCCTTTAGTCCTGGTTGATAATACCAACGTAGACTAATATTGACTCTTTAGTCTCGGTTGGTGCCACTAACCTGCACTAAAGGTTCCTCAACATGTTACTTCAAAAAAAAGAGCATCTTATCCAAAGTCACATGTACTGTGTAGGTGAGATGGAAAGATACACGAGGCACTACATGAGGTCTTAGGTTCGAAGTCCCACACAAATTAAAACACCAAGAGTGGGGAGGTATGGTATTATTTTTTTTATCCTAGAAGGATCTTTAGTCCTGGGACTAAAGAGTCGCGTCCTTTAGTCCAGGATTCATAGTCCTGGTAAGGGAATTTCCTAACTGGGACTAAATGCCAACCTCGCACCAGCGGAGATAAATGGAAGCTTCATTGAAAGAAGATAAGGTGATAGTTCTGAACCTGTTGATTCAATGAAAGTGTAGAGGTTTACTTGATCTGTGCTAGTTGGTGACACTAGTTGATCTGTTCTAGTTGGTGACATGGATCACTATGGAATCAGAAGAGGTTCACTTGATCTGTGTTAGTTGGTGACGTGGATCACTATGGAATCAGATAGAATAGATAGTGTGTTTATCTTTATAAGAGATATAGATTAACATAGGATTAATTATTTGGAGAGAGAAGAATGCAAACGAAGTCTTGAGTGATGGTGGAAAGAGTTAAAAGAAAGAATGAGACCGGGAAGCGAGGAGATGGTGGTGACGAGGGAAGCGGGGCACTTCTGATTTGCTGAGTGGGCCCCAAAAATTGAAGACCTGCCATGAATTTGGAAAGCACCGGGCGTCTCTAACATCTAGCGTAGAATAAAAATGGGCTGAAAAGGGTCGGAAATCATGTGTAGAAGGACGAATCACTTTCAGTTTCACATTATTTTCTCGAAAATGATATCGATACATGCATATTGTCGGAAACGATCGAGATCGACATTGATATTCTGGTATATTCGAAAACTAGACTACTCGATTAAAAGTACATCGATAATGAATAAAAATTGTAAAAGTAATATCTAAAATACAATAAACACACCAATCTGCACAGAATGACAATAGTTGTATATAGATTAACCCAGGTCACATGAAAAAAGTAAGTGTAATAGTAACGGTCGATGGCACAACAGGCAAGACATATATTAATGTATAGCAATAAAATGACAGACACAAAGGCACACATAAAGTTTGGTAATTCTCGACAATCGATAGACTATCGATCAAATATGGTATTTTTCAAAAACTGTTGCAAGAGAGTTAAATCACTTTATGTGTCTGTGTGAGTTTGAATACAGTATCATTGAATTAAAATATTCTTTTTGGGTGGAAAAGAGGTCAGGGGGCGATGAGTACCTTGTGTTGGTTTTTTTAGATGCTAATCATGGTAAAGTGCCTTTTCACACATGAATGCTAACACATGCATGATTTTGCTGTTCCAAACTCGGATATTCCAAGTCCCTTTTCGGCTCCTGCGGATCAATCATACAGTACCATCGGTGTTGCAGTGCTGTTTCTGATTGACTTTTCAAGGACACGCATCTTTTACCTGCTAGCAGGAAAATGTCTATTGTAGCATTTACTCATGAAAATAGACAAGTTGTACAAATTTAAAAACATTCATTAACTGGTGATAATGACGAAAGGTTAATAATTTGACAGATTTGGGGTCACATCAAAATGGTACACTGTACACTGAGCCTGAGCTGTAGGGGTACGTCTGGAGCAAAGTCTGTCGGCAATGAAAACAAATGATGGCTTTTCGCATAGGTTTTGCATGGATCATGGATGCAAATGGCATGCAAGCTGATGGATTTGAACAAACAAACTCCTCCACGGATCCATTCAAGGGCAAAAGAAGACCCAACATATATACTGAAAAGCTGAAGACCAAAACAAAGAGAAGAATATTTGGACGTGTGTCCTAGCTAAATTTGAATTTGTTTAAATGGGGATGAGGCCAACCACATTTCATTTGTCAACATGTGTTGCTCTTCAAACGTTTTTAAGAACCAAAATATCACTAAAATCGGAGTTCAAAGAAAACAAATTAATAAGGGTGAAATATAAAGTGATGAGCTATGCAACTAGCCGCATGCATGATCTATCGACGCACATGGTACATATATAGTCGTACAGTGCATTTTGAACTGTTTTCCAAGACCTGAGTTCAGACCAACAATTAATTATTACAGTCCAAATACAAATTGAAGGTATTACGTTGTGCTCATAATAGCTACTTGCGGTGCTCCATCTTCAGAAAATGGTTTCTGCTCTAGCAGTTACTGTACCACGGCTATCAGCAGTGCAACTGTACTAAATACCGCTCTAACTAGAGATTTGAAATTGCTAGAGCTGAAATTAACGTAAGACTAATGACTTGGAGAGAGAATGCAAACAAAGTCCTCAGTGATGGTGGAAAGAATAAAATAAAGAATGAGACCTGGAAAGGAGGAGATGGTGGTGACGAGGGCAAGCACAGCACTTCTGATTTGCTGACTGGACAGCGTCTAGCCTATCACTCTCAGTTTCACGTTATTTTCTCAAAAACGAAAGAGATATGATATTATTAGAAATGAGAATGGCATCAATATTCTGGTAAATTTGAAAACCAAACTATTCGATCAAGAGTACAATGATAACGATCCAAAATTTATAAAAGAAGTGATACCATAATTCCAATAAACACACCCAATCTGCGCGGCATGACAAATAGCTGTATAGATTAACCCAGGTGGCATGAAAAACTAAGTGTACTAGTAAAGATACATGTTAGAAGAGGCAAGACATACATTATATAGCAATAAATTAAAATAACACTACACAAATATCATACACAACTAGGTTTAAGTGTTGTACTGCCGTGCACTGTGTTGGAGTCTGCAGGAGACCTGGAGTCATGAGAGGGTGAAGACAATAGGTGTCCTCTCAGGGCCTCAAGGGCTGTGTCACGACGCAGGGGTGAAGGCATACCACACAGAAGACGTCTCTATCACTTGTTGGCGTACTATGCTATTCCGTTATGTAATAGACTATGACATAGGGTCCAGTGGACCAGCCGGGTGCGGCATATATTCCAGACTGTTGCTTGTAAGACACTTATTAAGAAATATTTGCGATTAAGTAAACGGAAGACAGAGCCGTCCTCTGCTCTCTTCCTCGTCCGCGATCCACCTTGTCTCTCTCACGTCTCCAGCGATCGCCGGCGGCCACGGGCGTTACAAGTGGTATCAGAGATAGTCTATCCTCGGCTACTCACCACCCTTACCCCGGATCGGTGCTTCGAACGTCGGATCCTAATTCCTGGCGGCTGGTCGAGTGTCCTCTTCGCCCAGCGAAGTGGCACGCTCCTGTTATTCTGCGCCCGCGGTTGATCTGGTTTGGCACCGATCTCCCACTCTCTACCTTCTGAATCGTGGCGAGCCTCCTCGATTGGATCCGCCTCAACACATCCACTCCGAGATTCGGCGGCGCGTCAACTGTCAGCAGCGCCGTCGCCTGTGGCTCCAACTACTCGACTGGGGTTCGGCGTCAACTGATTGCGGTTCGGCGGCGTAAACCGCGGTGAGCATCCCTGTCGCTCGCAATTCATTTCTAGCTCGCATTGATTCTTAGCCCAGGGTTGTGGAGCATTTGTCTTCGCGTAAAATTCCGTAAGCTTCAATCGATTGCGGAGCGGTGGCGTAGGAGGGGAACTGTCGATTTGGGTTGCGGAGCATTGTTTCCGTTGTAAAATTCCTCGATCGAGCCTCAGTTCCGGGCGGCGGTGTAGGTGTTGCAAGCTCAGGGGAGGCTACGGCTGAACCTGCTTACTTCACTTTGATTCAGAATTGAGTCTGGTCAGTTTCCACGACGGCGCCTCCAAAACCGTCAGCATAGACCACCATCCTGTTGGACCACATGGCGTCCAGTGCTGAAGATGACAAGCAGCGTTGGAATCAGCTAATGGAAAATTTTGATCTGATGTGCACCAGGATGACTGACCTTGGGATCATTCAGCAGGAGGTAAAGAAACAATTGACTGAAACCATGCAGAAGGTGGACAAATGTGTGGCCGATCAATGGTTTATTGCTTAGCAGGTTCAGGCTAATGGTCAGGCAGTGGTCCAGTTCACTGTACAACAGTTTCACAGGGACAATGGGTCAGTAAGCGGCATCTCAATCATGGGAGAAAATGATATGGGATTTGAGAATGTGTTTGCTGAGAAACACACCACAAGACCTGAGCCTTCACATCAGTACAAGCACCACAAACCTCCTCCTAAACAGGAAACCTTGCCTCACCACTTTTTACCCAAGATGCATTTTCCTTCTTGTGATGGCACCCAACCTAGAATTTGGTTAAACAAATGTAGTAACTACTTTTCAATTTACAACATCTCTGAGGCACTTTGGGTCCAAGCAGCAACTAAGGGCAATGCAGTGAAATGGTGGGAAACATACAAGTTGACACATCAGAACCCTTCTTGGAAGGAGTTTTCTGCTGCTACTCAGTCCTAATTTGGCAGTGACGATTTCAGAACTGCAATCAATGATCTTCTAGATCTAAATCAGACTTCTACTATGGAAGAATATAGCACTCAGTTCCAATCTCTCCAGTATGATGTAACCATGCAAGGCTCTAGTTTTAGTCCACTATTCTTTGCAAATCAGTATGTCAGAGGATTGAAGGAAGAGATTAGAGCTGTAGTGGAACCACAGGTACCCAGTACTATGGAGAGAGCAGTCATTATTGCCAAAATACAGCAGAAGGTACTAGAGAGGAGCAAACTCAAGTACCAAACAAAAACAGCCATGAATAGGAACCAACAGCAGAGATCAGAAACTAGAGATACATCCCAGTATGGATCTCTATGGAGGGATAAGCAGCTCAGGGATTATAGGAAGAGGAACAATTTGTGTTATGGTTGTGGGGAAAAGTATGAACCTGGACATGCAGAGAACTGTCCAAAGAGACCCAAGCCTCAAATCAATGCTCTCATGGTGAATGAGCTAGATAAAGAAATTAATGAAGAATTACTAAATGAAATGGCAATTGATGAATTGCTAACTGAAGACTTTTGTCAACTGTCCCTGAATGCATTGCCGGGCACTGAAGCTAGAGACTCCATTAGACTCAAGGCTACTATTCAGAGTAAGACCATGTTGATTTTGGTGGATACTGGTAGCAGTCACAGTTTTGTGAGTTCTCAATTTGTGCAGCTGACCCAACTTCCAACAAAACCTATCAAAGCACAGAAAATCAACCTAGCTAATGGCAATTGGATGACTACAAAGTGCAAGGTAAAAGCACTGCACTGGTATCTTCAGGGATATACTTTTACCACTGAGATGATTGTTCTGGATCAATTACCCTTTGATGCAATCCTAGGGTTTGATTGGCTGCAACAGTGCAACCCAATGAACTGTGACTAGAAGGCTAAAACACTGCAATTTCAGCATCATGGACAAGTAGTGACTCTAAAAGGCTTACCAAACCCATCACAAACTGTGGACACAATCTCTGCTAAGAAAGTATTCAAGTCTATCAAGGGCAATGATATTTGGGCATATGTGATGGTGGAGAGCCTGCCTGTACTCTCTTCACATCAATCACCCCAACCTCAACAATAGGCAGAGGATATTCAAGATTTGGTGCTGCGGTATGCTAATGTGTTCCAAGAACCTAAAGAGTTACCACCACATAGGAGTTATGATCATGCCATTCCTCTATTGCCAAATGTTGTTCCAGTTAATGCTAGGCCTTATCATTACACACCACAACACAAAACTAAGATCGAGAAGCAAGTTTAGCACCTGCTCAATACTGGTTTTATAACCCATAGCCATAGCCCCTTTGCTTCTCCTATTCTGCTAGTTAAAAAGAAGGATGGAAGCTAGAGATTCTGTGGGGATTACAGAAAGCTTAATGAGATGACAATCAAGAACAGATTTCCCAAGCCCATTGTGGAGGAAATTTTGGATGACTTAGCAAGCTCTAAATTATTTACAAAGCTTGATATAAGATTTGGATATCATCAGATCAAGATGTTACCCCAGGATGAGTACAAAACTGCATTTAAAACTCACCAGGGACACTACCAGTTCAAGATCATGCCATTTGGATTAACAAACGTACCAGCAACTTTTCAATGTATCATGAATCAGTTGCTGCAAACTTTCTTGAGAAAGTTTGTATTGGTTTTTTTGGATGACATACTCATCTATAGTGCCACAAGGGAAGATCATCTTGAGCATATACAACAAGTGCTGGAAGTGTTTAGAGCTAATCAGTTGTATTTGAAACCATCCAAGTGCACCTTTGCTCAAAGCAGTTTAGAGTATCTTGGACACATTATTTCAGACAGGGGGTGGCCACTGACCCTGCCAAAACCAAGGATATGATCAACTGGCCAACTCCTACTTCCATGACTGAATTGAGAGCATTTCTAGGCTTGACTGGCTATTACAGAAAATTTGTAAAACATTATGGAGTCATTGCCAAACCACTAACTAATGTGTTAAGGCTCAAATAGTTTTAGTGGTTTGCATAAGCTCAAGAAGCTTTTGATAATTGTTGGCGGCTCTTATTGCCTTATTTTAACCGCCAACATTCAAATAAAATCCACTCAAATATTCACCAAATATAGAAATAGGATCTACAACTAACCTAGTTCCACAAGTTTTGATGATTCATCCTTTGCAGGAGGACAACCATGAAAACCACTACAAATGGGCTCAATAGCAGGCAAGATACAACATTTACAAACACCTAACATAAGCTAAAATGGAGAAAGCCCACGTATCCAGTAAATCAGGGCCCAGAACACAAGGAAGGAAGCCCAAACTCAACTCAAAACATCTTAACTTCATGAACACCCACCATGGCCTAAGTCCAGATCATCAAAGGAGGGCCACCAGACGAAAATGGGCTGATTTGGCCCCAGCCATGGTGCGGTCGCACCCCACCGGCTCCGTTCGGCCCAAGTTTTGGTCGGTTGCCTCCCACCGATGTTCTAAAGGCGGTGGCATGCAGGATTTTGGTTCAACGTACCTGGACAGTCGGTTTGGATGTAATTTTGCATAGAGGCCCCTCCACTCCACTTATAAATGGAGGCCTTCCCCTCCTCATTCTACACACCTCTACACTTGAGCTCCATTCTCCATATTCTTAGTAGTAGTGTCCCTCTAGGTGGTTCTCATCTAGTTGTAGTATAGAAAAGAGGGAAGAGAGGTGAGGGAAGAGAGTGGAGGAGGAATCTGGAGCTGTCGGCTTCCTCTTCGTCTTGTACTCGGTGTCCCGGGTAGGAGCGTAGGAGGGCCGAAGGTGTCGGCCCCTCCTCGACTTTTGTACCTCTACGGAGACGACTCATCCGAGTAATATCTAGGTTCTTCTTTCAGTAATTCTAAGCTTTCTATTTGATTAAATTCAGTTTTTGCTTTACTTTACTTACGGGATCTCCGATCGATTGAGTGCTTTAGTCTAATTAAGATATTGGACTAGAGTAGTAGCCGTTAGCATAGACGTGGTGTCTGGGCTAGCGAGTTATCTGAGTTTGCGCCCAACCCCACGGATAGTTGTGGTAGTCCCGGGGGTGACAGCTCCGACCAGGCCTTTGTATTCCACCACGTTTGGGTTGGTGTTTCTATAGAGCTTTTGGCAGCCTTCCCCCGACTACCGCTTCCCAGTCTCTTCGAGAGTCGGAAAGGTACTGCTGCTCCGAAGTAAGTGAAGTTTAGTGAGTCTAAATCTTGGTCATCTAGCTTATCTTAGAAGAACCTTAGGAAACCCCTCTCTACCCACCAAAAATAGTTATTCCTTAGACGACCTTGATCCTTTCTAGTTCACTTCTCGTTCCCCGTGGAAATCGATACCTAGAAATACTCCGGGTGAAAGCTATAGCCGTATCCGTGCGCTTGCGGATTTATCTGTTTGCGTTAACAAATACCAACAAGCTTTACTCGGCGCCGTTGCCGAAATCGAACGGTTGTTTGTTCTAGAATCGAACCAAGTCGTCCGTGTATCCTTTTTTTTTTTTTTACCACCATCATATGCACCATACTACCACCACCATCCCTACCACATGGATTCCACTCCTATTTATAAATATTCTACTCCAAAGGGCGATTCATTGGAGCCTCCACTATCATCACATCCAATTCTTACAAATAGCTATGAAATTCGCCCCGCTTTCATAGCCATGGTTCGGGCGCAACCCTTCTCCGAGCAGCTGTTGACGGTGGATAGCGTCAACATTTTATATATCAAAAGGCATGAAACATACATCAATATCTAGAAGGCTAGGGTTTTACCTAACAATTTCTACGAGTTTTAGTGATTTACCAATTTCCGGGGACCAATCCGTAAAACATCGAAAAAAAGTGCATAACTACAAATCTACACCACGAATTATCCACAACTCACGCCAAACCACTCTAGAAGGATCGAGAAGACACCGGAGCGAAGGGGAGGCGGGGCCGCCGCCAGTGGGGCTGGCCGGCCCCATCGACCAAAGCCGGGTCGGCACCCCCCGTGGGGGTCCACCTCCCATCTTCTAGAATGTTCCTCCATCACCTTTGAGGATCAATCTCAGCCCTACGTGAAGTCGGTTTGATCAAATGGCAGTCATGCATCCCACCGGGCTATATAAGCAGGGCCAGACCCGCCTAGAAAACCCTAATTCATTCAATTTATTCCAACTCAAGTCATTTGGTGATCAAGTCATCTAGAGCTTTAAGTTCTAGTTTCTCATAGCCTTCTAGTTCATAGTTTAGCCTAGCTAGATCTAGAGTAGAGGAAGTCAAGTTCTTCATCGATCTTAGATTCCCGACGTTGTCAAGAAGAGAAGAGTCTGGTATAGTTCTTAAGCTTTTCTTTCTTATTGTAATATCTATGTTTGTACGATCATTACTAACAACATTATTCTTTATTATTATGTTCTTGATTGCATTGTTCATTATCTACTTTAATATGTCTAGTATAGTTAGTTCGCTATTATATTCATACACTGGTTCGTATAGCGTTCATCAATTCGATCGGTTGGTGAGTGGTAGGTTGTGTGTAGGCATGGTGTCTAGATGCATTACTTATCTGCGAATATCTCCAGTCGTGCCGAGTAGTGAGGTAGATCGTGAGTGTGACAGACCCATTGAGTCCTTTGTAGGCCTTCCCCGCACGGTGGATTGGTAGAGTGGGATTGTCGGGTTAAGAGTATATTTATATATATGATGTTTCTGTACTCATCTTTTCTTGTACATTGCTCTGATGTGTTAGAGAACTATAGTAGTATAACTTAGCAATGATTGTTAGACATACTTGCACTAAATGGAGTAGCTTTGACTGTAGCTTGAATACTTAGGAGTTATTTCTCTATTAAATGATTAGACGACGTTAACATGTCTAGAATTGCTATGAGTGAATTAGTATCATTAGGAGATGACTGATCAATGGCTTATTATCATTATTATTATTATTATTATTATTATATTATTTATCTATTATTTATCTTGTGACACCTTTTCTGTTATTGAGGAGAGTTGACATTGGCTACATCTCTTATTCACTTTGCATATATAAGTGTTATCAAAACTATAGTGTAGCTTCTTAGCAATGCCTTCCCAGTGGTAGAATATAAATGACAACCTGGTAATACTCTAGGTAAAATGCAACAATGGTATAATTATCTGTCCGCTTGCAGAATCATTCTTAGTTTATATTTATCTTTATTTATTTTTGTCTAGTCACATAAAATGATAAGATTTAGTACCAGAGTTTATTCCTAGCTTTATAATTGGGGATGACAACCTAGTTTCATAGTTAGGAGTAAGGGTAAAGAGAATAGTGGCTAGTTGCTAAAGGCAAGTTAATTAGTATCAATATTTTTAGCGTCATTGCGTGTGTCGGTGTTTCATGAAAGCACCAACTAGTAAATTTATAGATGCGCGTTTATGCCCCAATGGTTCGCTAAGAGGACATGGGGAGTATACTGGTTCGGGCGTGAGGCCCTACGTCCAGTTCAAAGGGATCGTGTTAATTAGCGGCAGTTCGTAGTAGGGGGTTACAACCGGTTCGAGAGAGGGAGGGGCTCCCAAGTCTCTGATTGAGCGTAGTGCCAATATCGTGGTGTGTGTGTGATGGGTTTTTGGTGGTTTGATATCTATTAGAGTCTGTCTTGTGAAATGGCTCGCCCTCCCTTTTATAGATGAAGGGAGGGAACGGCCTTACATGAAGAAGGTATGGGCCTGCCGTGTAGAAAAAGAAAGAAAAAGGACGATGGTGGAGTGGCTCGTCTGCCCTCCTGGGGTCGGGGCGTCCTTCTTTCTTGCGTCATTTGCGATGATCAATGCTTGTTGCCAGTGCGATCGTGTCGCCGGAGTGCTTGCCCACGCTGTTACAGTGGGCGGCGAGGTTGAATAGTTGATTGGAGAGCTTAGAGTATTGCCCTGGGGTTAATGACGTCGTACGGCACGGGAATGGGTCGTGTGGGGTGAGTGATTCGGTCCATCAGCCAGTAGGGCGATTTAACGCTGAGCCATGCCCTTCTTCTGGCTAACAGTGTGGTCAAGAGCTGGGCCACGCCCTGCTCTGGCCAATAGTGCCGCTGGCATCCGCTTCCATGCCCCTCGCACCACAAACAAAGGGTCAAGATGCTTCTGGCCTATGCCCTGCGTAGAGTGTAGACGAAGAAGATACGGCTTGACCGATCGTGCTGGCAGCGGGGTCGTGGTTCACACGTGGAGCACAAGCCTTGGGTCGCTTCTTCGCGAAGACGCCCGTGAGGGGTCGTGCGAGCCATGGCCTCCCGGGTCACGACCCCGGGAGTCCTTTAGCCCCGCAGGGGTCGTGGCGGGCCGCGCGCCTGTGGGTCGAGCCCCACAAGACGGTGTAGTTCACCCGCGGGCTTCTACCGCAGCTTTCCAGCGGGCCGTCAAAGCGTCGGCCCGCCTGGTCCGGCCTTCGTTGGACTGTACGTGGGCCGCTAACTATTGATGGTGGATAACGTCAACTTTTATTAGAACTTTAGACATGAAAGGATACATGAATACACACTAGTCTAGTGTTTTAACTAACAATTTCCACGAGTTTTGTATATTCTGTATTTTTCAGAGATTATTCCAGAAAAGCATAAAAGAGGGATTAGAGTGCATAATTATCACGAAAATTATCCACATCGGCAAACATCGTCATCAGGCTCAGGAAACATCAAGAAGACACTCGAAGCAGCGGGACCCGCAAGGGCCTCTAGGTGGGGCCGGCTGGCCCCACCCTGGCGCCGGTCGGTGCCCCCCTAGAGCATCTAGCCGCCGCCTTCTGGAGTCTTCCTCCCACGCTTCCTTGGCACCAAAGTAAAGCATCTCTACGTCGATCTAAGATCGATTTGATCCGACGGTGCACATAACATGAAGACACGGATCGATGACATGGCGGTTCCTTGCCCTCTACTCCACCTTGGCCTATATAATGACGCCCCAAGGCTCCTCCTGGAGGCATTCTACACCCCGGTGCTTCATATTCTCTACGTAAATTAGGGTTAGTGTCCCTCTAGTTGATCTAGTTCTAGTTCATCTAGATGTAGCAATTAGAAGAGACTAGTTCATCTAGATCTAGTCTTATTTAGAGGGTAGAGAGATAGAGTAGAGGAGTAGAGATTCGGAGGAGTTCCAGACTGTCGGTGCTTCTTCGTGGGCTCAGATTCTTCTAGATTCACTCCCTCGCCCTGAGGCTGCGTTACGAGGTACTTTTGTATTCAATATTCGATTCAAGTAAGCGGTTGTTCTTATTTGTTCTTAAGTTTGCAACTCAGATTGAGTACTTTGATCTATAGGACCCTGTAGATTGAAGTTGTATTTTGTAGTGTAGGCGTGGTGCCTAGGCTAGGTTTACTTGTGAATGTCCGCTGATTGGCCGGATAGTGGTAGCTCGCGAAGGTGACTTTATAGCTTCGTTGAATCCTCTGTAGTCCACTTCCCGTTGATAGGATCGATAGGCTCAAAGGTTCTTGGTAGGAGAGAACTCGATTTCTACTCTTATTCAGGTTACTTGCCCGCTTAGAACGGTATTATTCAAAGCTTACCGGTTGTCGGAACTAGAAGTCATTAGCTATTTCCTCTTTCTTGATATTATCTAGCCTAATTGTTGGGTTAAGTTTATAGACTATCATCATCACAACTATTTCCTGTGGATACGATATTTAAAACCTCCGGGTGAAATGTGACATCGGTATGATATCTGTGCGCTTGCGAATAATCTTACTTAGATCTTATTTAATAGAGTGCAGTTAATTTATACCAACACTAACTATGGCCTAATTGGTTTTGTTTAGCCGGGGGCCTAACAGGCCGGTTGTTTGGCCCCCGACAGTAGCCCCCCGAGTCCTTGCAGGTGTGGGTCCACGCCTGCAGGGCGTCGAGGGTCGCTCCGACTTTTTTCGGTGGGTGCGCGAGCGCACTGGCCGGGTGTAGCCCCCCGAGTCTCGGGGATGTGGGCCACATCCACGAGACCGAATCGCGCGCCGGGGTAGTGGGATGCGCGGGTTTGGTGCTTGGGCCGACAATTCGCCCACAGCAATAATGGCGTCTTGGACCGTCGGGCAGCTGACGGGACACACCGGTCTGCCGGGCTTCGGAGCCCGCGCCGGGACTTATCTGGGGGAGGCGCGTCCGCGGCGTCTCTGCCTCGGGTCTGGCGTTGGAGTTAATGCAGGGCGAGACAAGGAGGCGGGGCCTTTGGGCGGGAAGGCGGGGGGCCTTCCCAGCTGCTATAAAAGGGGTCGTGGAGCACGACCTCCCTTGCCCCTTTTCCATCTCTCGCTCTGCCTTCCCGCTCCTTACTCTTCTCCTTCCTTGCTTCTCCTTCGTTCACCATCGGCCATGAAGAGGGGTGCACCAGCGAGGAGGGCTAGGTCGGAGGAGTCCGTAGGGTCGCCCGGCCCGCAACGCACGGCCGGGGACACGCCCGGAGGCCGGCGGCTCAGCACTGCCGGATTTCATCGGCGGGCTACGCCGCGGTTCTTCCCGGTGGCGGCTGGACCGTCCGTTCCCCGGCGGCGCCGGCACCGGCCAAGCTTTCGCGGCGGTGGGCTGAAATCGGCCCCTCCACTTCCGCACGGGATGCCCTCGAAGCGCATCGCCGCCCTTGAGGCGGTGGAGGTGGCGCCAAGGCGGAGAACCGTGACGCCCGCCCGGCAACGGGAGGA
The DNA here is from genome assembly GCA_015844335.1 of Chrysopogon serrulatus. Taxonomy (NCBI): domain Eukaryota; kingdom Viridiplantae; phylum Streptophyta; class Magnoliopsida; order Poales; family Poaceae; genus Chrysopogon; species Chrysopogon serrulatus. Next base: position 83,808 of record JADLZL010005620.1, on the reverse strand, counting down.
AGCGACCGCCGCATGTGCCGGTGAGGGTTTCTTCGCTTGCTCTTTGTTTCGCCCTTTTTGACCCTTCTCTGCCTTGACATTTCTCCTGCGTTGCCTGCAGGGCCCCCGGGCGGAGATGGAGGCGGCGGCGGCCGCCGGGACCGAAGCCGCCAACCTAGTCCACGCTCCCACCAGCAATGTCCGGGAGCGTCTCGAGATGGTGCAGGTCAGCGTCAACGCCTCGATGGTGCACGCGATCCGCCGGGGCGCGGTCGTCGCCCTTGCGATGGCAGAGGCGCACACCGACGTCGACCTGACTGACGTCGCGGGCTTCCCTACCGGTGAGTCCCTGGAGGACTACGCCGACATGCTCCCGGAGTATGAGGAGGCGGCAGGAGTTGCGGTGGAGCTCTCCCCGGTGGACTAGCTCTTCGCCGAAGAGCTGTAAGCTAGGGATGGCGATCTCACCTCCTCCTCCCCCCTTTTTCTCGCAAAATCATCTCATGTAATTGTAAGAGAAAAGGGGAAAATAAGTATTTAGTTAACTCGCAAGTTTGTGCCACTTTGTTTTCGTAGTTTTACAACTTGAGAAAAGAAATCGCAAGAACGATTGCGAGAAAACGAGTAGGTACGAAACGGTTCGCTCGAGGAATCGACCCCTCCCCCGCGCGTCGGGGGGGTTGCGTTAGTTCGTTTATTGTGGGGTTGTGACGGCGCGCACATTTTCCCGGGAGCACAGAGGGTCGTACGTGTTTGCCCCCAGGGTTTCTTTTAATTTTGAGTTTTGGACATTTCTGCCCTTGAGCCCTCGGCACCCTTGCAAACGCATGGGCCCGGTCTGGGGGTCGAGTCTTCTCCCCACGCGACCCATTTGTGGGGTCAGAGGAGGTGGGCAACGCTGCATCTTCCCTTCGGTTGGGTCGAGATGCAGTGCCCGGTAAGTTGTTAACGGGTAGTTCAAGTGAGACCCAGGTTCCCGGCCTTTGCGGCGCGTGGCGTGACCAGCCTCATTAATCCAGGTAGTTGATTCGTACTTTTCTCAAGCCGTCCGTGGGCTCGTGGGCTCGATGCCTTTTCCGCAAAAATTTCCGAATCAAAGATCAACCTTGGACTCGAACACGGCCCGAAAAGCCCTAATCACTTCGCGTGCTCGAAAAAATTAGGCCGCTAGTGGGCTTCTTTCTCAGGTCGCCCCTCACTCCGTCGGTCCGGGGCGGCCATGATCCCTCCGCGGGCAGGCCTACGAACCCCGGTCCTTATTTTCGGACCTTGTCACATATAACTTAAATTTTTGTAATTAAGAACAAACTCGTGGTATGAAATTAATATGGAAATTTAAGCGTTACATAAAGCGGATAATGCGGAGTAATCGTAAAGTGCGCGGAAATTTAGCCAAGAGGCGACTCCACGGGTCTACCGATCGTTGCCGAAATCATGGCCAAGTGAGCTCATAGCCGTCGTCGTCGTCGCAGCCGTAGTCACTGAGGAGGTAGTCGCAGATGCCGAGGAAGTAGAGTAGCGCTTCCGGATCCTGGAATTCGGCGTCATCGGCTGGGATGTCGCGGGTGTCGTGGGGCTGATCGCTGTCGTCGTTCTTCGGACCGGGTCTGGCGGCGACCGCCGCGGTGCTGGACGTGGGCAGGCCGGAGAAGCGTCGAGGCCCCTTATTAGGCCATGGTCGTCGATGATGAACATCCTAGTTCTTGCGGCGGTCTTTTCTCCTGCATCGCGCACCGGAGCGAGCTGACCTGTTGTCGTTGTCGTGCCGGGCTGGGTTGTTGTCGTGGAGGCGCAAGTCGGCGAACGACATGAAGACGGCGTCGACGTTGATGTTGAGAGGGAGGAGCATCATGTCGTAGTCCACCCCGATGCTGATGAAGTCGTGGTTCCCAAACCGGACATGGGTGCCCGGAGGGAACTGAAGATCGTTGGATTTGACCATCTGGATCTTTGGGTTTTGAGACGAAACCCGCAAGGCCCCTACCTGGCGCGCCAACTATCGGTGTTTCGTGAAAGCACCAACTAGTAAATTTATAGATTCACGTTTATGCCCGGATGGTTCACTAAGAGGACACGGGGAGTATACTAGTTCGGGCGTGAGGCCCTACGTCCAGTTCGAAGGGATCGTGTTACTTATCGGCGGTTCGTAGTAGGGGTTACAACCGGTTCGAGAGAGGGAGGGGCTCCCAAGTCTCTGATTGAGCGTAGTGTCAATATCGTGGCGTGTGTGTGATGGGTTTTTGGTGGTTTGCTATCTATTAGAGTCTGTCTTGTGAAATGGCTCACCCTCCCTTTTATAGATGAAGGGAGGGAACGGCCTTACATAAAGAAGGTTTGGGCGTGCCGTGTAAAAAAAGAAAGAAAAAGGACGATGGTGGAGTGGCTCGTCTGCCCTCCTGGGGTCAAGGCGTCCTTCTTCCTTGCGTCATACGCGATGATCAATGCTTGTCGCCGGTGTGATCGTGTCGCTGGAGTGCTTGCCCACGCCGTTACAGTGGGCGGCGAGGTTTTATAGTTGATTGGAGCGCTTAGAGTATTGCCCTGGAGTTAATGACATCGTACGGCATAGGAGTGGGTCGTGACGGGTAAGTGATTCGGTCCATCAGCCAGTAGGGTGATTTGACACCGAGCCATGCCCTTCTTCTGGCTAACAGTGTGGTCAAGAGCTGGGCCACGCCCTGCTCTGGCCAATAGTGCCGCTGGCATCCGCTTCCATGCCCTGCACTATCAAACAGTGCGGTCAAGATGCTTCTGACCCATGCCCTGCGTGGAGCGCAGACAAAGAAGATACGGCTTGATCGGTCGTGCTGGCAGCGGGGTCGTGGTTCATGCGTGGAGCGTAAGCCTTGGGTCGCTTCTTCGCGAAGACGCCCGTGAGGGGTCGTGCGAGCCGCGGCCTCCCGGGTCACGACCCCCCGAGTCCTTTAGCCCCACGGGGGGTCATGCGGGGGCTGCGTGCCCTCGGGGTCGAGCCCCTGCGCACGGTGTAGTTCACCCGTGGGCTTCGCCGCAGCCTTCCAGCGGGCGTCGAGCGTCGGCCCGCCTGGTCCGGCCGTCGTTAGATCAGACGTGGGCCGCTAACTGCGGCCTAATTGGTTTCGTTTAGCCAGGGGCCTAACAGGCCAGTTGTTTGGCCCCGACAACGTGGGATAGGGAAATTGAGATTTATTGCGTTGACGTTAGAAATGCCAACAAGTATTTTTGGCGCCGTTGCCGTGGAAGGCTAATAAACTTAGGAAAGTATTGATAACCATATGCACCACAATAAGATCGATCACCCAATGGACCTCTAACTCAAACAGGCTTACCCTTGTTTCGTTTACTTGTGTATCTTATGCAGGGTAATGAATGAATGAATGATTTTTGATCTCCCAAACAATTACACCGAAGATCCTGAGAAACTCTTAAGAAGAAGGAAATTTACAATAACGAGGGACATTTTTGAATCACCATCAAGAACACCCTCCACTGAAACTTGTTCTTCACAAAAGCAAGCTCCATCATCCGAAGGAGAAGAATTAGAAGTTAACTTCACACCAGTTTTTGAAGCTATGGCTGAGAAGACGCTACGTGAATTCTCTGCTCCAACAACTGCCAACATCCGTACTGGGCCTAATGTCGATATCGGAAACAATGGATTTGAGCTCAAGCCTGCTCTCATCACTATGGTGCAAGCTAATCAGTTTTGTGGAAAGGCACATGAAGATGCAAGTGCACACTTGCAACACTTTCTGGAGATATGCAGCACCTTCAAAATCAAGGATGTACCAAAAGATGCTATCTTACTTCGCCTAGTCCCATTTTCACTACTAGGAAAAGCAAAACAGTGGTTCTATAACAGCAAGGCTACCAACATCACATGGGACAAATGCTCTACTGCTTTCCTGGCCAGATTCTTTCCAATAGGCAAGACCACTGCTCTGCGTGGGAAGATCTCAAGCTTTCAACAGCAACATTTTTTTTCAACTCAGGGAGTCCCCATTTCCATTTCAAGAAACGAAAATACAAGCAATTTGAAAGATACAGAGACAGGGGGCGAGTAAGAGCGGGAGAGACTAAGAGAGAGGGGGATGGAGCGACTTAGTTATAACAGAATACGCTTGACCACCCTGCGCAAGAGGCACAACCAGAACGCTAACATACTGCGCTTGACCATCCAGCGCAAGAGGGAGATAGTTCATGGCACTGAAAGCGCTTAGCTTTCAACAGCAACATGATGAATCATTCACTGAGGCATGGGAATGCTTTCAAGATTTCATTGCAGAATGCCCTCATCATGGAATGGAGGATTGGCTATTGATGCAGACTTTCTATCATGGACTAGTTTCTAGTACTCGTGAGTCCATGGATACTATAGCTGGAGGAGCTTTCTTGTCACTTAAGCTCACTGATGCAACAACACTCGTTGAGAAGATGGCCTCAAATCAAAGCCAGAATGAAGAAAGCACTCAACCTCGTGAAAGAGGAGGAGGCACTCATCATCTCAAGGAAGTCGATACATTCACTGAAAAGCTAGACCTCATTATGAAGAAGCTTGAAGAAAGAGTCACTGAGAAGAGAGAAGTCATGCATATTAATGATTTTTACATGACTTGTGAAGAATGTAGAAATACAGACATTCAGCCAGTCAACCGTCCTAAAATCCAAGAGGTCGTGAACTACATCAACAACAACACCAACTATCATCCTCAACAAGGTCAAGGATGGAATCAAATAAATCAAGGATGGAATCAGCAATCCCCGATAAGTTAATTTTCAAGGTAACAATAATTACAGCAATTACAATTTGCCACCTTTACGAGATCTAGTTGTTGGTCAATCTAAATTGCTAGATCAAATGTTTAAAAAGGTAACCTTAAATGATAAAGCTTTAGAAAACATAAACACAAGATTAGATACTTGTTTGCTTCTGCCATTAAAAACCAAAGACGACTTCAACAAAATGTTAGAATCACAATTAGCTCAACCGGCAGCCTCTTGTTCCCCAATGGAAAAAGGTAAGGCTCCGGGCCAACTAGAAGATTTAGAAACCGCAAATCTTGTCGATATTCACAATGCAGTCATTACTACACTCAACCAGTGGATTGACCACTCACTCCCTAAAAAGAAAGGAGACTCTGGAAGGCCTGTCATTTCTATTTCGATAGGATGTCACACCTTTCCAGAGGCCATCTGTGATTTCGGCGCAAGTGTCAACATTATGCCTAAGGTAATTTATGAAAAGATTCTAGGAGATCCTCTGTTGTACACAACTATGTGTTTGCAGCTTGCAGATCAGTCCATTTGCTACCCTGAAGGAGTTTTAGAAGAAGCTATTGTTCGAGTAGGACAATCCTATGTCCCAATTGACTTTGTAGTCATGGAGACTGAAGGAGATGAAAGAGCACCTATCATACTAGGCCGACCATTCTTATGCACAGCTAAAGCCATCATCTATGCGGAGCACGCCAAGAATGTGTTTTCCATCAAGAACAAGAAGGAGAAGTTCTCATTCAAGAACCGCATCCTCACAACTCCCGTATTCCCACAGAAGCCATACGAGCAAACCCAGCACTCAGTCAAACCAAAGAAGAAGAAGAACAATAATAGAAGTAGGAGGAAGAGTGAACTCAGTCAAATTCCAAAGAGACGGTTCAACTGATCAGTTCGGTTAACACCAAACATGACCACCTGTTAGCACCACCATACATTGTCAAGAGAGAAGACCCAGGAGTCCCTACCATTGAATGCACTATCAAAAAAATGGTTTTTTCCAAGACCTTTTGTGACACTGGATCAGGGCTCAACGTCATGTCAAAGGTAGCGTACAATTATCTATTTAGTGATGAACCGTTATACCCAACCTATATACAGTTGCAGATGGCGGACTTATCAACAAGATTCCTAGAAGGCATAGTAAAGAACGTTGCGGTAAAGATTAAAGATTATTATATACCCACAGATTTCTTGGTTCTTGACATGCAGGAAGATGACGATACACCTATCATCCTAGGAAGACCCTTCCTCAACACCGCCAATGCAATCCTCTACATGCGATCTGGATAAGTTCACTTTCATCTACCCGTTGAAAAGGTACGTTGTGACTTTAATAGTTACGCCAACAGTAATTCGTCCCAGAAGATTCGAAACAGGAGACGCCGATCCTGCCATAGAGCAAATCTGCTCTCAAGGAAAGAAGGAGAGGACTATCCTATTGAAACTACAAGGTACATGGATTAAATCACTAAGCAAGAAGAAATAGAACCTCGCTGGAGCGAGTGGGACAAAGAAGCTGAGAGAATGGAGCAAATCGCTGAGCAAGAAGCAAGAGAAATACAAGAACAAAATCAAAGATGTTTGAAAGAGAATAAAGAGACATCATGGCAAGATGAAGAATTGTCTGAGGCTTCCTGAGACAATGAATCCTACAAGTAAGTACTCTTTTCGACCCAATCGTGTCGGTAGACTTTAAACTCCACACCCTTGCCACAAGGTAACAATGGTAGTTATCTAATTACTTTAGTACATTTACTCTTTTGCATGTTTAAAAAGAAAATAAAAATTCCTTAATGCTTTATTATAAAACTTTAAAAAGCTCCTAAGGATTAGGCTTATGGTTTACCCCGTAAGAATATTCACTATGGTAGCACAAAAATAAATTTTCATTCCTTTGCATTATAAATAGAAAAGTATAAAAAGATAATAATTTTGCTACACATTCATATCTGCTCATAAAGATAATCAATTACTCATTTGGTGACCGCTAACCCATTATATTCGAGCCTCGAGTTTTGGTTTTCTTGTTGGAGTATACCTTTGCAGGATTACACTACAATTAAGGAGTGAGACCGATCAGTGGGTCACCACTGCTAATCTTACTCTAAAAGATCATTCAAGCGAAATATGGCAAACATCTAGCTTGGGGGAGGAACATCCCCTAGTTATGCGATTTATTGAGTCAGTTTTATAGCTATAAAATACTAAAAATATGTGGGCACATGAAGGTCCACGTCTGTTGAGTCTTTTATGAGTCTTTAGTTAAAAATCTTAAAACCAATAAAAAGAAGTTTTAGTCAGTCTTAGTAAATTAGAGTGTGTTTAGAGTCAACTATGAACTAGAAAATTTTATCTTGGAGATGATGAATAGTTGCTCTGTTGGAAGTCTTTCAAGTACCTAATTTTCAACCTTGAGTTCTCCTAAGTTTTGGACATGATTGCTTTAATATAAGAATTTACTCTGAACCTGAAACTTATGGAGTAATATGCTTGAGCTAAGCCTAGGTAATTGACGGATATGATATAAGAGAGTCTGAGCTGCTATTTATCTTATTCCTAACGATACTAAATTCCAGAGATTTATCTTTTGAAAATTCAAAACTTTACATGATGAGCTCTTGTATGACAAAGTTGAATTCCTACCAAAGCCATATATGATACACATTTAGAATAGGAAACCTTTGCTCATTTATGCTGTTTGTTTTGTATTGAGTTTAGTCAACCTTTGTTGTATACTTATGAGAGTCTTGTCATGCTTTTTAAAATCAAGATCACTCACACACACTCTATCCATATATGCATTACTCTTACCTTGAGAGTAAGCGCAACCATTTTTATCCACATCCACTTCAAAATATTTTGCTCCTACACTGGGAGAGAACATCCAAAAAAATTATACATAAACCTATAGGATAGCCTTTGTTTATTTACTCTAAGTTCTTTATTACTATCTCTTCAATCAATTATTGTATCTAAGGATGCATGTGGCTATGCAAAAATATTGAAAATAAAAAGAGAGTAAAAGATGGACAAGTGTCCCAGCATTAAAATAATGGGTACTTAGATACCTGCCTCCCAATGAAAAAAAAAAGAAGAAGAAAGAAAAAGAAAGAGAAAGAATAAAATAGCCCATGTTTTCCTGAGAAGTTCTGAGTTTAAGAAAGAAGAGAGATTCGTCCCCGAGGAGCAAAAAGTAGAATTAGGATTGGCCACCACATATACACCTATCCACCATATTTCACACACGTGCACATCTTGGTTTGATTGTATGACTTGATTCTCTATAGATCCATTGTTGGACTTTACAATATATGAATTGCAAATATGCTTATCCTTGTTTAATGCCATTCCTATAAACTCCACTATAATCCCTAGAATTAGGAAGGCATAACATTATTGATGCCTCAGTAAGATCCATAAGTACCATATACTTTGAGAGACTTGAGGGTGTCAAACAATTAAGCTCTGAGTTTTATTGTGAAAACTTAAAAAACTCGGGAATATTAGTTGAGTGAAGAATTTGAGACATAGTGCTTGGCTTGATTATTCTGTCTTTCAATTACTCAAGACCCACGTGAAGATTAAAAGCTCTATAGTTAAAGGTAATATGGATGAGTTTGAAAGTTAGAGCAGTTTTGTTTAATCCAGAGGAAAATTTTTGTTTGAAGCATGTGTACTTATTAGAATGAAAGCATGGCAGCAACTCCTGATCCAACTCTAGATTTTGCTAAGGGACTAACAAAAGGTAAGCTTGGGGGAGTTATTGACGGTGGATAGCGTCAACATTTTATATATCAAAAGGCATGAAACATACATCAATATCTAGAAGGCTAGGGTTTTATCTAACAATTTCCACGAGTTTTGGTGATTTACCAATTTCCAGGGACCAATCTAGAAAACACCGAAAAAGAGGCATAACTACAAATCTACACCACGGAATTATCCGCAACTCAGAAATATGCCAAACTACTCTAGAAGGATCTAGAAGACACCAGAGCGAAGGGGAGACGGGGCCGCCGCCAGGTGGGGCCGGCCGGCCCCATTGACCAGGCCGGTCGGCACCCCCCTGTGGGGTCCACCTCCCATCTTCTGGAATGTTCCTCCACCGCCTTTGAGGATCAATCTCAGCCCTATGTGAAGTCGGTTTGATCAAACGGCTGTCGTGCATCCCACTGGGCTATATAAGCAGGGCCAGCCCCCCAGAAAACCCTAATTCATTCAATTCATTCCAACTCGAGTCATTTGGTGATCAAGTCATCTATAGCTTGAAGTTCTAGTTCCTCATAGCCTTCTAGTTCATAGTTTAGCCTAGTTAGATCTAGAGTAGAGGAAGTCAAGTTCTTCGTCGATCTTGGATTCCCGACGTTGTCAAGAAGAGAAGAGTCCGGTATAGTTCTTAAGCTTTTCTTTCTTATTGTAATATCTGCGTTTGTACGATCATTACTAGCAACATTATTCTTCATTATTATGTTCTTGATTGCATTGTTCATTGTCTACTTTAATATATCTAGTATAGTTAGTTTGCTATTATATTCATACACTGGTTCGTATAGCGTTCATCAATTCGATCGGTTGGTGAGTGGTAGGTTGTGTGTAGGCATGGTGCCTAGATGCATTACTTATCTGCGAATATCCCCAGTCATACCGAGCAGTAAGGTAGATCATGAGTGTGACAGACCCATTGAGTCCTTTGTAGGCCTTCCCCCGTACGGTGGATTGGTAGAGTGGGATTGTCAGGTTAAGAGTATATTTATATACATGAGGTTCCTGTACTCATCTTTTTTTGTACATTGCTCTGATGTGTTAGGGAACTATAGTAGTATAACTTAGCAATGATTGTTAGACATACTTGCACTAAATGGAGTAGCTTTGACTGTAGCTTGAATACTTAGGAGTTATTTCTCTATTAAATGATTAGACGACGTTAACATGTCTAGAATTGCTATGAGTGAATAAGTATCATTAGGAGATGACTGATCAATGGCTTATTATCATTATTATCATTATTATATCATTTATGTATTATTTATCTTTTAACATCCTCCTGTTATTGAGGAGAGTTGACATTGGCTACATCTCTTATTCACTGCATATATAAGTGTTATCAATACTATAGAGTAGCTTCTTAGCAATGCCTTCCAGTGGTAGAATATAAATGACAACCTGGTAATACTCTAGATAAAATGCTACAATGGTATAATTATCTGTCCGCTTACAGAATCATTCTTAGTTTATATTCATCTTTATTTATTTCTGCCTAGTCACATAAAATGATAAGATTTAGTACTAGAGTTTAATCCTAGCTTTATAATTGGGGATGACAACCTAGTTTCATAGTTAGGAGTAAGAGTAAAGAGACTAGTGGCTAGTTGTTAAAGGCAAGTTAATTAGTACCAACATTTTTAGCATCATTGTATGGGATAGAAAAATTGAGATTTATTGCAGTGACTTTAGAAATGCCAACAGCAGCAAGATAAAAATCCTTATACCCACCTTCAAGAATTCAGGCACTTGTGTTCTTGTCTAATTTTATCTAGCATGACACAAGAGACCATTAAATGGAAACTATTTCCATTCTCCCTTTTGGGAAGAGCGAAACAATGGTATGCTCATACCGTAGGAGGTGTTCATGGAAATTGGGATGAACTTCGAGACAAATTTTATCTTGCTTTCTTCCCTATTTCCAGAGTTGCCGCTCTTCGAATAGAACTACTCACCTTTCAACAAAAGAAGGAGACTCTAGGAACAGCCTAGGCCAGGTTCTTAAGCCTTGTTAATACCGGCCCAGAACTTTCCTTCCCCCCGACCATGTCCTTCTCTACCATTTCCATCTTGGTCTTAGCAAGGAAGCTGCTCTCCAACTTGACTTATCTTCTGAAGGCTCGTTCCTGCACAAATCCATTAGTGAAGGAAAAGCCATTTTAGAGAAAATCCTTGAAAACACTCCCTACACTAGTATATATAATGAGCTTCTGAAAGAAACAATGGAGTCAAGCCCTGACCAACAAGAGGAGGCACCCACAACCGAATTCGAAATTCATTCAAATCCTTCTCATAATCTGGTTGTTGGGGAATCTCCCATTGAGGGGACATGTCGCACTTCTAGGGATGATGAATCTCATCCTTTTACACACCCTTTTGAATTCGAGACTGACCCTTTTCTTAGTGTTGATCATAGAAACAACTTAGAACCTATTGAATCAACATCTTATGCCTTGAATTCGTGTATGAGACATCATAAACACTCCCAACACATAGAGGTAGAATCAATTCATATAGAGGACATTTCTAACCACACTGCCTCTATGTCCACACCCAATGTCTCATCCAATTCAGTTCTTGATCTTAAGGAGGAGCTTATGTCAATCTCCACAATAACCATGACTTATCCAAGTTTTACGAAAAGATCTGAACGGTCATGTGAAAGAAAGTACTCCCCCTAGATCAAAAGATTACATAGATGAGCATGGAAGTTATTTTCTAAATTTTCCTTTCATTCCGTGCTCATACCAAAAATTTCCTAAATCATTCTGTATCTATGTCATAACATGCACATTCTATAACCCCTTCCTGCTCTTAGGCCCTAAAATTTTTGAAAGGGTTGTTGTACATGTTTTTGTCTACCATAAATTTTGCAAATATCGAAATCTTTTTACATTAGCTTCATAGTTCAAAAAGGTTGGTGTTGGAGGGGAAACCACATCACCAACATTGGATTCATTTCAAAAGGTTTCCCAAGGACGAGCTTTTGTCCTAAAACAAGCACTGCCGGGAGTTACCCCCGAATTATCTTGAAAAGAAAAAAATAAAATATATTATTATTATTATTATTATTATTATTATTATCATCATCATCATCATCATCATCATCATCATCATCATCATCATCAAAAAACTTCCTTTTCAAATAAAAGCAAGGACATGTTTTCGAGTTAGTATGCACCTTCAGCGTATTCTTGCCACTAACCATTTTAGGTTAAGATCAAGAAGAGCATGGGTCATATGGCGCCTAAGAACGTGGAGCGACATCATCTACAAACTAGCATGATGCTCTTGGGTGATGGAACACACTCATAAGGAGACCCTGACTCTACACTTGGTTTTTACACAAAAAGTCCAAGTGTGGGGAAGGAAGGTGTGAATCCTTAGTTCCACGCACACCAAGGATCATCCAAAAAAATGCATGATGATAGATGATGTTAGCTTTTCCTTGGTAAAAAAAAGAAGCAAAAAGGAGTGTTAAAAAATAAAAAGATAGAGAGTTGAGAAAAAAAAAAAAAAAATAATTAACAAAAAAAAGAAAAGAAAAGAAAAGAAAAGGGGGATCCACCTCCTTTACACCTTTGCTACCAATAAGGCCTAAGGTCCATATACACTAGTTGTATGAATAACTTGGCCTTATGGTCCACCTGAGTTGGAGCTTGTACAACCACGCCGCCGGTGCACCATCTTTAGAGAAATCCACAAATGCTACTGGTAAGAACATTCAGGTATGTAAAAGGTAATAATTGTTCACCAACGCCTTCGCTCATACTTATCTCCATATGATCATTTAAATTCATGCTTCTTTGTTTATTTCTTTTGCTCTCATTTGGATATATTCTCACGAAGCACATCCATTGGCGTTTTAAATTAAGCATGGTGCTTAGGTTAAAATTACCTTCTTTAATCAAAATTTGACATGGTGTTGAATTTTGGTTAATGAACTTTGAGTTGATATCATGAACAATGGAAATAATTTAAAATGGAGATAGATCTAGACTATGTTTATATTGCATAATTTGTCTTAGCCTTGACTGAGTAATGCTTAAAAAAAAGAGGGGTTTGGTGAACAAATAAAATAAAATAAATCTTTATGATAAAAATCTCTTTACTTTTATAAGCATAAAAATAAATAATAAATAATAATTTTGCTAATTATAAACATGACTTTTTGAAAATGGGCTTAAGGGCATGTCAATGAATTGTTCCTTTGGGTATTTTTGTTGCTGACCTTTTTAGGTTTGAAACAAAAAGAATGAAGGGTCTGTATGCCTTGCTCACCATGATAAAGTCATTAAAAACATTAACATTTTGATAATACAATAAATGAATATCTTTCTTTAGTTATCTATATATCTTAAACAATAAAATAAAATAAATAAATTTTGTTCTACATAATAAACTTATTTTAACTTAGTCATGTTTTCAACAATAAAGCTCCTTCTCTCTCTCTCTAAAAAAACAATAATAAGTGTGTCTCATTAAATGAAATCTTGGTGCTACCCTTTGGGTATTCTTTTCACTAACCAATCCAGGAACGAAGGGTGAAGACTATCTAAGAACATCTGCACCGAACTACATCATGAACTGATGGAGGAACCTGCACACAACTCGGTTTGATCACTTCCTTCCCACCTATTTATACGCATGCTCCTAGTTCTTTATGTTTTAAATTCTACAATTTTAAAGAACCAAGATCCACACTTCAAATTAAAATTTTGAAAAGTGACATGTTTACAACACTTTGTTGAGATAGAAGCTTGCATAAAGATTGTTCCATATACATATTCTTATGCTTGTGGGAAAATATTTTATAGGAAAAACATATTGACTAAGTTGTTGTGGAGTGTGATATAATTCTGGCTTAGAAATCCTACCGATTCTATTCAAAGTGCTTGGAGATTTGTTTGTGAAAAAAAATATATAAAACCATAGTTTCACATACTCTTCAATGGTGATAAATTCCTATCAAAGCCAGATATAAGATAGAAGCTTTCTACATATACTGCTTGTTGTTGTGTTGAGTTTAATCAAACCTTGTGACCCTTGTTGACAGACTTTTCATGCTTCCATGATCAAGTTCACTTGCACCCACATATATATGCACTACTCCTACACTGGGAGTAGGCACAAAACATGCCTTTCATCTAGATCCACCAAAAAATATTCTACTCCTACACTAGGAGTAGATAAAAAAATTGCCTATTAGGTTCCACCAAATAAAGACTCCATGTTTTAAAAGATAATGATCTCTCTCTAATAATACTTTTGAGTAGAAGAGACTTGGGCTATGCAAACAGTATGAAAAAGAAAAAAATGAGGACACATGAAGGTCCAAGTTTAGAAAGAAAAAAAAGTGAGCACATGAAGGCCCATGCTTGTTGAAAAAAGAGAAAAAAAAGAAAGATAGCCACGTCTCCAAATAATAAGTTAGAGAGAGAGAGATCACATTATATAAAGGAGTATTTTTCCATTCTATATATTATCCACACACATGCACAACTTGATCTAAGAGTATGACACTTCTCTCCTTGGATCCTTGTTTTGACTTTACAATATATGCAACACAAGTATGCCATCATTCTATCCCTACCTAAGCTCCATAAAAGCTTTAGTTGTAGGAAGGGAAAGGCAACCACAAGTTATGCCTTGGTAAGGAATCATACACCATTGAGCGATTTTGAGAGTACCTTTTTGAGGAGCATGAGTGAACTATGCTTTTCTTGTGAAAACTTAAAAAAAACTCCAGTTGCTAAGATGTGAATTTGGTAAGATGACTTTGTTTCAAGAACTATTCCACTTTTCAACCACTCAAGGATATATGTTAGACAATGCCACATAACCCACTTGTATGAGAAATGTTTTGGAATAACTTTTTTATGTTGGCTGCATATCTTAAAATGTTATATTCATGTTTACTTTTATCCTGAACCTTTACTTGAGGATGAGCAAAGAATAAGTGTGAGGGAGCTTGTTGGTGGCTCTTATTGCCTTATTTTAACTGCCAACATTCAAATAAAATCCACTCAAATAATCACCAAACATAGAAATAGGATCTACAACTAATCTAGTTCCACAGGTTTTGGTGATACATCCTTTGCAGGAGGACAACCATGAAAACCACTACAAATGGGCTCAATAGCAGGCAAGATACAACATTTACAAACACCTAACATAAGTCAAAATGGAGAAAGCCCATGTATCCAGCAAATCAGGGCCCAGAACACAAGGAAGGAAGCCCAAACTCAACTCAAAACATCTTAACTTCATGAACACCCACCATGGCCTAAGTCTAGATCATCAAAGGAGGCCACCAGACGAAAATGGGCCAATTTAGCCCCAGCCATGGTGCGGCCGCACCCCCACCGGCTCCGTTCGGCCCAAGTTTCGGTCGGTTGCCTCCCACCGACGTTCCAAAAGCGGTGGCGTGCGGGATTTTGGTTCAACGTACCTAGACAGTCGGTTTGGGAGTAATTTTGCATAGAGGCCCCTCCACTCCACTTATAAAAGGAGGCCTTCCCCTCCTCATTCTACACACCTCTACACTTGAGCTCCATTCTCCATATTCTTAGTAGTAGTGTCCCTCTAGGTGGTTCTCACCTAGTTGTAGTATAGAAAAGAGGGAAGAGAGGTGAGGGAAGAGAGTGGAGGAGGAATCTAGAGCTGTCGGCTTCCTCCTCGTCTTGTACTCGGTGTCCCGGGTAGGAGCATAGGAGGACCGGAGGTGTCGGCCCCTCCTCGACTTTTGTACCTCTACGGAGACGAGTCGTCCGAGTAATATCTAGGTGCTTCTTTCGGTAATTTCAAGCTTTCTATTTAATTAAATTCAGTTCTTGCTTTACTTTACAAACGGGATCTCCGCTTGACCGAGTGCTTTAGTCTAATTAAGATATCTGACTAGAGTAGTAGCCGTTAGCATAGACGTGGTGTCTGGGCTAGCGAGTTACCTGAGTTTGTGCCCAACCCCACGGATAGTTGTGGTAGCCCCAGGGGTGACAGCTCCGACCAGGCCTTTGTATTGCACCACGTTCGGTTGGTGTTTCCGTAGAGCTTTTGGCAGCCTTCCCCCAACTACCGCTTCCCAGTCTCTTCGAGAGTCGGAAAGGTACTGCTGCTCCGAAGTAAGTAAGTTTAGTGAGTCTAAATCTTGGTCATCTAGCTTATCTTGGAAGAACCTTAGGAAACCTCTCTCTACCCACCAAAAATAGTTATTCCTTAGACGACCTCGATCCTTTCTAGTTCACTTCTCGTTCCCCGTGCAAATCGATACCTAGAAATACTCCAGGTGAAAGCTACAGCGGTATCCGTGTGCTTGCAGATTTATCTATTTGTATTAACAAATACCAACAATAATCTCAAGGTGGCCATGTCCACAGCACCAGTACTGGTCTTGCCAGATTTC
This sequence comes from Chrysopogon serrulatus, assembly GCA_015844335.1. Classification (NCBI taxonomy): domain Eukaryota; kingdom Viridiplantae; phylum Streptophyta; class Magnoliopsida; order Poales; family Poaceae; genus Chrysopogon; species Chrysopogon serrulatus. Next base: position 67,910 of record JADLZL010005620.1, on the reverse strand, counting down.
AATCAGCAATTTCAGGTGGAAACAGATGCCTGTGCTGTGGGTATTGGAGCTGTCCTCATGCAAAAAGGGCAACCCATAGCCTACTTGAGCAAAGCACTAGGGGATAAACACAAGAACCTCTCAATTTATGAAAAGGAGTTTCTAGCCCTCATCATGGCTGTTGAAAAGTGGAGGCCATACTTGCAAAGACAGGAGTTCTTGATTCTTACTGACCACAAATCCTTGTCTTACCTGAATGAGTAGAACTTGCATTCTGAAATGCAGCGTAAAGCAATGACAAGATTGATGGATTTGCAATTCAAAATTATATACAAATAAGGTAAAGACAATATGGCAGCAGATGCTCTATCTAGGATGCCACACATGCTAGCTATCCAAGGGGTGTCCCAAGTCCAACCACAGTGGATACAAGAGGTGCTCAATTCTTATGCCACTGATGTTGAGGCACAAGAGCTCCTATCTCAACTGGCTCTGTGCAGTCCTAATGCTGAAGGTTTCAGTCTGGACAAGGGCTTAATCAGGAAAGGCACATTGGTTTGGATTGGGCACAACTCAGCCTTGCAAACCAAGCTGATTGCTGCATTCCACTCTTCAGCTATTGGAGGCCACTCAGGAGTGAATGCAACATACCACATATTGAAGAAGTTGTTTCTCTAGAAAGGTATGAAAGCTGATGTGGACAGTTTTGTCAAACAGTGTGCAGTGTGCCAACATGCCAAGCACTCACACTCACTGCCTGCTGGCCTGCTGCAGCCTTTGCCCATTCCAGCAGGTGTGTGGCAAGACATTTCAATAGACTTTATAGAAGGCATGTCGAAATCTGAAGGGTACAATGTTATTTTGGTGGTGATTGATCGTTTGACTAAATTTGCTCATTTCATACCATTGAAACATCCCTTTACAGCACAGTCAGTGGCTCAGCTTTTCATGGACAATGTGGTGAAATTATATGCTTTACCACACAGTATTGTCAGTGACAGAGACAAAATCTTTGTCAGTACATTCTAGAAACACCTCTTCAAGCTTTATAAGGTGAATCTTTCTCTGTCCACAGCTTACCATCCTTAGACCGATGGTCAAACAGAAAGGCTTAACCAATGTCTTGAAATGTATCTGCAGTGTGCTATTCAAGATTCCCCAAAAACCTGGAAGTCTTGGCTCTCTTTGGTGGAGCTATGGTACAACTCTTCTTTTCACAGTACTCTGGGCTGTTCTCCGTTTAAAGCTCTCTATGGCTATGATCCAAATCTAGGAGCTATCCCTATTCCTGACACTGATACACCAGACATACTTACTTCAGTGATCAATCATCGAGAAGCTCATCTCAAACTCCTAAAGCAACATCTAGAACAGGCCTAGAACAGGATGAAGCTTCAAGCTGACAAACGCAGGAATGACAGACAGTTTGTAGTGGGGGATCTGGTACTTCTCAAACTCCAGCCATATACTCAATCCTCAGTGGCCAGTCGCCCTTTTCCCAAACTGGCATACAAATTCTTCGGTCCTTACAAAGTCTTGGAGAGAATTGGTGCTGTGGCTTATAGGCTACAACTTCCAGAACACAGCGAAGTGCATCCGGTGTTTCATATATCCCAGCTTAAACCCTTCACACCTGACCATACCCCAGTTTACTCTACATTGCCTGTTCTCACAGATATTCAGGCCACAGCAGCCGTTCCTCTGCAGATCCTGGAGCGGCAACTGGTGAAGAAAGGGAACAATGCAATACCACAGGTGTTCGTCACCTGGACCGGCCTCCCTCCTTCATCGGCTACCTAGGAAGACTATCACGTTCTCAAGACAAAGTTCCCAGCGGCACCTGCTTGGGGACAAGCAGAATCTTCAGCCGGGGGAGGTGTCACGACGCAGGGGTGAAGGCATACCACACAGAAGACGTCTCTATCACTTGTTGGCGTATTATGCTATTCCGTTATGTAATAGACTATAACATGTAGGGTCCAGTGGACCAGCCGGGTGCAGCATATATTCCAGACTGTTGCTTGTAAGACACTTAAGAAATATTTGTAATTAAGTAAACGGAAGACAGAGCCGTCCTCTGCTCTCTTCCTCGTTCGCGATCCACCTTGTCTCTCTCACGTCTCCGGCAATCGCCGGCAGCCACGGGCGTTACAGGCTGGGGGCGATCAGCGGGCTTGGCCAATGGCCCTGGTCTGAGTTTCTCAGCGGAGATGAGATCGTGTGCTGTGCTGAGTTCGGCAATTCTCGATGGTAGATTATCCATTAAGTATAGTATTTTTCAGAAATGATCGAAAGAGAGCGAAATCACTTATGTTTTCACTATTGGATGTTTGATTTCGGGTAATACAGACTTGGCGTTTAGTTTTTAGCTCTTGGGAATAATCAAAGGCCTCGCCAAGTCGTAAGTGAGCTGGCGCGCGCCTCTCGCTGCGTCGTCTTGCCCAGACCACCATTTCATTTCTTTGGCCGCCAGCCATCGAACAGGCATCCAGAGCGTGCACCGTGTCGCCTTAGTGCTGCACACTGCTGCTTATATAGATGTCCATGCATCTCTCTCTGTCTCTGTGTACTGTGCGGGACAGCCCGTGGTGTCATCGATTTATAGCATTAAAAAGTATGCAGAGAACTACCTTAGCTTGCTAGAACCGGCGGCCGGCAGCGGGCAACGTCACAACGATGAAGAAGGAGGAGGACCTCGAGTCGCCGCTGCTGGCCGACGAAGAGCCGGCGCCGGCGGACGGCGCCAAGCAGGGCTCCACGTACGCGCTCGTCTGCGCGCTCGTCGCCTCCGTCGCCACCATCCTCTACGGCTACAGTAAGGCCGGCCTCGCTGCTACGAAACCTGCATGGACTGTACATATGTGCTGGCAACTGGCATCATCAGTGCATGTGCGCTCGCAGATCGCGGGGTGATGAGCGGCGCGCAGGAGTTCGTGCAGGCGGACCTGGGCGTGACGGACGCGCAGCTGGAGGTGCTCATCGGCGCCACCAGCGTCTACTCCCTCGTCGGCTCGCTGGCGGCGGGCTGGGCGTGCGACCGCGCGGGCCGCCGCCGCACCATCGCGCTGTGCGCGGCGCTGTTCCTGGCCGACTCCGCCGTCACCGCCGCCGCCAACGGCTACGCCGCGCTCATGGCGGGACAGCTCGTCGCCGGCGTCGCCTGCGGGTTCGGCCTCGTCGTCGCGCCAGTCTACATCGCCGAGATCGCGCCGGCCAGCGCTCGCGGCTTCCTCTCCTCCATTCCCGAGGTATATGTATGTACGTAGTACTGGCGACGGCGACGTCATCATGCTATTATTTCTGATGAAATTCTGTCATGTTTGCGCGTGCGACGTCAGATCGGCTGCAACTCGGGCATCCTGCTGAGCTACATCGCCGACTTCGCGCTCGCCGGCCTCCCCAAGCCACTCAACTGGCGCCTGATGATCGGCATCGGCACCATCCCTCCTCTATTCCTAGCGGCCGCGGCCACGGTTGCCATGCCAGAGACCCCACGCTGGCTCGTCCTGCACGGCCACCCCGACGACGCACGCCGCGTGCTGGCGCGCACGGTGGGGGACGCAGACCGCTGGCTCCAGGAGATCGTGACGTCCGTGCAGGAGGCCACTCAGCAGGTGGCGGGCTCCGGCGGCGGCGGCGGCGGCGCGCCGCCGTCGACGAGCCTGTGGCGCGAGATCCTGCAGCGACGGACACCCGCCGTCCGGCGCGTGATGCTGGCCGTCCTGGGGCTGCAGGTGTTCCAGCAGGGGTGCGGCGTGGGGGCCATGGTCCTGTACGCTCCGCGCGTGTTCAGCCATGTCGGGATCACCTCCGAGCGTGTTGTGCTCGGCGCCACCGTGCTCCTCGGCGCCGCCAAGGCGGTGGGGGTCGTGGTCCCGCTGTTCCTCGCCGACCGCCTCGGCCGCCGGCCCATGCTGCTCACCAGCGCGGGCGGCATGGCCGCGTCGCTCCTGGTCCTCGGCCTTTCCATGCGCGCGACCACGGCCACGTCGTAGTGGGAGGCCGCGACGGCGTGCGTCGCGGCGGCCGCGGCGTTCATGGCGACGTTCTCGCTGGGGTTCGGCCCCGTGGGCTTGATGTATGGGTCGGAGATCCTGCCGCTGCGGCTGCGCGCTCAGGGGACCGGCGTCGCGATGGCGTTGAACCGGGTGATGAGCGCCGTGGTCGGGATGACCTTCATCTCTATGTACGAAGCGGTGGGCATGGCCGGGACCTTCTACATCTTCGCGGCGGTTTCCGTGGCGGCGTGGGTGTTCGTCTACGCGTGCCTGCCTGAGACCAAGGGGAGGAGCCTCGAGGAGATGGAGGCGCTCCTCAACGCCGGTGCCGGTGCCGCGCCGTTGCCAGGGGCGGCGTTGTCGTCGTGACGTTCCAGACAAACACGTGAAGTTGTCAGGTGTGTTGTGTAGTAAACATTGGTAAAACGCCAAGGTTAGATCGGGGCTAGTGTAATTGTTGCTAGCATGATTTTGTCGATGTATAATGTTCTACTACATGAAATGATTATATTGGTTCTTCCAAGCGCACAGCACATGGTTAACAAGCTTCCTCAGATGTCCGATATTTCGGTCAGCGACGACTGCCAGATCAAGGCAAACATTGGTGCTGTCTCATAGTCATAGGTGTGGTTTCGTATAGTGATCTATAATTTTAATACAACTTAATAGATAACGTATATTATAGTTGTTTTTATTTTAAAAATAGAATAAAAAGAAAATTTGTGAGTTGTATGGCAACAACTCATATACAATGGTAAAATAGCTCGTAAGGTGATTGTTTCGCGAAACAACGATCTCTTTCTATCTCACCTCTCTCTTTGATCCATATAGGCAAAATGCTATATGACATTACATGAGACGGGCTATAAGACCTTTGAAATGTAGCAATGTATACTTGCCCTCAAGGGAGATAGAGATATTTTCGGTTACTTTGAAGTGACGACCTAAATATGGAATCATTGAATGGATGTAGCAATATCGTACACGGGATGATAATAAAGTGCTTCTTCCATCCCTAAATAAGTGTTGCTATGATATTTGTGTGGATCAAATTGTCTTAAATTTAACTATGCTTGTACAAAATATATATTAATAATTTTTGTATTTTCAAATAAGCTTATTATAAATGATTAGACTACATTACTTTTTTTTTTATTTATTAATAAAATGTACATACATTTCCAATGAGTACATGATTGTACTGGTCCACAACGATAATACACCTAAAATTTTAATTAAACCTATCAAATATCTGAACTACAGAATCTAAAGATGATCCTCTCAAGGTGAGGATGATGCTCGCCTCGTTCGCTTGGGAGGACGCTTGTCATCGTCGTCCTCTCCTCCTCTTCCTCCTCATCATTATCGTCCTCCTCATCCTTGTCAGTGTACTCCTCAGAGCCCAATCGACGACAATCGACGTCAAGAATCAAATCAGGATCCATGTTCTTGATGGAGGCGCTCTCGAATGAGCATGGCTAGACCTCGTCTTCGTCGGTGGATAAGTCGTACCTAGCAAACTTGAAGCCACTGTCTGGCGACATGGTTGTAGTTGGATGGAAGAAAGGAATGAACAAGGAAGAGGGGTGATTAAGAGGGCAGTAGGCTTAGCCTATCCGTACTTATGATCCTCTATTTTCATTCTCTATATATCCTAGTTATCAAAATTCTCTTCTCTCGTATTACATTTCTTCCGCTCCCATCATTCTCTATATCTCAAACTCTATACTAACTACCAACAAGCAGCCCCACTTGTTATTTTCTATAAATTTTATTTAAATATATCCATGTGAGATCTTGTTTTAAAGGATTTATTGTAACGAACTCAATGGTGTAATCGAAATTTAATTTGGTTTTTTGGTTTGGGAGTTATAACATTTTTGTTTCTTGTAAAAGATGGGGCCCGCCACTGCATCTCCACCTCCTTCTCCCGTGCATGCGTAGCGGACTGCTGCTTTTGCGCTGTGTTTGGCAGACGGACAAGGATACCGCATTGTTTAGCGGACCCCGGTGCAACGAATTTGATACTGGAGGGAGCGGTAGTGGAGGCTTCCCAGTACCAGATGTGGACAGCCTTAAGAATTAAGAGGGGTGATTTTATAGGGCAGCAGGTTTAAAAATTATGTAGACAAGTGGGTGAGCCTCACGTCAACTTCTCTCGCGTAATTAATGGTGATGGGACAGTGCTGATAGTTGGTGTAAGAAAAATCAACAATCGGTCCATTTAGTTTAGAATTTGGTGTTTGATGATTAAGATGACCAAATTGGATTAATACATTTGCAAATGCATATTTTGTTGTTCAATAGGATGCATATATGGACTTAAACGGAGATCAGAGCGTGAAGAAATTGTTCAACACCCAAAGGAAGGCACTAGAGGATGTATTGACAACCTGTAGTGAAGCTAAGAGTCCAAGACACGAAGATGATGAAGCCAGGATAAAGAAACATGAACAAACGGAATAAAACGGTGCTAATGTGGTGGTGGCATCGGACAACCAGTCCGGTGGCACACAGGACAGCTTTAGTGTCTAGGAAGCAGGCGACAGAGAGAACGGATGCGACGGTGTGCAAAGGACTTCGCCACACCTGACCAGTTAGTGCACCGGACAAGGCAGCGCCTCTTTCATCTATTAGAGGTGTTTCAAAATCAGTTGGAACAACGTAAGGGCACAGGACAAGCACGGCGGTGCACCGGACATGCACTGCAACAAATTTTGAAACCGACATGCACTGCAACTGATTGACCAACACCGGTGCCCTTAAGTTGTTCCAACCGATTAAGCATGTGTACTGCACGGATACTACCAAGCAAATCATTTTATAGAACTACAATAGATCTATGGGATCGCACTAGTTGAAGACACGTATAACGACGACGAGTATACTAACAACTCAGGAAAAAAGAAACGAGTATATATATGCTGCAATCAACTAGTTGAAGACACCAGCGTCAGATGCAATGTCAGATGTACTTAACGTACAAATTAAAAGCAATAATATGAAAGAATTTCTAGATACTTTTCAGATTTTAATCTGTTGTGTGTGATTCCTGAGCAGAGCTCACTACCGGCAGAGACGTGGAGGAAGAAGCACCGCGGGTAAATATGATATGATCGTCGCTCAACGAGGAATAGGTCATTAGATGATGACGTTTAGCTGTACGGTGGTGGGGAATTGACTGCGAATTTAATCGAGCGCAGAAATCTTTAGCCATCCTCGGCATCCGAATTGTGCTCGCTTTGTTTTAGGAATCTGCTTCGCTGCTGCCGGAGCTCCGCTATCCATTTAACGCTCTAGCTTAGCTCCCATAGGCCACTCCCACAGCTACCTTCCCTGCCATTTCTCGTAGTCACCGTTTTCCTCTTCATCTTCGTCTCCGTCTCCGACAACGCTAGCTGCTTCCGTCGAGAGTTTCTGCTTCGTCGTCTGTGAACTGTAAGCCTTCAAACCCTCCTAATCTTGCCATCTTGGATAGCTACTCTCCTAATCAGTTTTTTATGTCCTCGACATGTAGCAATTCATTTTTCTATTCATATTGTTGTGTCGCCGTTCTGTTAACAGGTGGACTCATCCTTCGCTGAGCCTCTCCACCCTCGAATCGATCTCATAGGAGTTGGACACAGCCACAACAGCAGCTGGACTTCAATTCACTGGAGTCATCCCGCACAGGGCAGCTTCATAGCCCTTCTCATAAAAAAGAAGAAAAGAAACAAGTTTATGTATTATCTTGTCCCCTGCAACAAAGAAGAATCATACGGAAAAGGAAAAGGTTTTAATCTTCTGCCCACCCCACAAAAACAAAAAAAAACTTTTAATCTTGTACTTCTTCATATCATATACATATCCATTTCCTCACCCTAAGCTGTCCACAGTTGACTGTTTTCATCTAGGCGATTTGTCTCCCAAATACCTCTACAGAAAAGCACTTTCGTTTCTATCTATATTTAGTTCTACACAAAAAAGTAAGATAAACAATACTTCAGTCTTCTTTTAGTATATCCATCAACCCCTCACCCCCCCCACACACACACCACCCCCCCCCCCCACCCCCCAACCCCCCAAAAAAAAAAAAAAAAAAAAAAAAAGGAAACACACTTAGGCTTCTATATTCAAATCTTATTCTTATTCTAGTTATACCAGAAAAGAAAGATAAGACATATCTGCTCTTTCTCTATACATTTCCACCAAATACACCCAAAATAAGGCCTAGAGAAATAAGTTACCATGGCGGAGGTGGCGCTAGCTGGTTTACGTTTGGCAGTATCACCCATCTTGAATAAGCTCCTCGCTAACGCTTCAAACTACCTTGGCGTTGACATGGTGAATGAGCTCCATGAACTCGAGACCAGCATTATGCCGCAATTCAATCTGGTAATCGAAGCGGCTGAAGCGAGCCCCCACCGCAGAAACTTGGAAGCGTGGCTTGGGCAGCTCAAAGAAGCCCTCTACACTGCTGAAGATCTGCTTGATGAGCACGAGTACAACCTCCTAAAGCACAAGGCAAAGAACAGAAATGATGATGGCTCCCCAGTGGGAGTGAGAGCCAAAGTCCTAAAGCCTTTGGGTGCTGCCACAAGCAGGGTGTCCAACCTGCTTCGTGGGAACAGGAAGCTACTTCGCCACCTGAATCAACTCAAGAGCGTCCTAGCAAAAGCCAAGGACTTCCGTCAGCTTCTTGGATTACCAGCTCCAGGTGGCATTACAGATGTGCCAACAGCAGCTGTCCCTTTGGCAACATCACTGCCCCCTCTAAAAGTGTTTGGTCGCGACACCGATCGCGATCATATAATAGACCTTCTTACTAACAAGGATAACTCTGCTGGCTACTCTGGTGTGGCCATTGTTGCTCATGGAGGTGCTGGAAAATCCACCTTGGCACAATATGTCTACAGCAATGATAGGGTGAAGAAACACTTTGATGTCAGGATGTGGGTCTGCATCTCCCGCAAGCTTGATGTCCGTGCTCATACACGAGAGATCATTGAGTCTGCTGCAAAGGGAGAATGCCCACGTGTCAATAATCTGGATACCCTTCAGTGCAAATTAAGTGACATGCTGCAACAGTCAGAGAAATTCCTCCTTGTCTTGGATGATGTCTGGTTTCAAGAATCTGCGGATGAGATAGAATGGCAGCAACTTCTAGCTCCTCTAGTTTCTCAGAAGTTTGGGAGCAAAGTTTTGGTAACCTCTCGACGGAATACTTGTCCTGCTGTTCTTTGCTGTAAACATGTGGTTCATTTAGAAAGCATGGAAGAAGTGGAATTCCTGAAACTTTTCAAATATCATTCCTTCTCAGGAGTAGAAATCAGAGATGAGCATCTGCGCATGAAGCTAGAAGAGATTGCAGAGAAGATTGCTAAACAGCTTGGACAATCACCTTTGGCAGCACAAGTTCTGGGTTCTCAGCTAAGCAGGAATAAGGATCTCACTACATGGATTGATGCTCTAAAGATTAGAAACTTAAGCGGACCCAGGAGAGCTCTATTGTGGAGTTATGAAAAGTTAGATCCACGTCACCAGAGGTGCTTTCTGTATTGCAGCTTATTTCCAAAAGGCCACAGGTATTCAGTTGGGGAGTTGCTTCATCTATGGATAGCAGAGGGACTTGTTGATTCACACAACCATGAAAGGAGAATGGAGGACATTGGAAGGGATTACTTCAATGAGATGGTCTCTTGTTCATTCTTTCAAACTTCTGAAGAACGGTATGGTACAAGATTGTATGTTATGCATGATGTCCTACATGACTTGGCAGAGGAGCTGTCTAGAGAGAACTGCTTCAGATTAGAAGATGGTAATGTGACAGAAATACCATGTACTGTTCGGCATTTAGCTGTTTGTGTTGAGAGTATGAAGCAACACAAGCAAAGTATCTGCAAGCTCCGCAATCTACGCACTTTTATCTGCATCGACCCCCTTGTAGATAATGTAAGTGATATTTTTCATGAGGTGCTGCAGAATTTGAAGAAATTACGTGTACTGTATTTGTGCTCTTACGATGGAAGCAAGTTACCTGAATCTATTGGTGATCTGAAGCATCTTCGGTATTTGAACCTCATTAGAACTTCAATTTCTGAACTTCCTGGGTCACTGTCCACTCTCTATCACTTACAAATACTTCTCTTCAATTTCGAAGTTAAGAGCCTGCCAGATAAAATTTGCAATTTAAGTAACCTACGACATCTGGTAGCATTTGTACATCTTGATGACTGTTATGGTTCTCCACTTGACGAAGGTGCCCCCGATTCCTTACATAGGCAAGCTAATTTCACTACAGCAACTTCAAAAATTTAGTGTGCGTAGGCTGAAGGGATATGATTTGCGACAACTGAGGGACATGAATGAGCTTGGTGGCAGCTTAAATCTCACAAATCTTGAGAATGCCACTGGAAAAGAGGAAGCTTTAGAGTCCAAGCTTCATCAGAAAAGGCATCTTGAGGAATTGCGTCTCAACTGGAGTTTTGATGATGACTTGCATGGAGAAGATAGTTCTCATTTGGACGTTCTTGAAGGGCTGATGCCTCCGCCTGGGCTAAAGTATCTTTCCATTTGTGGTTACAAATCCTCTGCATATCCAAGCTGGTTACTCAATGGTTTCTACTTTGATAATTTGAGTACATTCTGTCTTTACAATTGTAGCTCTTTACAATGTCTACCACCCAATACAGAGCTCCTCAGGCATTGCTCTCGACTGTCACTTAGACATGTCCCAAATCTGACGACACTACCGTGCCTCCCGAGGCACCTTGAATATCTCCAAATTGCAGAGTGCCCATTGCTTATGTTTGTTTGCAATGATAAGCTGGAACATCATGACAATGAGACAGGCATGATGAAAACAGATCACCTGGCATCACGACTTGCTTTGATATGGGAACTAGATTCAGGGTCAAGTTCTCAAATTAAGAAAACAATATTGGAAGAGCATTCATATCTAAAGCAGATGGTGCCATTGATGGGCACTGATGTATCAGAACATCTTCGAGACATTGAAACCACTCTAGCTGGTGGAAGAGATGAAGCATCTGTGGAGGAAAATATAATCAAGGCATTGATATATTGCCAGGAGCAGAGGATAAAACTCGTATATGCAAATAGCTTTGGAGCACAGTTTGTTCCACCATCAACACTTTGTGAACTTCGCCTTTGCAATTGCAGTATTACAGATTGGGCTTTAACTATTTGCCTTGGGAGCCTTAGTTCACTGAAACGATTGCAATTAGAAGGTATTATGAGTTTAACTACTCTCCCGTCAGAAGGGGTCTTCCAGCACTTAAAAGCACTGCAAGATTTATGCATTCGGGAATGCTGGTTTATGAGATCATTAGGGGGCATAAATGGTGCAGCATCTCTTTTAAGGGTTCATTTAAGTTCCTGTCCTTCTTTGGGGTTAGCTCATGGAGCCGAATCTATGCCATTGTCCCTTGAGGAGCTTGATATATTCAACTGCATGCTTACAAGTGAGACTGTCTATGACTGCAAAAGCTCTGTGTCCTTATCAATTGGTCATCTTACCTCCTTGAAGACACTCAAACTAAGTCATTTGCCAGATTTGTGCATGCTTGAACTATTACCTTCCCTACAGCTTCATGAGTTGAGATTGGTGCTAGTTCCAAAGCTCTCAGCCAAGTACATTTCACATTGTCGTGTAGAGAAATCACTCACTGTTAGCAGTTCCATGATGCTCAGTGACATACTATCGATAGAAGGTTTTGCAATTCCAGCACAGCTCAGACTTGAATGTTGCAACGAGCCATTCATTTCGATTGAAAGGTCTGACGATTTAAGTTCTGTCCTGTCAACATCTGTCCTTCATGGATTGCGGAATCCAGTCCCTGCCAAGTTTGAAAGACTTTTCCTGCCTCGAGAGTCTCAAATTCTGGAGGTGCCCCAATTTGTTGTCTTTACCAGCATTACCAACTTCTATTCAGCGAATAAGAGTGGGAGATTGTGATCTCTTGAAGGAGAGCTGCCGACCTAATGGTGAAAGCTGGTCAAAGATTGCCCACTTACGTTGGAAGGAGATAGAATGAATTGAATTCCCAGATTCTCAAAAAAGAAAACAAGAAACAGGTAAAGCTTCTAGCAATGTGTTCACGTGGATAACTTGCTCCAACAGTACTGCTTTATTTCAGTGACCTGTCTATTTCTGTTAATCTTATCTCGTTCATTTGTTTACTCAATGTTTTCTCTATGTTGATGTGCCTAGGTTATATGTTATTTAAAGAATGCAGCACCACCTGAAGTGCTTCATGGATGTTCAGGCTCCCGAATGACCAAGGCAACAACATCTAACGACTTTGTCTGCCTCCACTCTAGTCTTCCTCCATAATTTTCGGGTGTGTTAAAAAGGCGAGCACTTTGACAGTAAACAAGGTTACTTTATACTTGGATGTGCTTATTTCTAAATAAATTCTTTCCCGAATGGACAGGTGCCGAGAAGCCCAAGTGAGATCATTTCCATTGGAAAGTGACGGAAATGGCACAGCATGTTGGAAGTATTGGAACCAGGATTTTTAGGGTGGTCCTAGCCAATTCTAATTTATGCAATTCAGTAGTGTCCATATTCAAAACATGAGGTACAGTACGGAGTATTTGCCAAGAAATTCGGTGTACATACAAAAACAAAAACTAATCAAAAGCACTATATTTGACAACAGTAGCAATGTTGGTTAGTCAGATCAAAGTGATGGCGTGGTTATCCCAAAGAGTTATTATAGCCACCAATTCAGTAATGGCGAATAGTCTATCATAGGTTTTTTTTCCCATAGCGTACATATTATGTATGTTCGGCATGAAAGCTAAAATAGTACTAATAACAAATACAAACAGAAAAACATGTTAATCTTGTTAAGAAAAAAATATACGTTGAGATATCGTATAACGTGCATTTGAATTCTAACTTCAACCCGATTCTAAATACTAACCACAGATCTCTCTGAATAGCGGCTAATAGCAATTAAGTATTTCAGTTCAAAGCTCAGTGCTCACCACTGAATAAGGCAGATACGAGGATGCGCAGCGGCCAGAGAAGGAGAATCGACGCGGCAGGCAGCCTGCTAGTGCACTGCCGGCATCCAAAACCCTAGCACGGCTGGCGTGGAAGGGGCGGACTCCGGCAGAGAGCTGGACACCAGCGCAGACGGCGGAGGACGGGACTGCAGCTGAGGCGCTGAGCACAGCAGTCAGCAGGCAATTTTTGGGCCTAATTTTTATTTATTGGGTTTGAGGCTTTGGGCCTTAGTAGTAAAAGGAAATTGGACCTTAGTGGAGGCGTACTCATCGTCATTTTAAAACGTAATAACGTGCATGCACTTAAGATTCAATGTTTTTTTTTCCTTTAACAAAGATTCAATGTTTTTTCTTGTCAAAAAAAGATTCAATTTGTTTTTATAACTAACATTCATTGTTCATGATCTTCTACCATCACTTAAATATCTTATCAATTTGAAGGAGTTTGTGATATAAAATCGATGTAATGAAGCTTGCATCCAAAGTAGTGTCATGCAACTATGTTCTCTTTTTAATATATGCATGTACCACTGCTCCTTTCTTTTTTCCTTAACGTTTTCTGACAGCAACTTTAGCGTCCTCATTTATCTTGATGGCTTGCTTGATCCTAGCTGATAAAAATTAGCACTATGTTTGAATGCTGATTAGAAGGACAAAACGTAACGTAATTTTAAAACTAACTACATAAGTGGTGACTAATTGGCGAGACGAATCTATTAATCTTAATTAGCCCTCCACAGCACAAACGAAGGACACATTGCTCAAGGCTCTAGCTTCACTTTTGCACAATTATGTGACATCAAAGAGAAGGGTGCTCCCTCATTTCATATAACAGCAATTTCTGTTTTTTAAGGGATGAAATAGTTTGAACTTTGACTAAGCCAGTTTGGAATTAACTCAAAGTGCTCAAGATCCCAAAATCAGCCCTAAATCTGATTTTTCTACGCAAACACCTCAGCTCCACTAGATCTAGACCTAGATGCCAGGTCCAAGGATTTCTTGTAGCACCTCGACTGATGCTCCAAAAACTCAGAGATCTCTAGACTTGGCCAAAAGTACCCACTCTGTCGCTTGTTACACAAATAACAGTTCTTTTCTTTTATCCTTGCTTCTATGTCCGTCGTCGACCACATATAGTAGCCGTGTTGCCGCACTCTAAGCCCGATGAGGAGTTCCGATGGTCGCACCTCCTTCCCCGTGCCGCACCATTCCGATGCACCTCACTCCCCATCGTGCCGCATCGACCCGTTGAGGAGCTCGAAAGGTGCCACGACGGTCGTGCTCCATACTCTCGTTGAGGAGCTTTGCCAGCTTCCCCACCGCCGCCCGTGCGTGCCTTCTTGGACGCCAGCCGCAGGCGTTCGTCGACGCCACCGCCGGCTGCGTGCGCTCCTCGCCCCACTCAATCGTGTGTGCGATGCCGCGCGCTCCTCACCCCACACTCAGTCACGTGCGTGGCGCCGCGCGCTCCCCGTTCCACTGGCCGCGTGCGCGCCTCGACCCACTATCGGCTACGCGTGTGCCGTCCTCCCCGACGCCGCCACACGTAGATCTACGCACCGGCTCAGGGTGACCATGGGACAAAAGGGGATGAAGAGCTCTCACTCATGGGCTGCAATTGGATTGTTTGGTCAACCAGTAGATCCACTATGGAGCTCTCCGAAACACTTTTGGTAACAGCATTAGGATCCCATATCCAAATTGGACCTTCTCTAAGGTGGATATGCAGACATGTTTCTATTTTTCAGATTTGGAGTGCAAAATAAATAGCACAAGATTAGCTATATAATATATTATTATCATAATAATTATTTAGAGAGATACTACTTCCGTCCCTGAAAGCTGCAACTCCTAGAATCCATATCAGTCAAACTTTTTTAACTTTGACCAACTTTATAGAAAAAAGCATCAATATCTATGATATAAAAGGAGTGCCTTATAAAAATAAATTTTATGATAAATCTAATGGTACTAATTTAGTACTATATATCTTAGTATTTTTTTCTGGAAATTTAGTTAAAATTTAAAAAGTTTGACTTAAGATAACTCTAAAAGTTGCAGTATTCAAAGACAGAGGGTGTAACTGTTAATACTATTTACTGTAAATTTCATCAAACTTGAATCAATTTGATTGGCGTGAAATCCATAATTTATGATCTTACATGGCCAGTGGGGGCAAGTATATGCAGTAAATCCTAATGCAGATAACAGTGTCTAACACGTGAGAGCTCTATGCACGAGGAAACAATGCGCCACGTGGTGGGGCTCTCTATCAGCCACGGAATTCTCATTAGTCCTTGAAATATGTATGTATGGTATGATTGGCGCGCTTTGAGCCGTCAGCAATGAGGTCATGCACTCATGTTCAGACAAGATATCTAAGCGCTTCTATTTTGATTTGAGGTACTATATACTACTCCATCCACAGAGCTGAATAGGTGCATTTTATAGGAGTATGGATGCACGGTTGATGCTGAAACATGTCACTCATACCACCACACGAAGGCAACATCTTTTGAAGAAAAAACTTTTATTTCCTCACTCTTGTGGAGAAAGAATGCAAATTTACAATGTTGCAATTTTACATACATATGTGTTCCCGTGTCGATGACCTAGATCGAGACCCGGCTCATACAATTAATTTCAGCATAATCTTGCAATCGTATACGCATGTGTCATCATGCATGTTAACGACCAAGATCAAAGCCAGCTCCAACAATGGCAAAATCTGCAATGCCACTGAATCGAGAATCGAGCAAATGGTGGTTTGGATGAGCACACGAAAACGAAATCACTTGGTGTGGAAGAGCTCCTCCATGTCCTCGAGGCTCCGGCCCCTGGTCTCCGGCAGGCAGGCGTAGACGAACACGAACGACGCGGCGGCGATGGCGGCGTAGATGTAGAAGGCGCCGGCCATGGTGACGCCCTGGTAGAGCGAGATGAAGGTCATGGTGACGACGCCGCTCATGATCCGGTTCATGGCGGTGCCGAGCCCGGCGCCCTGCCCGCGCAGCCGGAGCGGCAGGATCTCGGAGCTGTACACCCACGCCAGCGGGCCGAGCCCGACGGAGAAGGCCACGACGAACGCCACGACGGCCGCCACGCTGACCGCGGCCACGGCGGCATCGTCCCTGGCCCCCGCGAACGCCGCGAACAGCGAGCCCAGGACCAGCAGCGCCGCCGTCATGCCGCCCGTGCTGGCCAGCAGCAGCGGGCGCCGCCCGACGCGGTCCGCCAGCGCCATGGCGACGAGGATGGAGCCGGCCTTGGCCACGCCGAAGACGACGTTGAGGCTCAGGAGCAGGGTGTTGGACGTGACGCCGGCCATGGCGAGCACGCGCGGGCCGTACAGCACCACCGAGTCGATGCCCGACGCCTGCTGGAAGAACTGCAGCGTCAGCACCATGGCCAGCACGCGCCGGACGCCGGCCTTCGTCGCCACCTCCTTCCATGCGCCGCCGCCGCCGTTGCCGTTGCCGTTGCCGCTGTTCATGACGACGTCCTCGATGTCGAGCAGCCGCTGGTCGGCCTCGGCGGGCGTGTCCGACGTCCTGTCAAGAACGGCCTTGGCCTCGGCGACCCGGCCCTTCATGGCCAGCCAACGCGGCGACTCCGGCATGGTGAGCACCCCGGCCGCCAGGAACACGGTGGGCACCACGCCCGCCGCGAACATCACCCGCCACGACAGGTGCACGGGCAGCCCCGAGAAGGCCAGGTTCGACACGTAGCTCAGCATCACACCAGTGTTGATAAAAATCTTCAAAAAGAGGCAAAATTTGCTAAAAATCAATACAAATTTTCCGCAAAATCTGAGGAATGAATAGAACAGCGACAACATTGGTGGTACACGGCGCAGCAGCAGCTTGCTTACCTCAGGAAGTGAGGTGAGGAGGCCGCGGGATGACGCCGGCGCGATCTCGGCGGCGTAGACGGGCGCGATGACGAGCGCGTACCCGACGCCGACGCCGGCGACGAAGCGGCCGACCATGAGCAGCGCGTAGCCGCTGGCGAGCGCCATGGCGAGCGGGCCGACGAGGAAGAAGGCGTTGGCGAGCACGATGGTGAGGCGACGGCCGAGGCGGTCGGAGGTCCAGCCGGCCAGCAGCGCGCCGACGAGCGAGTAGATGTTGATGGCCCCGAGAGCACCTCGATCTGCGCGTCGCTCACCCCGAGGTCCTCCGCCATGAAGATCTGCGCGCCGCTCGTCACCGCGACGTCTGCCGCCGTGCGTGCATGGCACGCGGGTCAGCTTGTGTGCTTGCACACAGATGTGCTATGTATGTATGCAGAGTTGCCAATCTAGTCCAGTAGAGAGGAGAGAAATACGTACTGTAGCCCATGAGCACGGAGGTCATGGAGGCGAGCACGGCGCAGAAGAAGGGGTACTTGTTGCGCTTCGCCGGCGGCGGTGGCGTGGCGGCGGCGGTGTACGGCTTGGCGAGCAGCGGCGCCACGGCGTCCGGCCGGTGCGCCATGGCTGGTTCAAGCTGCTGAGTGTCCTGGGCGGCCGCAAGAACAATGTCTGAAGCTGGTGGAGTCAATTTATCCGGGACACCATGACTGCTGGTCGAGTTATCTCCGGGGACTGGAGTCTCGAGGCCGCCGCGCACGCAGATATGGGTGACGTGGCAATGCACGAGCCACGCGGCAGGTGGCGTGGAAGGTGCCTCGGGTGTGGGTGTGCGCGTGACCTTAAGCTCAGAGCTGTTGTATTGCCTAGTTAGGCCAGATTACGATAGCATCATTCACCTCAATCCACATGCGTTGTACAGAATGAGCCAAAATTTAATTTAAATTCTGCTCTAGTCTATTCAACACATGGAGATTGATGAAAATCTAACTACATCTAAATATAAACTTAGGTGTGTTCCATTCCCATGTGGATTCAGAGTAGAATATATTTCGATCTATTTTAACATGTATAAATTGAGATAGATATATGTAAAATTTGTCAGCCTAATTATTAAAACTTTAGGTAAGCTAAAATTTAAAACTTAAACTTTAGTTAGCTAAAAATTTTAACTAAACTTTATTTTGGATATTTCAATGCTCTAGCTAATAGACTTAGCTAAATTGTATCTAGCTTTAGATGGGTAGAACTAGCTAAACCTAGCTAAATTTTAGCTACGCTTGCAACCCCCGGCTTGTTTGGATATCTAGCAATTAAATTTAGCAAGCTCAAGGACAACTGGTGCATCCAAACAGACATATTATTATCTTTCCTTTCAAAATAAATCAATTTCTATAATTATCCATCTCTAAATGGATTCCTAGGATGACACGAGTAATATCATTTGGCATAATAAATATTGGTAATGTTTCTATAAATTTTATCAAATTTAAAGTAATTTGATTTAGGACAACCATAGAAATATGTTTAATTTAAACCTGAATACCTATATTATATATGTTTGATGAGCATGTGTGTGTGGGACGATTTCTCATGACAACGAAAAGCATTTATTGGAATCTTATATGATGCATATATACCTAGCTTGTTTAGGTTTCTTTTCGAAACTAGTCATGATAAAGTGCCCTTTGCATATCTGTACAGTTGATACAGCCCAGCCCATTGTTCCTCCTCCCTGATGCAAAGTCCAAACCCACTAGGATCTCTTCGATCAAGGCCTTGTTTAGATGCATCTCCAACTTCCAAGTTTTTACACTCTCTCTCCATCACATCAATTTGTATCCGCATATAAAGAGCATTAAATATAAATTAAAAAATAACTAATTGCACAGTTTGGTTGTAAATCACGAGACGAATCTTTTTTGAGCCTAGTTGGGCCACGATTGGACAATATTTACCACATACAAACGAAATGCTTCTTTTCAATCTCTCTCCTCTCACAAATGATTTGCAAAATTGCATAGTTTGGTTGTAAATCACGAGACCTTTTTGAGCCTAGTTGGGCCACGATTGGACAATATTTATCAAATAAAAACGAAGTGCTACATTTTCAATCTCTCTCCTCAAACCATCTAAACAAGGCCCAAGATACGTACCTTACTCTGTCGGATTGCACATGCAGATTAGATCAATCATAGTATACCACTGCGGCACTGACGCTGATGTGTTGCGCCGCCGTGTCTGATTGATTGACATTTCAAGCACACAGATGCATAGTATATTTCTCTTGTAGTACTATGTACTACCACGCAAGGAAAAAAAAAAAATAGAAGAAAAGCACAAGTTGTATACAAAACGAACACGTCCACAAAACGACGTTGATGGAATTGGAAGCTGTAACTTGACGTGTTTAGAATCAAAATGAGAGAGTACAGATAAGAGCATCTCTAACAGTTTGGTATTTTAACTTGCTATCCTTATTCTCTTAGTAAAATCATAAAAAATTCTCTCCAACAACTCTTTAAATCAACTCCCCATTCATTCCAAGTTGCTATTCTTTCCTCCCGCATACTTGCGGATATATCCGCCGGACGCGGCCGACTTTGCCATCGAGTTTTTTAGAAGAGGTGGAAGGGTGAAAAAAAAACTTTGTTTTTGCCGGGGTTCACGATGTAAGTTTTCAAGAGATGGAAGGATATAAACATAATTTTGTTTATTTCTTGAGGTTCCCCGATGTAAGTTTGATTGTGTTTGGCAAGTCAATTATACTAAACTATTGGAGAGAGACTCTTTTTTCACTTGCTATATATTTTAGAGTTGCCAAATCACAAGATTTGTCAAGTGAATTTTGGCAAACTCTTGGAGATGCTCACACAGTTGTAGACATGATATGGTTTTATAGCAGCCAGAAAGTAACCTAACAGATTGCGTGACTTAAGTTTATTTGGACAAGCGATGTGTTGGAAGTATACGTATGACTAACTGTGGACCCATGTGGAAATACAGATCTCCGGTGACAGGACGTTTGATAGTAATGGCAAACATTAGGGTGTGTTTGGATGGTGTGGAAAAAGTTTTGCCTATATCAAATCGGAATATCAAAGGGGTGTCGGAAGGAGGTTTCGAATACTAATAAAAAACAAATTACAGAACTCGTCGAGGAAACGATGAGACAAATTTTTTAAGTATAATTAATCTGTCATTAACGAATATTTACTGTAGCGCCACATTGTCAAATCATGGACTAATTAGGCTTAAAAGATTCGTCTCGAAAAGTTATCGCAATCTGTGCAATTAATTATTTTTTTAAACTACATTTAATACTCCATATATGCGTAACTAGATTCGATGGGACAGGGAAAAAATTTTTGGGGAGGAATCCAAACACCCCCCCAACTGAAGGATATGATGGAATGCAGACTCTAGAAATGAATAGGAAGACAATATAGAGATAAAACAATATAGAGATAAAATGCCAATGCAGTTTTTCTAGAAACATATACACGCTCAAAACTCAAATACGCAACTCATATCTATAAATACATACGCGTGCTAGCACTTCCATGAGACTAGCGCAGATCTTAAGACTGGGAGAACCACTATATGTGCCTTGTTGTCGATAGACAAGAGTCTGTTGTGAGAAAACATCTCTACTGAATCAAAGACTCAAAACTCATCATACAAAATTCCAACACTAGGAACCTAGCGAACTAAGTGGCATCTTCAATATCGTATGGAATAAACACAGAAAACCAAAAGATAGTTTACATGGAGTATCAGAAAAATGCAGGAGTTTATTAAGTGACACAAAGAAATCATTTTTATGATGTTTATTTTAGCGTACTTCTTAATACAACTATCAGAAAATAGGGATGCATGCGGACCTGTCTGTAAAGTTTTTACAGATTAATTCGCGAGAATCCGCAAAAGTTAAGTCTATCTGTGGCCTCGTAGAAAGTCACAGTTGCATCCTTACCGGAAAATGCTTGTTCATGTCGTTTGTTCTAGAACTCTATCTATTTTTTTCTTGATCGCACAAAAGGTTTGTGCGTCTTTATATTAAGGTAGAAAAAGTTCGATACAACGCGCCTTAGCAACGTCCTAGGGTCGAAAAGATTTACATGTAAGCTCAGACCTCTCAAGTGCATACATTGGAAGCTAGATTATTATTGGATGCTGGACAACAAAACACCGTCGCTGGCAAGGAGGCCTAATGTAACACCTCAAGTGTTTAGCATGCATTAGGCTAGTAATTAATTAACTTTAATCTTTATTAAGCATGGCATAAGCATCATCAAGCATTTAATTCTTAAATGCATCATCATTTCATGTGATTGCATTTTGTTTGATAATTAATTGCTTGATTGAGTGTTAGTTAATTAATTAGCTTGCAAATGACTTGATCAAGGTTGGATCCACATGCCCAGCATTTTAGAAAGATTTAACAAATTTTATTGCAAAAGTTTTGGTGGGAATTTGGAGCAAAAGAAAATAAATTGAAAATCTCCCTTTATTGCCTTAAATTCAAAATGAATTTGCAATTCAAAATTTATTGAGAATTTTGAGTTGACCCCAAAATGAAAGTTGTTCATCTCAATTTTCTCTACAACTTTTATTTTGGACACTTGGTCTGAAACTGCTTTTAAAATTGTCAAAAAGATGCATTTGAATTCAGGTTTTAAATTTTCAAAAAAAGAGAAAATACCAGTAGCGAACCGGCAGGCGAATTCGCCCAACTCGCCCACCGGCCCGTGCCCACCAGCGCCGCCCTGCGCGCCGTGGCCCGACCGGCCGCGCAGCGGCGCGCGGCCACGCGCTCACACCGCGCTGCCGCCGCTGGCGCCCACGTGGCGGCCGTTTCCCGGCGATGCGGGCCCCACCACCACCGCGCCCCACGCACTACACCCCTCCGGCTCCCAGCGCTGCGTTTCCAAACGCACTCCCATTCTCGCCTCTCTCTCGCTCGTCCGAACGGGAGGAAGGAGAGGAGAGCGCTTCGCCGCCGCCGCTCAGAGCTCCACGTCGCCGTTCGAGCTCGTCGGAGCTCGCCGACCACCAAACCGCGCCACCGAGCCGCCTCGCCCTCCTCCACCTCACTCTGCCGAGCTAGCCGTGCACGCCGAGCCTAGGTGAGCTGGCATTTCGCGGTTTCGCCGCGGCCGCCATTGCCGGAGCTCACCGGAGCTCGCGGCGCTGCGCGCGCCGCTTCCACCGCCGTTCACCCTCGCCACCGCGCACGGGAGTCGCCCGAACCAGCGCTAGCCGCCGGCAAGGCCAATCGCGACGATTCGCGCCTCGCTGAAGCTCACCGCCGCCGCCTTGCGGCGCTGGGCGCGCCGCACATGCACGCTGCCGTAATTCCACAGCGCCAATGTGGGCCGCGGACCTCGCCGGCCTCACCATTACCTCCTCGAGCACGGCTTGCGCCTCACCGCAATCGGGCCTCGCCGAGATGATGGCTCACCGCAACCATGCGGCGCGCCGGCCGCCACCATCGCACATAGCGCCGCCACTAGGCTCACCGCCGGCGCAAGAATCAGCACACCGGCGGGCGCGCCCGCGATGGGGAGCACGACGGTGCCACCCCGCCGGCCCCGAAAGCAGCGGCCGTCAAAGCCGGCTCTCGCTCTCGGCGGCCGACGGGGGCCGGGTTGACCGGGTGTAACACCCCCGGTGTTACGTTAACCTAAACCTGTCATGTCATCATCATCATTGCATGAGCATTCATCATTAGAGAACACTAATGCAAATGACCAAAATGAGTTTATTTGATTCTAGGGTTGGTTGAGCTCTTTCATATCGTATGTGTATATGTATATCATTTAAACTCCATTCACATTTTTGATTCCTGTTTCTAAAAGTAACCAACTAAAACGAATTTTGATGTTTGCAAGTGCTTGGCTAACCCTAGCTCACACCCTAACTATGTTTCATAAGTCAAATGATGCAAAGCAAGAACAAAAATTGGAAATGGGATTCAAATGCCAACACCTTCCACATTTGGTTAAGTGTTGAAACTTGAATTTTATTTTCAATTTCGGGAGCTAACCATAATTGATTTTCTAAATAAAAGTTGCTAACCAATGGCACCATTTCAAAGTATAAAGTTTGTACCTTGAAAGTATGCTATTGGTTGGGTTTGAAAAAGTTCCCCAATATCATGATTTAATTGCCCAAAATTCCAATTTGAATTTTCTTTTCAAAATCCTGAAATTCAAAAGTGTTTTTCCCCCTTCTTAATTTCATCTCAAAATATTCAAAATTTGGGAAAACTCCAAAAATACAGTTTGTGCATCTCTTTGAGCTCTACAACTTTGGTATATAAAGTTTTTCAAGTTTTTGAATAAAAATATAAGTAATTTTAAAAGTTCTTCAAATTGGAAGTTATCCCTTTGATTTTTAAACTACAATTCAAAAATTATTTGGTTTCATGAAAAACTTTCTAAATGAAAGTTGTAGATCTTGAGAAAGGGAACAACTTTTATTTTTGAAGATTTTCATCTTTCATTCAAAAATTAAAAGTAATTTTGAAATCCTTAAAATTTAGTTTTTGACCTCTTTTTGAATTTGAAATGCAGATTCAAAATCCATTTGAAATCTGACAAAACTTCTTAAATAAAAGTTGTAGAGCATGAAATTTGGAGCAAACTGTATTTTGGAAATTTTTCAACTTCTATTCAAAATTTTGGAGTAATTTGAAGAAGAAGGGAAGAAATATCTCTCGCTACGATTGCTTTGAACGAGGGGGGTTGCCACCTCGCCGTGCCCATGCCGGCCGGTTGGTGTCGCCGTGGCCTCTCTCGCCGGTTCCCGTTTTTCGCGCACGACCAACCAGCACACCATCAACGTGAAGGTCCCAGCCAGCTCCACGACCCATCCTCGTCCTATAAAAGGTGATGCCGGGCCGCCGCGGTTCCTCCTTTCTTCTTCCTCACCGGCGCTCTCATACGCTTGCCCATGAAATTCATGGCCACCAAGCTATCCGCTCCAATTGCTCTTGTCCACAGCTCCGCAACCTTGCTGCGACTCCATAACATCAAATCCTAGAGCGACACATCGCCCCCGCGCGACTCCTTCTTCTTCCTCGGCCGCCGCCGCCGCCGGCGAGCGCCTCCATCAACGGCTACAACTCTCTGCTCCGCCCCGCGAACTCTTGCGCGCATCGTGCTCGTGGTGAGCTCCCGAGTCCCTCCAGGATGTTGGTTCTGCTGTTTTTTGCTTTGGTTTGGCCGGAACAACGTGAGCCCGGCGTGCTTTCCGGCGTGCCCCGAGCCGCCCGCCGCCCGTCGTGCGTGCTCGGTGGCGCCGTAGCCGTATCATAGTTCGTTGAGATCGCGGCGATGAGAGGAGTGCGTTGGTACCTTTAGTTTTGTCGAAGAAGCCGCCGCCGACGAGAACGGCCGACGGCCGCGCCCCCTCTTCCCCCGGCGCCGTCGGGAGCAGAGAAAGAGAGGGAGGGGTGAGGCCGACGCCCGGCCCCGCGTGCCGAGGGAGAGAAGGGGGGAGGCAGGCTGGCTCGGTTAGGCCGGGCCGGCGCTGTGCAAGCCGCTCGGGCTGCACAGTAGGCCCGAGAGGAGATGAAAAATGTTTTTCCTTTTTCAAATTTGATTTCCAAAGGCTGAGTTTCATCTTTTTATTATAATTTTATTTGGGCAGTTAAAAATATGAAAAAAAATATGTTCTATGATCCTTGAGTGATTCTCTACCTAGGAAAAATACTAACTTTGCTTTTCCAATAAATTTTAATTATGATTTAATTTGCTCTTTAAATTAAGAAATGCAACTTCCATGATTTTTAGTAATTAAAATATAAGTCCAAAAATTATGAAATTTGTTTTGTATGCTAATTAGATGCTAATGATCTTAATTATAAAGTTTGGTTATGTTTTGATTAATTTTTGTATTATGCTTAATTAACCCTTTAATTAATTAATGTTTAATTAATTAATCATGTGGTTAATTAGGGTTTAATTAATCTCCAATTAGCAAGTTAATTAGTGGCATTCAACGACTGTAAAAATGGTTAATAAATTAGTAATCACCCTTAATCACTATTAGCGTTGCTTGATTTTGGGATTGAGTGATGACCCTAGGTCATTAACCCTAATGACCTTCGGCATTTCCTGTTGATTGCGAATCGTTAGTCCATCGTCGTCGACGCTAGTTATACCTTCTCAGTGCAACTATACCGTGAAGGAAAGTTGTACTCAAGATAGGTTGACAATCGTTGCATCATTATCGCATGTCTTTATTACTGCATCATAAACATGCATTTCATTCGTGTAGCTGTGCCGTCTGAAGAAGGTGTTCGGCGTGAAGAGGTTGGATCCGATCTCGGTAATTGGGTAACTACTCCTAACTTCGTCGAGCCCCAAGGCAAGCCCCGGATGCATTCAACCACCTCCTTGTATTTCGAAAAGCTTTTATATTGTATGTTCCTGATATGATGCATTAGGTAATAGGAGTTGTGTGATATCCTACTTTGGTGCATTTTACCGTACCTTGCTATACACCCTGAATACCTGTTTTGATTTCGCAAATGCTAGTGTATGCTTAGTCTTGCTAATAGCCTAGGCTTTACAAATGAAACGTTTTCCAAAAATGTGATAACAATATCCCCGTTGAGGGCAATTACGAAAACCTGATGTTACTTGTTGGTATCCCTTCACTTTGATCGGGTCAAGGGTACGCAATAAGAGCATGATGATGAGTAAATTGAGACCGGGTGGAGTGACTTGCACCAGGAGGGGCTAGTGCCCTGGTATAGTGTCGTCCACTTGTGAGTCGGTTAAGCACCGTTCGTTGCCTTGGCCCTGGGATCATGAGGTTATTGGATAGTACTAGTCGCATGCTAATGGCGGTAAGCTCCCTTGTACTATCTACGACGAGAACGGACAACCGGGATGAGCGTAGCGTGTACCCATCCTACGGGGCCACCGTGGAAGGGGACCGCGGCGTAGGGAGATGGTGTACTGTACCTCGTGGCTAGGACCCGTTCTAGCCGGGAGAAATGCAAGCGTGAGTTGATGTATGTAAGATGTCCGTCCTGCATACATCGTGTGGCTAGGAAGCCCCAAATTTGGGTATATAAAAGCGATTCGAATCGTCGTTGCTCCACGATATGGGAGACTTGATCCTCGCACCAGCATCGTAGTAATAATGGAAGTGATGATGGAAAGTTTTGAATCCGATACATGGTTGACAAGTGACTGATGTAGTAAAGTAAGGACTGGCTTAGTCTCTTTTTGCAAAGGTGTCATTTGATCTTGCTAAAGCCTTACCTTGATTCCTATTAGCCAAAGATTCCCGAGTCTTCTCCCCAATTTTTGGTCGGGTAAGTCTTGCGGAGTACTTTTTGTACTCGGGGGTTTGTTCGACCCCTCATTGCGGAGTGAACCGTGTGAACAAGTGTGCTTCGGCCCTTGTTGCATGACGGTGATCGAGGAAGTGACTGACGAGGAATAGATTGTGTGGCCCGTGGGCAGGGCACTTTCGTTGCGTGAGTGTAATAAAGTTAAGTAATGATGCTTCCGCCGCTTTGTAATAATGCTACTCCGGTTTGTATAAGTTTGACAAAAGTTTTGTAAATTAAGTTATTGTAAGTCTTCCGCTACTCCGGTATTTTGTATGAAAACTGTTGTAATACTGTGATGTCTCTGTAAGTATCGATCCCGGAGGAAACGCGTGGTTCATCGGGGTTTCACCCGACAGAACATCCTAGGTTATGTGGTACTCAAGAACGGTGACGAGAGGTCTTAAGGACAATGTCGTGCTTGTGGGCCATATAATTTAGAAGGTTCTGCCACACGGGGCCCGCACGTCAGTGACCCGCGGTCCACTGGACCGGGTGCACCTAGCCGTTAGGGTTTTAGTTTTTGTTTTATTGTTTTCCGTAAATCGATTTAATTACTTGGAAAATCATAGCTGGTGCAAATGTGATCCAATTTGAGTGATTCTTATTTTGTTGGATTCCTGGTGAATAGATCTATCTAGAAAAAATATGAGGTGTGATTTTTGTGGTACTTTTCTGTATAGATTTATTTAATTGCTTAAAAGGCTGAAATCTGGTTAATTGCATAGTAATTTGTAGACTGCTCTGAAAAATATGATTCTTGTTTTGTTAGACTTGTTTTGTGATGTAGTCTCTGGAAAAAATATGTATCATGCAGTTCCTGTATAAAAATATTGGAATATGATTTAAATTCAATTCTAGGCTGATTCTTGAAAGATTTTTAGTAAATTAAATATGAGTAATTATGCCTTGATAATTTTTGATGACTGCTCTTGTGCTAAGAAGTTCTAGTTAAAAATATGAAATCTGTTGTTTGACACTTTTCAAAGTACAAAGTTATTAAATGTGCAATTCTGTCCTGTGGCTTTATCTTTTTGTGTAGGCTGTTGTGCTTGATGAAATGTGATGAAAATTTTATCATGGCCTTGTTATAGCATGAGGTAGCTCCTGAAATTTTTGTAGATTTTTCTGGACTGTCTAGACAGAGGTCACAGTTCAAGCCTATTGTTTCACATGAAATGATAAGGCTTTGATTTGATTGCTTTAGTAGGTGCTATATTTATTTTTGAGCACTTTTAGTTATGTTTGAAGTGTTGGTCCTGTTATACAGCACCATAACTGAAGTGTGATGTTTATCCATGATTAGTGTTACTTCTCTTTATTTATGTGTTGTGAGTATGTGTGTGTGCCTATACACACCTCTCTTTCTTTATGCACTTCTCTAAGTGTTTAGAGAAGAGATATGCACCTACTCTGTCAAATAACTTGTTAATCATCTTCATTCATAAGCATCGCACCTATGCATTCCTTATGTTTATACCGTGCATCGCATCATACAGGTTCGCAGGAGGACCCCCAACTTTCGGAGATCGAGGAGAACCCTCGGGAGGAGTTCCAGCAGAGGTCCCAGCGGGAGGAGACGAGGAAGACCTACCAGAGTGCCCGAACCACTTCGCTAGTGACTTCGAACAAGGCAAGCACCGGAGCATCTACTTACCTATGCTTTCTAACAGTCTAATTATGCTTTATGATTGTTGCATTAAGTATAGGAGTTGTGTGCAACCATTGATGCATTATATCCTTGCTTTACCATTGAATTACCCACCTTGATATATCCTGCTTGTCGGTGCTAAAACTAGTGGTTCTAGTACCAACGAGTGAATTTACGTGCGTGCCCCCAACTCTGGATGGTGTGCAAGAAGGACACAAGAAGGTTTTGTATTATCCTGCACCAAGGTGCCTGTAGGTAGGGTGTACAAGCAAGTGGAGAGAGGGAACTGTCCCAATTCTCGTGAGATGATGAGTGAGTGTGTGTGTGTGTTTGTTTGTCAAGGAGATTGCTTGACTTGTTTCCTAGGATTCACCTGTCCCCTGGAAGGGCCCCCGTCCCCCTCCCTTTTATAGCCGGAAGGGGGAGGGACGGGCTTTACAAAGACAAGATTTGAATAGGAAAGACGGCGGTGGGCGCCGCCTCATCCTGCCGAGGCCTAGGGGCTCCCTCTCTCCCTTGTGCCGAGGCCCCGGGTGAGGGCAGCGGTTTCGTCTTTGTACGGCGCCGCAAGATCGTCAATGGCGGGCGCCGCCTCGTGGAGTCGGCTCCTCGTTCTTGGTGAAGGAGGGGACGCCCGCCTCTGCGGCAGGGTCCGCGTGGGCGTCATGATGAGCGTGCCTGTGTACCGTGGGCTCCGTTGAAGCTTTGACTCACCCCCCGTCCGGCTCCCGAGGGCCGCGGCATCGTTGTCGTATACGGCGTGGCCGACGTAGAGATACGGCGCACGGGGCCACCTTTTCGCCTGCCCGGCCCGGAAGCCTTGGGTGCATAAAGTGGTCGGGGCACCGGAAGACTTCGGCCGCCCCGTCTTGGGTGGCGCCGCGCTCTTGCCCTGATGCGGCATGCTCCGTATTTGGACTTCCCCGTGATGGGACCTGTTACGCAGGTTAGTCATCATGTCGCCCCTACAAAGGCGTGGCATGGCCGCTTAACGTAGGGATTGGCGTGTCGTGAGCGCGGGTGCAGAGTGGTGACGGGACGGCTCCCATCCACGCCCGGGGGCTAGCGTCACCGACAGTCACCGTGGGAAGGCGGGGCGGTGGATATATGTCACATCCCCTAGTTTGACCCCGGGAGTGCGGCGCGACTGTCCGAGACCTGCCCACCGGGGCTCGGGCGGGACGGAGGGTCGGCTCCCGTCCCGAGGCCTGTCCGCCTTGAGGGCCTGGGCGGGCGGAGAGTTGCTCGTCCCGAGGCCTGTCCGCCCAGGGGCTCGGGCGGGCGGGGAGAGTCGCCCCCGTCCGAGGCCCGTCCGCCGAGGGCTCGGACGGGGTGGAGAGTCGGCTTCTCCGTCCCGAGGCCTCGATCCGTGGGGGCTCGGGCGGGACGGAGAGTTGGCGCCATCCGAGCCTCTTTGGGAGTGTGCTCGGGCGGGCCGGAGACAAGACGCCGGTCCCGGTGCGCCAAAAGCCGAGCCTGTGTTTGAACAAAGGGTGGCTTGTTGGGCTAAGATTTGCGTTTGTTGGGCCTTCCTTAGGGGGGCCCTTATTTTGTCCCCGACGGTAGCCCCCCGAGGCTCTAAAGGAGTGAATGCACTCGCTTCGAGGCCGGGTGCGGTGTTGCCTTGGTTGAAGGGCGTCTCACTCCCAGGTGCGCGGAAGCATCCCTGGCGGGTGTGTAGACTCCCGAGGCCTCGGAGGAGCATGGAGGACTCCTCCGAGGGCTTGTTGTTAGTTTACATGGTGCAGCCTATGGTTATCTTCGAAACCGTAATTTCGGCGGGGCGCGGCGAGCGCACTCGCGCCGGTGTAGCCCCCCGAGGCCTCGGAGGAGTGTGTGTGCACCCATCCGAGGGCTCGTTCGTGTTTTGGTGGCAAAAACGATTTGCGCCGCCGAGCCCTCGGGCCCGTCGGCTCGTCCGGGGTTCGGTCGAGTGTCGGGGCGCTTTCCCGAGCCGGTTCGCGTTGGGGTAAGTCCCCCGCCCTCGTGGCGTTGAGGGGAGCCGGTTGGTACTCGGTCGTTAGTCTTTTACGCACCTCGGCGTCCCTTCCGCGAGGAGGAGGGTTGGACTTCATCGTGCCATCGTCGACGAGTGTCGAACACGACTAGGTCCGGTGAGTCGTTAACGGTGGATCCAAGTGAACCGCCTGTGTCCCGCTTTGCTAGGGGTTGGCTGGGCCCGAGGCGCGGTTCATAAGAGCCGCACGGTATGCTCGAGGCGGCTCTCGGGTCCCGTCCGCCGGGTCCCGAGGGCTCGACGCACTCCCGCG
Source organism: Chrysopogon serrulatus (assembly GCA_015844335.1). Classification (NCBI taxonomy): domain Eukaryota; kingdom Viridiplantae; phylum Streptophyta; class Magnoliopsida; order Poales; family Poaceae; genus Chrysopogon; species Chrysopogon serrulatus. The sequence continues at coordinate 37,795 of JADLZL010005620.1, read as the reverse complement.
TGGGATCCCCCTACTCGGCCGCCATGCCGGGCCTCGGATGCCGCTATTTAGGATGGCCCCGCTTGTGCGGGGCTAGGGTGTATGAGGCCGTCCGAGCTGCCCCCCCGACTTGCCTTTGAGGCGCGCCGGTCGAACCCCGAGATGGGCCGCCTCCGCTCCTCCGGACCGTAAATGGGCCGCCGCCCGGCTCCTTCATGAAGAAGGAAAACCGCAGTTTTACCCCTCGCCGTGGGCGCGCTTTTCGCGCGGCCGACGCTGGACGGAGCGCCGCGCGGGGAGGTGGCGGGCCCCACTTTCCCGCCGTGGCGCTGCCGCAGGCGCTGTGGTCGTGGGCCCCACGGCGGGCGTGATGTGGCGGCGCTGCGGCTTCCGCCGCGGCCACGCACGGTGGCAGGGCCCCGGCCTTGCGCCGGATCCTTTGTGCGGGCGTGGGCGAGAACGCTGCGTGTGGCTCGCTAGACTGGCGGGCGCTGCCGCCGTGTGCCGTCGCTTAAGTCATGCGGCGGTGTGTAATCGACACGGGCGTATCGTAGGTTGATACGCAATTAATGCAAAGACGGAAACGCGGGCCGGGTATAAGTACCGCGGCGGCCGCATCGCCTTCCTTTGCCTTCCTCGCCTTTTGCTTCCTCCTCCGCCATTGCCGCCTCGCCGAACGCCGCCGAGGAAGAAAGAGAGCGAGGAGAGAGAAAACTTGCTTGCATCCACCCCGCCGCTGCTGCCATGGCGTCGAGGCCCGAGATCGTCGGCGTGGAGGAGTGGGAGACGAGCCCGTGACGCTGCCGAGCCGGTGACGCCGTGGGGGAAGGGGCTTCTCCGCCCCTCGCGCCGACAAGGCCTCCCCGGAGTGGATCGTCCCCGCCGGCCGACCATCTGTCCCCGCACCCGCCTCGGGGATACGCCGTGAGCTTCACGGCGTTTCATGAGAACGGGTTCGGGATGCCGGGTGGTCGGTTCTTGAGGGCCATCCTCGAGTACTACGGCCCGGAGCCGCAACATCTCAACCCCAACTCCATCACGCACTGGGCGGTGTTCGCCGCCCCTGTGTGAGGGCTTCCTTGGGGTCGAGGTCCACCGGGGACCTCTCGGCTCCACTTCTTCGAGGGCGCCCTCTTCTTCAAGAGCGTCGAGAGGGGGAAGAGGATATCCGTCACGTCGGCAATGCATGTCGCAGCCGGGGCTCGCAACCGATTCGTATATCCCGGCGAAGCTGACCTCCTCCAACCGTGGTGGCGCGCGAAGTGGTTCTACCTCCGGAACAACTCCGGCCACCGCTCGCTTACACCGGGAAGGTGTTCGACGCGAGCCCGCGAGGTGGAAGGAGGAGATCATCCCGAGAGGGTCATCCCTCCGGAGAAGGTGTTCCGCGCGCCGAGGAGGTTGGCCCGTAAGGGGTTAGATGCGGCCGGTCGCCATCGCCGCCTTCCACCCCTGCGTCGAGTTCGCCCCTCATGCTTAGGCAGCCTTGCCTGCTTTGACATGAGGGAAGGCGGCCCCCCCGGCTGGGGCGAGGATGTCGTCCGTCGACCTTGATCACGCCGAGATCGCCGAGCGGACCAAGAAGGCGGCGTCGGTGACCGACGTCTCCAACCTCTACAAAGGTCGCGATGCGACCCCACCCAGAATGCCGCCTCCGTGGTGAGTTTCGTGCCGCCGCGCGGTCGGTTGTCGTTCGTTTCCTCCCCCTTGTCCTTACTTTGCTCTATTCTTCACAGGGCTGTCCGGGAAGCCGAGGGCGCCCAAGCCCCCCATTGCCGCGGGAGAAGGAGAAGAACAGGGCCCTCGCGGAGAAGCAGCAGGGGGAGAAGAAGAAGAAGTCGGACAGAATGTCCGCAAGGAGAAACGGCGGGCGCGAGCCGGAGAGGGTGCGGCGCCGGCAGGCGGATGAGGGGCTCCCCCCGAGAGCCGACCCCTCCGAGTCCTCCTGGCGCTGATGACGGCGATGAGGATGACGAGGAGGAGGAGGAGGACTACGCCTTCTTTGGCTTGGCCGACGCGCCCCCGTGAAGGAAGGGGGGTGGGCGCCGTGGGCCGTTGAAGGACACTGCTCCCGCCTCTCACTCCGCCGAGGCTTCAGCCGAGGTGGCCGGAGACGTGACTCCGTCGGGAGGAGCGAGGCCCCTCCCGTGTCGTCCTACGCCGTCGGGAGCCCGTTGGGGGCGACTCGACCTTGCCCTCGGAACGGCCTGGAGGCGGCGGGGAGGACCGCCGAGGTGAGGCACAGGCCTCGGCCGTAGGGCGGCGACGCCGGTGGGTCGGTGTCCTGTGCCCGTGACCCCTGAGTCGCGGGGCCGAGGGACACCTCAGTCCGAGTCCCAGCGGGCACGGCTTGATGAGCGGTCGTTTCAACCGCCCGGGTCGCCCGGTAGGTGTCTGTCCTTTTTAGTCTTCCGCCGCTCTTCTTTCTTTTCTTTTTCCTTTTTGAAGACTCACTCTTCTTGCTACGCGGCAAAAAAAGCGCAAGACGGCCCCAGCCCGGCCCCGCTTGCTCAGCGCAAGCAGCTGAGGCTACAGGCGAGACGGGCGAGCGCCACTGCTGCCCCTTTGGTGGCGGCGCGGCGGCGACCGAGGAAGTGGTGATCGAGGCGCCCTCGGCCATGGAGCCACCTTCCGCCGTGGCGGAGAGGGGTGCGAGCGCCCGCCCGCGGAGGCCTTGGCGGCGCCTGCTGTGGAGGAGGCCGTGACGGCGCCGTCGCGGAAGTCGTGACGGCGCCTGCTCGATGGCCACCGGGCGACATGGTCATGGAGGAGCGAGCGCCCGTTCCGCCCTAAGCCGCGCCTCGGCGCAGGGAGGTGGTGGAGATCCCCTCCTCGGAGGAGACCACCCCGCGCGGGAAGGAGGTGGTTGTCGCGGATGCTACCTCCTCAGGTGGCAACCGTATGGGGTCGTTAACCGCGGGCGCCCGCCGAGGGGTCCTCCAGCCCGAACGTGCCGCCGCGTATCGTCTGTCGGACCGCTGGGACCCGAGGACCGCCCAGTCTATGTGCCGGACGACGCCTTGGAGTCGACCCGGTGGGGCTTGCAGGCGAACAAGTACATGAAGTCGGCCAAAAACCTGCTTGATCTGCTCTCGCCGATCTTCTCCAGGGACCTCCCCGACCTGATGAAGGTAATACAAACATTTGTGGTCGAAGCCTTACCTTGGCATGAGCGCCCAAAGGCGGCTAATCCGTTGGCCCTGACCGTTATAGGACCTGGCGGTGGCGTCCCCGGGAGAAATCGAAGCTCCTGTTCAGTCCGGCCTCGACGAGGCGCTCCATCTCCAACGACAGGAGGCAAACCAGCTGCGCACCGAGCTAGCTGCTCGGAACGAGGAGCTCGACAAGCTCCGCGCCGAGAAGGAGGCGATGAGGACGGCGCTTGCCGAGGCCTCCGGCACCATCGGGACCTTGACAGAAACCCGTGAATATGGACACCGATCACCAGCTTTTGTTAACGATGTCACCATGGTGCGGGCCGAGCTTGGGCAAGCGCCGAATGAGGCCATCCAGCTCCAGGCGCAATGGGCGGAGGAGGTGGTGCGGACGGAAGGTAAGTCTTTGTCGTTTTGAGCGCCGCATCCTTGTATCCCAGCTCCAAGGCTGACCCACGGATGCAGAGCTGAAGAAGAAGTCGCCGGAGTTAAGCGAGGCCCTTTGTCGCGGCGCAGCGGCTTACCTCGGCGAGGCGAGCTCGTCGCCCGAAGGAGAAGGTCCTTGCCACCGCACGGCACCGCCGGGCGAGCTCGCCGGGCGCTCCATCACCGCCGCCGCGGGAGGCGCGTTCTCGACAAGCCGGAGACGCGCGGTCCGCTGCCGCCCCAGTCCGGCCTCCGGACCGGGCGTGTCGCACACCCCGGCGATGACCCTCTCCCACTACGACCCCGACCTCCCCAAGATCTCCGAGGGGCTTGTCGCCGCCGAGGACGAGGAGGGTCGTGAGGGGGAGGTGTTCGCCGAGCCGCTTCGCCAGCCGAGGAGACCACGCCGGTGTTGGTTGGGCACTTTCAGCCGCCATCCTCCCCGGAGCCGCCGGCGGCCGACGCCGACGCCGCGGCCGCCGACGCCAAGGAAAGAGGGGGGCCTGATGCCCCCCTGTGAGCTTCGTAATTCGGGCCAAGTGTGCCCATGTAAAAGAAACTTGGTTAGGAATTTTGTTTTCCCTATGTCACTTGAGATCTTGGCCCGTCGAGGCCTTATGATTTGTTTGATCGTTTTCCGCCTATCTTTCGTGCCGTTGAACCTTGCCTCGTGTTTAGATTAAGGCCGTTTATGGGGACATTGAGTTTTTAGGCTCGTCCTTAGTTAAGAGTGGTAAGTACAAAGGCTTCCGTGAGCGCCGGGGCGTGGGAGGCCTCGTAGCTTTGTCGCCTCTAACGCTTGGAGCGATCCCCCTCGCAAAGCATGAAGCTTCTTCGCCCTTAGGCGGTGAGCGTGAGTACTGTAGCGCATGGGCGTAAGTGACCCCGTGGCTCTTCCGACCCTAGGTTTCAAGACGCCCTTTTTCTAAACATTCGGGATCTTTAGCACGAAAGCGTTGGAAAACGATAAACAAAAGGGTAAGGTGCTTGCAGAGTGCTTTTCAGGAGGGGGTTCCCCCCTGTCCAGCCCCCGAGGGAGGCTCGGTTTTGATCGATCAAAGCCGAGTCTCCCTCAGACTCTGAGGTGGTGTGAAGGTAGTTCCGGTCCTTAGCCCCCGAGGGCCTCGGACGTATTTCTCGTTTGCAGAGAATCGTAAAAAATGAGAAGTGCTTCCCATTCTTATTTAAGGAACATGAAGTACAACCATATGTAGAAGCTTGGGAGCTTAAGGGTAGAAGCGACGTAGCTGTTGGATGTTCCAAGCGTTGTTGAGGACTTCGCCCTTCTCGTTGGCCAGCTTGTAGGTGCCTGGCTTGAGGACCTCTGCGACGATGAAGGGCCCCTCCCAAGGCGGCGTGAGCTTATGGCGGCCTCTGTTGTCTTGGCGGAGACGGAGCACTGTGTCGCCTTCCTTGAGGTCTCGGATCCGACTCGGCGGTCGTGGTAGCGTCGGAGAGACTGTTGGTACCTTTGCCGAGTGCGAATGGGCTGCGTCCCTAGCTTCCTCGAGCATATCTAGCGAGTCTTCCCGAGCCCCTTGATTCCGAGCCTCGTCGTAGGCTTTGAGCCTCGGAGATCCGAACTCCAAGTCAGTAGGCAGCATTGCCTCGGCGCCGTACACTAGGAAGAAGGGCGTGAACCCCGTGGCCCGGCTCGCCGCCGCCCCGAGGCTCCCAGAGGACCGAGGGGAGTTCCTCGAGCCATCTTTTGCCAAACTTGTTGACTTTGTTGAAGATCCGGGGCTTGAGTCCCCGCAATATCATTCCGTTGGCTCGCTCCACTTGCCCGCTCATTCGGGGTGCGCGATCAAGACCGACGATGCGTATCCGTGTTCGCCGCAGAAGTTTTGAAACCGCCCCGTGAACCGGGTGCCGTGGTCGGTGATGATGGAGTTCGGGATCCCGGCGGTGGATGATGTCGGTGAAGAAGAGCACCGCCGCCGGATCGGATGTTGGTGACGGGCGCGCCTCAATCCACTTGGAGAACTTGTCAATGGCGACAAGCAGGTGCGTGAAGCCCCCCCGCGCTTTCTTTAGGGGTCCTACTGTGTCCAGCCCCACACGGCGAAGGGCCATGTGATCGGGATGGTCCTGAGCGCTTGAGCCGGCAGTGCGTTTGACGAGCGAGTGCCGGGCACCCCTCGCAGTGCGCACTACCTCGCAGCGTCGGCCGACCGCGTCGGCCAAGAGAACCCTTTGTCGGAAAGCGCCGACGACGGGAGCGGGGAGCGGCGTGGTGGCCGCACACACCGGGCGTGGATCTTGCGACGAGGGTGAGGCCTTCCTCGACTGTGATACACCGCTGCAAGACCCCCGAGGAACTTCGTCGGGTAGAGCTCGTCCCTCGATGACGACGAAAGACTTTGCTCTCCTCGCGATGCGCCTGGCTTGGTTGAAGTCCTCGGGGAGGCCCCTGGGACGATCCAATCCGAGGTACGGCTCTCTCCATCCGCCCGATCGGCCCCCGGTTTCTCCGGCCGACCTCCATGATCTCAGCACTCAGTGCCGAGTGCGCCACGGAAACCGAGGGGACCTGGACGCGGGGGGGGCCTCTGACGATTCTCCAGCCCCCCGAGGGGGGCGGTGTGTTTCTCCTTGGCCTCTTCCTCGCCTCCGAACTCGACGGAGGGAGCGGCGAGGTTTTTAGTGAAGACGTCGGGGGGAACCGGGCTCTTCCGGGCGGCGATCTTGGCGAAGTTCGTCGGCGGCTTCGTTGTACCTCCGGACGACGTGGTTGAGCTCGAGGCCGTCGAACTTGTCCTCCGTGGCGCCGCACCGCCTTGCAAAGACGCTGGCCCATCTTTGGGTCGTGGGCAGCCCGAGTCCTTCATGACTTGATCGATGACGAGCCGTGAGTCGCCTCGACGCCGAGGCGCTTTGACGCCAAGTTCGACGGCGATCTTCAACCCGCTGAGCAGGGCCTCGTACTCGCCATATTATTTGACGCTGGAAGTGAAGGCGGATTACGTATCGCATGTGCACCCCCATGAGGGGAGACGAAGAGGAGGCCGGGCGCCGGCCCGGTCTTCATCGTGGGGACTCGTCGAAGTACATCGTCCCAAAGATTCTGCACTTTGCCGGGCGGGGCGGCACTGGTGTCCGTCCACTCCGCGAGGAAATCGGCCAAGACTTGGGACTTGATGGCCTTCCTTGGCGCTGCACGAGAGGGCCTCTCCCATGAGCTCAACGGACCACTTGGCGACCCGCCCGAGACCTCCCGGTTCTGGAGGATCTCTCCCAACGGGAAGGAAGAGACCACCGCCACGGGTGGGCGTCGAAGTAGTGCCGAGCTTGCGCCAAGGCCGGACCACCGCGTAGAGCGCTTCTGGATCTGCGGGTAGCGGATCTTGGTCTCGACAACACCTCGATGAAGTAGACCGGCCGCCGGATCGGGCAAGGCGTGGCCCTCCTCCTCCCGCCTATCAACGACGATGGCCGCGCTGACCACCCGGGTGGTCGCAGCGACGCATGAGGGGGGGTTCTCCTTCGGCAGTGGGACGAGGATCGGGCGCCGTGAGGGCGGCTTTGAGCTTGTCGAGGGCCTCCCCGAGCCTCGGAGGTCCGGAGAAGCGCCGGTCTTTCTCAAGAGGCGATACAGGGCAAGCCCTTCTCGCCGAGGCGTGAGATGAAACGGCCGAGGGCCGCAAGGCATCCCATGACCCGGGCCGCACGCCCTTCGGGTTCTTGATCGGGCCCATGCTCGTCACCGCGTTCACCTTCTCCGGGTTAGGCTCGATGCCGCGTTTGGAGACGATGAACCCAAGGAGCATGCCTCGGGGGACCCCCAAGACGCACTTCTCGGGTTGAGCTTGACGCTCTTGGCTGCAAGACACCGAAAAGCGATCGTAAGGTCGAGATGAGGTCGCCGGCCTTTTTTCGCCTTGACTACGATGTCGCCGACGTAGGCCTCCACGGTCTCTCCGACGTGGTCACCGAAAACGCCCCGCATGCACCGGCCGGTACGTTGCCCCCGCTGCTCGAGTCCGAAAGGCATCGCCACGTAGCAAAGACATGCCAAAGGGGGTGATGAAAGACGCTGCGAGCTGGTCGGACTCCTTCATCTTTATTTGGTGGTAGCCAGAGTAAGCATCAAGGAAGGATAAGAGCTCACACCCCGAGGTGGAGTCGATTATCCGATCAATGCGTGGTAAAGGAAAGGGAACTTTTGGACATGCTTTATTTAAACCGGTATAGTCTACACACATCCTCCATTTCCCCGCTCTTTTTCTTAACCATTACAGATTAGATAACCACTGGGTGGAACACCTCCTTGATGAATCCGCCGCTAAAAGCTTGTTCACCTCCTCGCCGATGGCTCTGCGCTTCTCCTCGTCGAATCGGGCGCAAACGCCGCTTCACCACCGGCCGGACCCGGCCCGAATATCAAGGGAGTGCTCGGCGACATCCCTCGGAATGCCCGGCATGTCCGAGGGGACTCCACGCAAAAATGTCGATGTTTGCGCGGAGAAAGTCGACGAGCACCGCTTCCTATTTGGGGTCGAGGGAGTCGCAGATCTTCACCGCCTTGCCAGATGGAGAGGCGGGGTCCAGCGGGACCTCCTTTACTCCGTCGGATGGCTCGAATGCGCCGGCGTGACGCTTGGTGTCGAGGGCCTCGGAGATCGCCACGGCCTCAGCGTGCTCGACAGCCTCGACGTCGCAGCTTGAACGCGTGCTCATAGGAGGAGCCAACGGTGATGACGCCATTAGGGCCCCGGCATCTTGAGGAGAAGGTAAGTGTAGTTTGGGGACGGCCATGAACTTCGCCTACGCGGGTCGTCCGAGGATGCCGTGATAGGCTCCTCGAAAGTCAACCACGTCGAAGGTGATGACCTCCTTGCGAAAGTTCGATGGCGTCCCCAAAGCGCACCGGGAGGTTGATCAGCCCGGGGCCAGCGCGTCTACCCGGCACTACGCCCGAAAGGGAGAGCTACCGGGCCGAAGCCGTGAGCGCCTATCCCCAACAAAGCCGAGGGTTTCGGAGTAGAGGATGTTAAGGGCGCTTCCGCCATCCATCGCCACCTTGGTGAGCCGCACGTTGTCGACAATGGGGTCGACCACCGGCCGGTACCGCCTCGCTTTGGCACGTGAGCGGGTGGTCGTCGATGCTGAAGGTGATGGCGTCGGCGGACCACGGCAGGTACCGCGGAGTGGTGGGATGCACCGAGAATATCTCTCGACGCCGCGCTTGATCCGGCGTGGGGTGAGATTCGCCGGCGGTCCCCGATGACCATGAAAACGTCATGGACCTCGGGAACTCCTCGCCTTTGTTTTCCCCCTCCTTCTTCTTCTTGTCTTCAGGTGGGGGAAGCTTCTGATAGAAGCGACAAGCCAAGTCGCACTCCCCCATAGTGTGCTTGACGGGGAATTTGTGGAAAGGGCAGGGCTTTTTGAGCATGTCGTCGAAAGCCCCGGGCCCCGGGGCCTCGGGGTCTTGGGTCGGCCGTGGCAACGATATCGCCCCTCGGAGTCCACCTCTTTCTTGCCCTTTTTCCCTTTGTGCTTGTTCTTCTTGTTTTTTCTGGGGCCGCGGGCCGCCTCTCCCTCGGCATTGTCCTCCTTCCGCTTCCCTTTGCCGCCGACGTCGCGGAAAATCGCTCCCACCGCCTCCTCGCCGGAGGCGAAGTTCGTCGCCACCTCGAACAGCTCGTTGGCGGTGGTTGGCATCTTCCGGCCCAACTCATGGACGAGCTTCTTGGAGGTCGTGCCGTCAAGGAATGCACTGATGATGGCAGTGCCGGCCACGTTGGGCAGCTCCGTGCACTTCTTCGAGAAGCGCCGATGAAATCCCGTGAGCGTCTCGTCGGGCCTCACGGCGGCAAAAGGAGATCCCACGAATTCCCCCAAAGCACGTATGTGCCCCCGGAAATTTCCCACAAAAACCCCGACTAGCTCGGACCCGGTCGCCCGGATTGTGCGGGCGGGAAGATGCTCCAGCCAAGCGCGTGCGAATCACCCAAGTGCAGCGGAAGGTTGCGGATGATAAGCCGGTCATCGTCCGCGCCGCCAAGCCGGGCATGCTAGGCGGTAGTCGTTGAGCCAAACCTCGGGGTTCGTTTCTCCCGAGTATTTGGCAAGATTGGCCGGCTGCCGGAACCGGAAGGGGAACCGTGCGCCGCGGATCTCCCGCCGAAGGCGCCGCTGCCCCGGAGGATCGGCATCGTCGCGTCCTCGCCGCTATCGCGCCTTCCGCCTCCTCGCCGGGCGGTCGCATCCGGCCCGGGCTCCGCTTCCTTTGCGGCGTTGTTGATGACGTTGCGTGCGTCACCATCGCCGATGCTGCCGCGATCGTCGAAGACGCCGCGGATCGACCTTCGCGATGGGTCCCGATGGACCGAAGCTTCTCGCCGCGTCGTGGCGCTCTTCGTCCTCCTCATCCCTCGGTGTCCGATGCCGGGAGGCCGAAGCTTTCAGCTTTTGCTGGACGGCAGCGGTCTCGAGATAATCTCGCGATCATCTCGAATCCGTCGTCCCTCCGGGGTCGATGGTTCCGGCATCGACCGGACGAGGAGGGCAGCCGCCGCGACGTTATGACTTGCGCGTGGGAAGATGGGGGACGCACTCCACCCTCGTCGTTGACGATCCTTCTGTTGACGCCACGCGCGTCTTTGACGACGAGCCCGGGCTAGGATTGCGTGCCGCACGGTGGGCGTGCTCGTACGCTTCTATCTCCTCGTCGTAACAGGCGACGGTCGCGCTCAAGCCTGTCCCCAAGCTCCTGAATCCGCTCGATAGCGGGACGCCGTGGCCTCTCCGAGGGGTAGCCGGTGGCTCGCCGGGTCCCCGGAGGGCCCGTATGTGCCGAAATTTGTGGCCCCCTGGCCCGAGGCCGGGATGTGTTAGGGTCCTCGGGGTTGCGCCCGCCGGAGTCGCTCCTGCGGCGGGCCTGATCACGGCCCCGATCGCCGCCGTCGTTGCCGTTTCCGCCTACGCCAAGCTCACCGATCTCCACGTGAAAGCATTCACGAGTCGGATCGCACATGTCGCCCGGGGAATCGAGCCGGGTAGCCGAAAGCGAAGGCATGCTCGAAGGAACCCCCGGGTTCCGTGTCCTCGAGGTAGCGCCGGATCGGGTGGATGTAGCGCTTCGCCCAGTGGCGCCGCTGCTCCTCTTGCCTAACCGTACTCCTCATAGGCGTGGATGGATCCATCGGGATGTCCACGTCGGGCGCTCCGTGGAGCGCCGGCGGCGGCGTGGACGCCTCCTGCGGGCTCCCATGACGGTGGAGATGTACGTTGCGCACGTGGCGCCAGCGTTGACCAGGCCAAATGGTTGGCGTGGTGGCGATGGCGGCGGCGCGTCGCCCCAGCCACAACGCCGCAAAGTCCTCCTCCGCATCGGCGGGCGTCGTGGTGCGTCCGTCGCGGCTTCGGCGGGAACGCGCCCACGGCGCCTCCCCGCGACAGGCTGGCAATAGGTCCACCGGCTCGGGTCGAGAGGTCCCCGGATTCCGGCCGGGAGAAGTTCCATGTCGTCATCGACTCCGGTTGACACGAACTCGAGCTCACCAAACCGGATCGGGGTCCCCGGCTCCAAATGGGGCGGAGTGGAGTGGAGTTAGGGCCGGGAATCCGCCCCAAAATGTCGTTCTTGGCCATTCCGAGTTTTGGCGGGAAGGAAAGCGAAAAAGCACGCACAAGCCCCTACCTGGCGCGCCAACCGGCCGGTGCTAAAACTAGTGGTTCTAGTACCAACGAGTGAATTTACGTGCGTGCCCCCAACTCTGGATGGTGTGCAAGAAGGACACAAGAAGGTTTTGTATTATCCTGCACCAAGGTGCCTGTAGGTAGGGTGTACAAGCAAGTGGAGAGAGGGAACTGTCCCAATTCTCGTGTGAGATGAGTGAGTGTGTGTGTGTTTGTTTGTCAAGGAGATTGCTTGACTTGTTTCCTAGGATTCACCTGTCCCTGGAAGGGCCCCCGTCCCCTCCCTTTTATAGCCGGAAGGGGAGGGACGGGCTTTACAGTACAGTATTTGAATAGGAAAGACGGCGGTGGGCGCCGCCTCATCCTGCCGAGGCCTAGGGGCTCCCTCTCTCCTTGTGCCGAGGCCCCGGGTGAGGGCAGCGGTTTCGTCTTGTACGGCGCCGCACTGTCAATGGCGGGCGCCGTCTCGTGGAGTCGGCTCCTCGTTCTTGGTGAAGGAGGGGACGTCTGCCTCTGCAGGGGTCTGCGTGGGCGTCATGATGAGCGTGCCCAGGTACCGTGGCCTGCTGTAGCTTTGACTCACCCCCGGTCCGGGCTCCTGAGGGCCGCGGCATCGTTGTCGTATACGGCGTGGCCGACGTAGAGATACAGCGCACGGGGCCATCTTCGTCTGCCCCGGCTCCGGAAGCCTGGGTGCACAGTGGTCGGGGCACCGGAAGACTCGGCCGCCGTGCTGGGGTGGCGCCGCGCTCTTGCCCGGAATGCGGCATGCTCCGTATTTGGACTTCCCGTGATGGGACCTGTTACAGAGGTTAGTCATCATGTCGCCCTACAAAGCGTGCATGGCCGCTACTGTAGGGATTGCGTAATCGTGAGCGTGGGTGCAGAGTGGTGACGGGACGGCTCCCATCCCCTGCCAGGGGCTAGCGTCAGCCTGACAGTCACTGTGGGAAGGCGGGCGGTGGATATATGTCACATCAGAACCCTAGTTTGACCTGGGAGTGCGGCGCGACCTGTCCGAGACCCGTCCGCCGGGGGCTCGGGCGGGACGGAGGGTCGGCCTCCCGTCCGAGGCCTGTCCGCCAGGGGCCTCGGGCGGGGCGGAGAGTCGGCTCTCGTCCAAGGCCTGTCCGCCAGGGGCTCGGGCGGGGCGGAGAGTCAGCCCCCCGTCCCGAGGCCTGTCCCGCCGTGGGCTCGGACGGGGCGGAGAGTCGGCTTCCGTCCGAGGCCTGATCCGTGGGGGGCTCGGGCGGGACGGAGAGTTGGCGCTCATCCGAGCCCCTTGCGGAGTGTGCTCGGGCGGGCCGGAGACAAGACGCTGGTCCTCGGTGCGCCAGTGCCGTAGCCTGTGTTTGAACAAAGGGGTGGCTTGTTGGGCTAAGATTTGCGTTTGTTGGGCCTTCCTTAGGGGGCCCTTATTTTGGTCCCCGACAATCGCTAGTCTAGGGCGAGTATTATGCTTAGCTTGCTTAGACGGCAGAAGTCGGGTGATTTCCTGTCATCCGCGAGTATAGGTGGTTACTATGATTGATGGAAAGGCTTATGTTGATATCATCTGGTTGATGGTTATGGTTGTGATAAATGGAGACCGGGCGGAGTCTTGTGGGGCGGTTAGACCACAGTGATTCCGTCTGTGTCGATTAAGGACCGTACCGTTGTTGTACCGCAAGTCATATTGAACGCATGCCTCACATTTAGCCGGCCGGATAAGCACTTCCGACCGCGAAGCCTAACACTATCCAGGCCGGCTCTCGACCCGTTCGCACCGTATTGGAGATGGATGGGGGACCACAGGGGGCGCGAAGAGTAAGTCCGAGGTCCAAAGATGGTCGGGCTAAGGCGCCGGACGGTCCCCGGTACGGTGGTTCCGATCGAAACCGCGTTTCTTCCCGGATATGTGCCACGGTGACTGTAGCTCACTTCGCGTGAGTGTGGTTTGTGTGAGGAATACCCCCTGAGCTCAGTAGTAATCGATTCGAATCGCCATCGTTCCTGGACAGTGAACACCTTGACTTGAGCTACAACATCGTAGTAATGATTATAGAATGTGGTTAATGATGATGATGGGTTAAGCTAATGATTATGATTATGGTTACTACTTGCTTGCTTAATCATGACTAATATATTATAATGATGCATAGTATAGGTGCTCACCTAGCATAAATAGGAATGGTTAAGCTGAGCTACCACTTTAAATTGTATTACCGCCTTTATGCAAAAGAGTCAAGCTATCCCCAGATAAAGCCTGTTATACTCCTTGGAGTCTTTTATTTTGAGTCAGTCGGGTAAGTCTAGCTGAGTACCTTCTCGTACTCAGGGTTTTTCCCGCTTGTTGTTTGTGTGCTACCTGTCTTTTCCCAGTGGACTAGAAGACCTTGGGCAAGGTTAATCTTTAATATTCTCCCCCAACTGCTTTTAATGGATAGACTCTAGACTGGCACTGTATTAATCTTTGAAAATGTGTAAGTTGGGTTGAGCTTTCAAAACTACTTGCTTTCGCTACTTGGATTTGAAGAACTTGGTTTGTAATAACTTTATTTCCGCACTCTGATGTTGTCGAACTATTTGTGAAATGTGGTAACGTGCGAATGGTGACGCTAAACTTATACGATCTTGGTTGATGATGTTTGGTTTGAAATCCTTCGAGATTTCCGGACTACCGGGTTTATAACGGCTTAAGTGTGACAATTGCTTGTTTAGCGAGTGATTTTTCACTTATGCTTTTATAAATTGGTCGGTTCTGTTATAGCTAAGCTCGTACTGCCCAGCGGCTGCAGCGATGCTTGCGCTTGCATGCGCCATGTCTCCATCCGGTGGGAATAGCTCACACAACACTTGCAAACGAGTGGGGTTCCCGCTAAACACCTCATCGTATGCCATCTTGGCCTCCATCGATGGAGACGTCATGCCATTGGAAAATCCCATGCGCTTCATGACAAGGTACACACCTTGCTTGGTTGTCGGGATATGAGCTACGCTCTACGCCGCTATCCGCCTTTGCTTCACTTGGGAAGTGATGGCGATGCAGCCCGCTCACGCCCATCTCGAAGTCGAGCACTCCAAAAGTGGCGGATGTCTTGCCTTTGTGATTCGCTCGATGAAGTGCTTGAGACGTCTGTCGGCCGAGGTCGTTGGAGGCGGAGGAATGTGGATGACGTCTCCCGTCACATCCACGATCAAGGCGTCTCCCCCCGGAGGGTAGCTCTGGGACCACGGGCAAGCAAGGGGGTGCCCCGGGGTCTCTGAACTCGCCTTGGTAGCCACGACATCTGGCTGTCACTCCCGCTATGGCATGGCGTGTGGCTTCGCCTACAAAGGCAACAATGAAGGTGATTGTCATTTCTTGGTCCTTCACCGCTTTGGAACAGTGTCCCCTCGAACGATGTATTAGCGCCCCCAGAGGGCGGCCCCCATTGTAGGCGCGTGCACCGAGGCACCGGTGCTCCAATAAGCCGGGTCATGACGAACAAGGCGGCGAACTCCTCCAAAGATTGGGTCGCACCGGTGGTCCAAAGAAGCTAGGTCACGATGAGCAAGGCGACGAACTCCTCCAAAGAATGGGTCAACCCACGCTAGAGGCCCCCCGGCAATCGTGCACGCCTCCAATAGCAAAATGGGGTGTGCCGCAATAGAGGTGGTGTCTCAGTAACACCCCGGCTCGTGGCTTAATAGGATTAATATGATACTCATACCAATAAGTTGCAACTTCTTTTCCGGAAGCTCATCTCGAAAGAACTCCGTGGTTAAGCGTGTTTGGTCCGGAGTAATTTCAGATGGATGACCGACCGGGAATTCGTTCCCCCTGGGTGCGCATGAGTGAGGACAAAGTGCCGGGGCGCATGAGTGAGGACAAAGTGCGCAAAAAGACCGGGTGTTGGTCTGTGAGGGTAGTATTGGTCCTATTAAAGCTGTCAGATGTAAGCGGGCCCGGCCTCGAGGAGGTGGGACGTTACAGCGTCGTTCCTGGTGTGGTCGGCAAAGCGCCAAGGTGTCTATATCTATGCCGCCAATGTCATCGCCGGACTCCACGGGCTCCCCCCCATGGCACCCCTGCGCGTCACCACCCGTGCTCGGGCGGATCGCAGCTAGGCACACAACAGGAGGCCGATGGGTTACCATTGAGCAAGGTGGCAGGACACCACCCTTTGTCGTCATCGCCGCTGCCATCGCTGTCTTCGCCGCAGAGACCTAGGCCGCTTGCACTCGACGATATGGCGGAGGCTGTGGCAGCACAGGCAACATCATGGCAATCGGCAAGTTGCTACTCGATGAGAGTAGAAAAGACAGTTGAAACATTTGCCTTGGAGATCATTTAAAGTTCTATTAGGCAAATTTCCTCTATAGTTCAAATCCCCCCAACCTCCTTTGTTTTCCCTTTGTCGAGAATGGAGGCCGGGAAATCGTTGCCCAGGTGTGGGCTCGGATTATTGCCTGACTGCAACCTGGTTGTACGAAACTACGAATGGGCTACATGTCACACTTTTTCCATAAAATCATCTTTCTGTAAAATGCCGAGGTGACATTTCTTGGTTTTTTTTATTGAACGTGACATTTCTTGGTGGTCTAATGCCATTTATTCGAAGCAAATCGTGGATATTTTCAAGCGCGCTACCTTGCAAATCTGACGCGACTGTCAGGGAACGCAACAAATGAACAGTATCCATGTGTCCCATCTGTCCGTAGCCGGACCGGGCCACTGCTTTTGTGCGTTGGACGAGCAGTGCGGCGTCAGAGGGAGATATTTGCTGGTGCTGCCCCGCGTAGACAAAAAACAGCTATTGGACTAACCAGAGAAAGAATCCATGTACGGAATACTAGTAATTTATTTATCATTTCGTGTAGATCCTGCGTGATTCGGACATGCACGGGATCGTTAATCGTCGTCTCACGGCGATCATTGTTGATTCGCCGTACACCACGGCTTCAGGAATCATGAGCTCACCACTCCACACCACGGCCTGATGGTGGCATCTGGTGATCCATGAAGATCATCACCGCACTGGGCCTGGGCGATGCAGTCACACATCAAAGCCGCTGAGCAATATATAGCTACGCAGAAAAAGAGAAATCATCCAGCCCGGGAATTGCAGAGCCACTCTTCTTCAGATTAAGGTTTCACTCATCACTCTCTCTTTAAAACTTTCAGCCTGTGCATGGTTCCAGCAACAGTTTAAACTCTTTTCATACTACAAACAAAACAACAGCGATATTCGCACTACATGATATCATCCAGGAACAAGTTTGCTACAGAATATAGATACTGCCTCCCAGCTCCCGAACAGATAAATTTCTGATTTTAGCTCGATGAAATTCAGGCCAACCCGCCGCTAGTCGCTGTCCTGATTATCTGAAACAAGGCTGCAAATAGACCAAGAGAGTATAGTCAGACTTCTTGTTAGATCAAGACCACTGATTCTCGACTAAGGAAATTCAAAAGCCTTTGCACAGAAACAGATAGTGCCTATATATATGTTAGATGCTTTCTAGTGGCATTTAAACGAAACAGAGGTAACAAAACACACACAAACACAAATATGATGCAAAGATACAAAACTATGAAGCTTTACCAATAAAAATTTCAGTTATATCAAGTATCAAAAAAACTAGCATAGGATCATGTTTTGTATGTAAAGCACGCATCATAATAACTTCAAAGTTTCACCATGTCAGAAGTTTACACTAATAAGAGCCAAACAGTTCATTAGTAAATCTTACTCTTCAACCACTTGCAATAATGCATTGCATTTGAAGCATATATAGCCAAATAAATTTCCAACTTGGTTAAATCGAGTAATTATGACATGCAGTGAAGTGAATAATAGTTAAATCAACCTAGAATTTTGATATCCTCAGCAACATGCCTAGAAAGCTGGTTGTAGCACCCATTTTGGTTTGGGTGATAAATTGTCAACAAGCAATGCATGGGTGTTTAGAATATCATATGGCCCATCCAAACATGCGGAGAATAATGTTATGAAATCCAACATGCTGTATCCAACATAATTGCTAGATAACTGGTCAGACATGCACCAACAATATTTTAACCACTAATAGTGATGGCTAAAAAAATATCATGTGCCATCAGTCACAAAGGACTGACATGAACAACAAAACAGATAATCACTTAAAATAACTCCTGGGATGAGCCAAACTTGCTATATTTATACATGCAGTTCATGAATGAAGAATTCATCAATGGATGGTCACATGGTTTTAAAGGCTGACGAGCTATGCACTAGCAGCACTACGATGTGTTGATACTTAAATAACCATAAGCTGAAAAGACTAAAAATTCCTACAAAATGCAAGAGATACAGTTTCAAAATAGAATGGAGGCTAACAAAGGCTTGGTGCGATGCTTACATGATCCAATGACCACAAAAATGAAGAATCCAAGAACTATGGGTCCAACAGGGTAGTCATTCCCCTTTTTCACCGTAGTCTCAGGTACAGAACCCCTCTTTGTGATGTTCTTCTGGAACTTGGCACTCTTCCTGTCAGCAAGACGCCTTGAAGTAGTCTGAGAAAATGTAAATCGAATTAGTTTATAAAGAATCAAACATAACCGTTTCTAAATCGATAGAGATATAACACAAGCAGATACTACATCTACATCTACATCTAAATTTTTTTTATTCTTTGTTATCAAATAGAAGATTCTATACCTATTCTGCTATACAAAAAAAATAGAGTGACATTCTGACCCACTTAAGGGTTAACCAGTTAAAAGGAAAGGGAATACTTAAATAATGTAAAATCTGTTTATTATATTCACAGGGTCCCAACATGTGCAGTAGGTACCAGATACAGAGAAATGATTACCAAAATGAACAATATTAATTCTCTCTATCCTTACAGAATGGCCCACTTCACCTATCAATACCTAAAAGACTGTCTGAACAAACAAAACAATCAAACTCAAATTACAGAAGTTCAATAGCCAGAAACAGTAACCACAAATCTTTTTGTCTTTTTCTAGTTGTACAAAGTTCACAGGGTAAAAGAACCAGCAGCAGCATTATGTAAGTGTAAGAGACACTAAATTTCAAATATCAACCATGGAACAACCATATCATTTATGAGATCTCCTCCACAAAAAAGAAATGGGGTTAGCAGTGACATTGATTCATCCCCAAGGTGGATTAGAAGAGAATCAACCCAACCCCTGGATCGCCATTCCTATGGAATGATGTCTTCCCCAGTCGACAGCCAAGGCGACGGCGAGACACTAAACATGTAATCCTAAATCCACACAGCCACACTCGCAGTCGAATTAAGCAGGGACCCGCACCGATCCATCAAATTTTGCTATCGAAAATCCCCAAAACAGAGACGCAAATCACAGGAGACTCCGCCAAATCAGGCCCGCGCACAACCAAATCGGCCGACAACGGAACCATCACACGCATATGTAGACACACCGCATTCCAAAATCGCAACATGGAAAAAGAAATCATAAGTTCTGCGCGAAATCTAAGATCCCCCCGGGGAAGATAGGTAAGGTACCGGTCCCTCTTACCATATCCGCGTGCCGCAGGACGCGATCTCACCGGAGACGGGGACGGAGGCGGCGTCGAGTGCGCGAGGCGCGGCGCAAGCGGGTCGGAGAGGAAGGAGGAGCAGGAAGGAGATATGGGGGCTAACGCGAGGGTGTTTATGCAAGGTTCCCTCTTTATAAGTCCCACGCGACTTTAGGACGTGGTCGGGCTGACCTGGCGACATACTATTGGGCGGCATACCCGACTGATCCACTCGGAGCAGGGACCGTTCATTTTCCATCGAGATTCGTGCTCGGAATGCCCTGCCTTGCCCCTTTGCACAATACATACGCCAAGTAGATTGCGTAATACGGAGGGAGTAGCTTCGCAACAGTAAAAAAAAGTAAAGATTAGATCTTGATTTGCGTAGTACTTACGGTAATACGAAGTAGCTTCGCAAGAGTAAAGGCTGGAGTCGAAATAGTTGCATGTCTTGCCCGATCCTATCTACTGATATCTATCTTGTTTCTAATCTTGATTTGAGTAAGTGCCGCATCTCCATCTAGTGGTTTCGATAAATTTAGCAAGAATTGGTCGCAACAACCTATGATAAGGGTCATTACAGGCGACCAATGGATATTGTTGAACTTGTGATCATTTCTGGATTTCTAAAGCCACCATATGATAGAGAAAGTTAAACATGCAGTTTCTTGAGAAAGGACATAACTCGTAGATGACAAAGCATGAGGTTGAAGTCCTATCCATGATCCAAACCGCACCGTCTCAGTATAATTGCACTAAAAAAAAAAGTAAGTTTCATTTTCTATGAATCCACCAACAAGAGTAAGTTTCATCAAACGTTCGAATTCATGGATGAATCCTCCTTGTTGTTCCTAGAAGACTAAGCAGTCTCCAAACAAAAATTTTAACCCGCAGTTAAATTGTTTTGTCAGCCCATACTCAACAAAGGATCTGCACAACATGCATAGGAATATTAATGGGTGGTGAATTCCTTGACCCCTCCTGCAATAATAGAGGTATGCAAAAAAACATCCCAAGAATGTTGCATAAATAAGATTTCAGTTTTAAATTTTAAGCATCCCAAGCTTTTGTATTAGGCCTCTTCAAATCAAAACCTTTTATCAGGCATTTTGTAAAGTATTTGCTTAAGATTTAACCTTTCTTGCATTTCCTCCAAAAAAAAGGACCCCAAAGTTGTATCCAACATATAGGTGTGCACGCCATCTATGAATTGATGGTACATTTTACTCAAGATGATGGCTAATGCTAAGAATGTAACTCCAAAATGTTTATTTGGGAATGTAAGTGGCAGCAATCCATAAAAAGCTTGGCAATAGTAATGGGATTTTATTATATTTGCAACAAAGGTATTCTTAGGCTTATAAATGGACTCCAAAGATCGGTAGTAGACGACAGGTTTTATGTTCCGATTGCCACAAAAAAATATACGAATGATTGGTGTGACGATTTTGGCTTTTTTGAAAAGAATATTAGAATTAAAGCAAAAACTGATCGAGTAAGAGTGAGGCACTAACCACCCAACATGATTGAGTGTATTGGTTTTTATGAATATAATAAAGCTGCAATCTGAATTTGTTTTACTTCCTCTGTAAAGAAAATGTAAATCTTGCTTCTTGTGAAGTCAAAAAATCATAAGTTTAACTAAATATATTTTTTAAAAATACTAGTATCTGTGATGTACAATAAATAATATCACTAAATTCATTATAAAATATAGTTTAAAAATAAAAAAAATTGAAGATACAAAAGTTGATACTATTTTTTTTTATATAAATTTAGTTGAATTTGTTATCGATTAGCTTGTTGGGAAGCGAAATTCCTGCTCCCTTTCGACGGGAGGAGTAAACGAACTTTATCACTCTGTCCGTTTGAGTTGGTTAGAGGATTTTTTTTTTTTTGATCGGGAGTTGGTTAGAGGATTGATCTCATGCAGCATGGGTTCGTCTGGAATGAGGTGGACGGATCATTTTTCACGGAATAAAGTCGTTCTACAGAGCAAGCTGTTGCTAATGGTAACCAGATGACGGACAGAATGAATCCATGACTCAAATCAAACGCCACCGTAGCCTCGGATTTAGGCTCGGATGGTCCGGCAGACCATCCCGTGCTACCAACCAAACCGAATGGCTACAATCAACTCTGGATGGTGAAATCATGAATCCCCGCGCGATAGTGATGTGCAATCAAGCAAAGCTGGACTGATCATCAGGGTATAGCTGACTAACATGACCGACCCCCGTTTTTCTTTCTCCAAATCCGTCGAAGAAGAAGAAAGTGCAAAAGTGCTTGATTGCACAAAAACTGATGAGATATATATATATATATATATATATATATATATATATATATATATATATATATATATATATATATATATATACGTTTTTTTGGTGAGATCGTGCGCTGCACGTATTTCATTACGAGAAGTACCGCTGTCCACCGAGATCATCGTTGCAGGATTAGAAAATTACATACAAAGCTTGAGCGACAAACGAACCCGCCAGATTCAGTGGAGTTGCTGCACGCGTACGTACGTGTGGACTACCTTTATAAAAGAACTGGCCATCGGCCCATCGCACCCACTCGCACCGCACGTCAAGGAACTTGTTCCACCACAACGACGCGTGGCCCGCACAGCAGCGGCGTCGCCGCCCGTGATCTTGGCTTCTTCAAATTGCGTGCTATTCTACCTCCGTGTCCGTGGCGCGTGCGTCGTGCCGACGGCCGTCGCAATTGCTGCAATGTGCAATCACCCGTCATCTGCAGATTAGTAGCACACGATGATGGGCTGGCGTTTCTTTACCAGTGCTGCACTCGGTGACACTGTCGTCGTCACTCTGTATCTGCTGCCTGTTCGTCAGACCGAAGGAAAAACACAATGCAAATCCTTTTTTATTTGTAGCAACTCCGATTCTCATGAAAACACGACGTTCGTGTTTAAGCTGTTTATTTAGTACGAGTGGGTACAGGCTTTCACATGAACCAGTTTATAATATGTACTATAATTAGGAGCAACCGATAATAATATGGATGCGGAATGTCAAGCAAAGCTTGAGCGCACCTTTTTTTCTCGAAAACGCAAAAGACTTGCGTTTCTTTTTCATTAAGAAGAAGAATGCAGAATGCAATGCAATACAACATAACTGGGCCGGGGCGGAAACAAGATTTGAAACACGCTCTGCCACCACCGGCCAAACGAAGCGCACCTTAATTGTCTCTTCATCATCTCTACTCTACAGTCTGCAAGAGATGCAAGCACGGCCTCTGCTCTGCTCGCCACCAAGAGATGCTACTAAAGCTAGCTAGGTGTTGGTGCCGTAGAGCCTGAAGAGGTTGAAGGCGGAGAGGAAGGCGAGCAGGACCGCGGCGAGCCCCGCCGCGACGGCGCTGGCGATGCCGGCGCCGGCCTGCCTGCAGAAGGCGCCGTAGAGCTTGCAGATCCCCATCCACTGGAGCTCCGGCTGGCCGCGCTTGGCGACGACGGAGGCCTGCAGCGCGGCGGCGACGGCGGCCAGCAGCACGTACGCCAGCGCCTGGTCGCACGAGAAGACGAGCCAGCTGCTGGCCAGGGCGCGTGTGCGGCGGCGGGGGAGGCCGGAGCCGGGCGGCAGCAGCAGCAGCGCGACGCCGCAGCGCGCCGCCTGCAGCAGGCTGTACCCGGCGGCGACGGCGGCGGCGTCGACGAGGAACGCCATGGCCTTGACGTCCGTGTAGCGGGCCTTCTTCTGCAGCGAGAAGAAGGTGCGCGTCTGCGTGTCCGTCGCCACCAGCGCCGCCGCCAGCGCGGCCAGCCCGCACAGCAGCGCGCGCAGGGACACCTCCGCCACCTTCACCTTCCGCTCGGCCGCGTCGCCGCCGCCACCCAGGGACGACATGGCCATGGCCATGGACGCTCGTTGGGTTTAGTTGCTCGGTGCCGGTGCCGGTGCGCGGCCCCGGCCGGAGTGCTGCAGGTCGAACGGCAGCGAGCGAGCGAGCGAGGCGACAAGTACCGGTGATGGAGATAACTAATCAGAGGTTAGTAGAGACTAGAGAGTGAGAGGGGGTGATGATGGTGAAGGCTCACGGGGCTCGATCGGGAGTGATTTGTGATTCCATTCCATCCTCCGTGCGTGGCCACTTTTATAGCGGAAAGGAAAAAAATAAATAAATAATTTCTCCACTCCATTCCACACTTTGGCGCTAGTGCGAGGGTGGGGGATCCTCTCTCACAGTCACAGGGCTTTTTTTTTTTTTATTGCCTCTTTTCGTCAGGCTATTATTATGGCCATTATTACGGGCAGGAGCTCTTTCCAAAAAGTGGATAACGTTCGGTTCGACGATTGCACCTGCCTGCTTCAGAGAAAACGGTTTCACACATCAGCAAGCAGCTCCTGCCAATTAATTTAACGGAACCATGATGTACTAGTACGTTCGTGGGAGTAATAACGGCTCACGATCGATGATGCTGCTTACCGTATTGCATTGGTCACACGTCTCCCTCTGCTACCGACCCGACGACGCACGCGTCCGCGTTCCAGTGATGCACCAGTGATGCGTAAGTGAAGTCACACCGGCGGGCAGGCCCGGCGACCGCCGTTGCCTAGGGCCTAGCGCCGCCACGCTAACAATAAAAGAGGTCGAGGTCCATGGGTGTCCATCGTCACAGTGATGCGTAAGTGAAGTCACCACGCCCTCCAACACACTTCGTATGGCTGTAGTAGTCGTCGTCTCGCATTTCTAGCGGCCTTGTTTAGACGGGGGAAGAGAGAGATTAAAAAGTCCTGTAGCAGTTCGTTTGTATTTGGTAAATATTGTTCAATCGTGGTCCAACTAGGCTCAAAAGATTCGTCTCGTGATTTACAATCAAACCATGTAATTAGTTATTTTTTTTACTAACATTTAATGCTCCATATATAGGGTAGAAATTGATGTGATGGAGAGAGATTGAAAAAAGTCCCAGTAGCATTTCGTTTGTATGTGGCAAATATTGTCCAATCGTGGCCCAACTAGGCTCAAAAAGATTAGTCTCGTGATGTACAACTAAACTGTGTAATTAGTTATTTTTTATACTTATATTTAATACTCTTTACATGCGGGTACAAATTGATGTGATGGAGAGAGAGTGAAAAAAATTGGAAGTTGGAGGGGAAAGTGAACAAGGCCTAGGAGCCGTGGAGGCATGTCATGTGGGTCATCATCACCAGTAACAACTCACCACCGCGTTCCTTTCATCTCAGGTTCAGAGTTCACACAAAGATGACAAGAAAAGGCTTCAACGCTTTCACATTCGCAGGAGGAGTGACTGTCGCTTCCAGCTGCTAGTACAACGGCAGTGTCCGTTTTCGCCAACCATGCATGTCAAGCCGTCAAGTACTAGGGCCTCGTCTCTTCCGCAGATAGAGTACTAGGCCTGTAGTCCTGGGTGAAGGTGATGCCCAAACGAAAAGAGTGTGTTTGGCCATCACTCTTAACACTGTAACAAGTGGTCTTTATTTTTATTGAGTCTAAAAAAGTTGAAAGTGCTGAATTTTTATTCACCGGTGTCTTAAATTATACAAATAATTATTCACTGTTGATTGTTAGAACAATTACAAGGCTGTTGGCCACACACGCATACAGATCTTCACAAGACCGTTGGCCACACATGAGCACAAAGGCCTTTAAAGTTGAAAATACACCGGTGCTAGGCACACAGGCCTTCAAAATTCAATATACACATGCACTAGCATACAAACAGTACACATAACGGTTGTCTTATTCCTATAAATACAAGTGACTGCCTGCACATGAACATAAAAATCTCTCTGTATTCTCTCCCTTAGTAGCCATGCAGAACACAACTTCATCTTTCATGGATATAATGAAGCCTGCAATGACAAGTGGTGAGCCACAAAATCCAACTAGGCAGCAATATCATTTTCCTTCACCCCAATACCCCATGAACTATCCACCACAATTTCTTATCTCTCTCCACCCTCAGTATTCACACATGTTTAGTCCCTTTGGGTCCCAATCAAACTACCCACAATTTCCATTCACATCATAAGGAAGCTATCAAGGTACCTCTTACCAAGAGATGGTACAATACCCATAAGGGGTTGCTGATGCATCATAGGTTGGATCTATGAGTTTCTTTCAAGGTAGCCGAGGGGTTGATTCACGAGTTGATAAAAACAGACCTATTGATTTAGCTTCTCTAGTGTCCTAAGAACAACAATAGAGTGGTGTTCCTCCTGTAAACACACCAATTTAGAGTAACAATGATAGCAGTCCTGAAGAAAGTGAAAACAAAGGAGATCGTGTGTTTTGGACTGAGGAGGAAAACCTTTGGTTAGTTAGTGCTTGGCTGAAACATTCCACTGATCCAATTGTCAGAGTTGATAGAAGAGGAGATAGGTACTGAAAGGATGTTGCAGCAGAGTACAATTTGACTACACCCAAACATCGAAGAAAAACAGGTGCTCAATTGAAAAATCATTGGAGCAAGACTATCCCTTCAATTACCAAGTTCAATGCATGCTACGAGAAGGGATACCCCATTCCATCAGAATTACAACTACCTCCGTCCAGAAATGTTGCAGCTGTAGTTCGGACAAACTCCAACCATAACCCTCCTGGCAAAGGAATAAGTGTTCCAAGTACCAGTTCAAGTAATTCAGCCACTAATTATTCCTAATCTTCTAAATTCTAACCATTATGTCTACATTACCAGCGTCACAGCTCATTATACAGATACAGGCCGTCAAAACAAATACTCAAAATTCTCTGCCACGCGCACAATGGCTCAAAGCTACAGAAGTTTTGCACGAGCAGGCGTAAGGGGGTGGCCCTTACTTCTGCTGACCAGCCTCAACGGGCTCTGACTCGACCACTTCAGCTTCAAGCGGCTCATCCGGCCTCCCAGGTGCGTCATGCTGCGGGATTGGGTTGCCAGGTTGCGCCTGCGACTGTGAGGACCATTTGCCAGCGATGGCAGAGGTCATCATCTCGTAGATCTTCCCACTCAGCTCTGCCGGGTTGTCAGGCTGCAACACCAACAAGGCAGAAATGAGGTGATTTGGAATGCGGCAAATCACAAGGTAAATGTAGCCGTGCAGTGACAGATTCAGAATCAGGTATTAAGAACTCGCACAACAGTCAAAACAAATCAGAACCAGGTATTAAGAACTTGCACAACTAGTCAAAACAAATCAGAACCAGGTATTAAGAACTTGCACAGCTAGAGAATTATTAATGAGCTGCTCATATCCCTTCCAGGTCATAACCACAATCAGAGAGAACAAACAACAAGTTGACAACACGACATGTGTCATCACAAGATAATTCTGGGGCAGCGACCAACCTTGTTAGTCAATCCAAAAACATGAGTGGTACTCTAATCGGTAACAGAAACATAAAGGGCAAGGGAGGTGCAAACTGCCAGCACTGGTATAATTGATGATCATATAGCACTTCTTATCTAGTTTAGAACCCCGCGCAACCCCCCCCCTTCCACCCACCCACCACCACCCCCAAAAAAAAGAACACTAATGCAATAAGCGAACTTAATACATTCAAATTTCTTTTTTGAAAAACACTCCATATTTCAGTTGTTAGGCTCGGAAGTGATAGTTTTAGGTGTGAGTTTTTTTTTTTTTGTTTTGGGGCGGGGGCGGGCGGGGGCGGGGGGCGCGTCATCCTATCTGATAGATCAAAGGTTGTAAACATTTCCTATGCTCAATCTTGGTTTCATTTCATGTGAACACAGGTTACGCCCTACTGTCTCTTTCAAAATTAAAATTAAACACAGCAAAAGCAAGGTTCAGTATGGACCACATAGTTATCCTTAACAATCTCTATGAGACCGAAAGTTAACATGAGACTACTCACCGAAAAGCCACTTGAAATCATAGCAGTTTCAAAGAGAACATCCAGAGCCTTTAGAGCTTCAGGATCATCAGGGTTATTCCTGCATGCCACCTGCATTCCAAGGAAAAACATTTTCATTAGAACTAAAAAAAGTGCTTGTGGCCTAAAAAACAAAAATTTACCACAATGCTTAAAAAATCAAGATACAAAGCAACTTTTAGCACCACAAGCTTCCACTCTGATTGGAGTGCTACTTCTGTCTAGCTGCAGCAGACACTGTTAGTCACCAAAAGTTTGTTTATCTTTTGCTATTGTTCTAGCTGGCTGATACAATCTTGCGCACAGCGGATCAGGCCCTTTGACTACAGTTTGCCAGCACCTAAATATTTGTAGGTGAAAGAGACAACATCAGATTGAGAACTTACATTCAAGGCCTTGATTATCTCATGCTCTGGGTTTATTTCAAAAACTTTCCTCGAACGCATGAAATCCAAAGAGGATGTATCACCCATAGACTGTGCTCTCATCAGCCTGTAACAAACAGCAAGGATTTTAAAGTTATGTAGCAACTGTCAGAAACCATCAAAGTTTCACTACTGATAATAGACACTAACCTTTCCATATTGGCTGACCAACCAAACTTCGCTGCAACGAGAACACATGGCGATGACCTGAGACGATTAGATATGTCAACACGTGCAACCTTATCACCCAATCGATTCTTTATCCAGTCACAGGTTTGGCTAAACTCCTGCTTTATCTCCTTCTCTCTTTCCTCATTATTATCACCTGGTACATTTAGAGATCACAACAAGCAGAAACAAGAAAAAATAAATCACGAAGGTAAAAGATTGTCTCAATTCTGAAGAAATAATAGTCCTACCAACCAACAGAACAGACTAGTAATGCACACAAGAGAATTTCCATCATTGATCACATTTAATATACATGTACCATGGTGATTGGTATGGATGGTAATAACAAGATAAGCCTAGCCAGAATTAAGACAGCTACATCTAAATACTACTTAGTAAGAGGTTCACGGCACATTTATGAGCATACCTAAGTCCAAATCTTCCTTGCTAATGTCCACGAATTTCTTATCCTTGTAGGAGCCCAGATTCTGGATAGCCACTTCATCCATAGGGTCGACAAAAAGTAGAACCTACCAAAAAAAAAAAAGCAAAATAAATTATAAAGCTAGAACTAGCATCAGTTAAACTAATTGCATATCTCATAAGATTCATTCTCTAGTATAATCAACTGGGACTGAATAAGCAAAAAGTAGGGACACTTCTTTTAGGGTTATTCCAATGGCATGCAGACACTGGCTAGAGGATGCACAAAAAAGAAAAGGCAAGACATGGACAGTGCAAAGCAAAAATAATAAATTTCCTAAAACATGGTACAAAGCCCTGTTCAAATATGGTGTGGATTCAGTAGTGTCCCAACTCATGAAAATTAACAAGACCAGTGTCTCAGGTCCAAAAATCTACTCCAGCCATTCAAGGAACAAATTGGCATGAGTGATGTGGATTCAATATATAATTAAACAGTACAGTGTATAACTGAACCATCTAAATAAAAAGAATACTGGTATCTTTATTTCTCACCTCATACTCTTTTTCTGTTAGTCTCTAAGAAAGGAGCATTTTTGGCACTGCTCAGACTGTCTGCAGCAATGAAGTAAATGTCCTTCTGCTCAGGTTTCATGTTTTCCACATATTCATCCAAACTAATTAATTCGTCATTGCTTTGAGAAGAGAAGAAGCGCAACAAAGGAGCAATTCTCTTGTGATTTTCCTTATCTTCCATGGCACCCAGCTTTAAAAATTTTCCATAGTTCTCCCAGAACCTTTCATAATCCTGCAATGAATTTTAGATGAGTAAATTGAAAGAAAAGGGAGATCTAATTTAAGTGACCATAACCAGCAAGGAAATGTGGAAGCTTACATCTCTGTTTTCACTGCAAGAAATGCCAAGTATCATATCAAAGGCTTTCCGCACCAGCCTCTTTCTCATTATACGAACCTATGGAAATGGCAAAACAAGGGGTGGCACAAACTCGTCAGATCAATATTTTAATAAAGTGACAAAGAGACAAAGTAAAGCAACTTACAATTCGACTTTCTTGAAGAATCTCACGAGAAACATTCAATGGAAGGTCATTTGAGTCAACAACACCCTTCACAAAGCTCAAATATCTTGGGAACTGGCCAGAATCACAAATCTCAATTATCAGATATCAGATTTACTTGGTACTAAATTTGATACAAACCATGAAGAATGCTTGATGTGTGAATAACATACCAATTCTCCATCAAAGTCATCTGATATGAATACACGCTTAACATACAGTCTGATATTCTTGGTCTTCCTACTATCAGTTATATCATCCTTCCTTGCAGCAGGAACAAAAAAAGAATTGACCTGAATTCTACCTCACCCTGTGTCAAATAGATCAAGTATTATCACTTGCATGTGAAGATGTTATTTGCAATCATATAAAGTATAAACAATGGACTGTAGCACATTTCAATGTAAGACTAAATCATAGCTGCCACTTTATATATAGATCCAAATAGCTGGCCACTATGCTAGTGTTATCTTAATATTTAAAGATCATGAATAAGATCATGAATCGGTGAAGGTTGCTAACTATTTATTGAACACAAATGTTTAAGAAAAAACTACATAAGTCTGTAGGTGTTCAAAAAGCAGATCAAATACAGACAGAAAAGAGATCAGTGTCAGAATTCTAGTGACAATACCATCTTCAAGAATGAATATAATAAAATGCATGCTGGATCAATCCTCCAGCATTTTTTCAGATTTTTGTGTTTTGAATATTATTTTTTTGTGTTACACGCACTCAGAGATTGTATTCTCCTTTACGTTGAACTTTGGTTAGAAGTTACAGAGCATAAGGACCTGTTTGGCAGCACTCCCTAAGCAGCTTCCAGGCTGAATCTAATAGGAGCTCTGCCAAAACAGTTTTTTTTTTTTTTTCTGAGAAGTGATTCCATGATGATTCTATGATGGGCCTGTTTGGCAGAACTCCCAAAGCAGATTCCAGATTGAATCCAGTAGGAGCTATGCCAAACAGTTCTTCACTAAGAAGTGATTCTATGCTGATTTTGTGAACTGATTCTCTAAAATGAGAAGGGCCTCTACCAAACCAGCCCAACACAAGGAAGGATAACATGTCTGTGACCAAATTTGCAGTGTACAAATCATTTGAGCCATGTTGCTGTGAAATCTCAACCAGTCACCGCAGTAATAACCATTGAATCACACAGAGAAAAAGCAGACAACCAACATAAATGCAAAGACAGGTACCTCTGTGGTGAAGTGTGAGGAGGCCAAGGGATCCAAGTACTCATTGAAGGTTTTCTTGTAAAATTCATTGTACTCCTCAGTTGAAACCTCTTTAGGGTTCGAAGCTGCAAACAGCACAAAAAGGTACCATAAGGTTCGACCTTTCTTTTTTTCTTTTTTTTTTGGTTTGCCAAAACACAGTATCGATGCTGCAGACACTCACATAAATGCAGGCATGCAAACTCATAACATAAGCTTCAGACATCGACATTTCAAAAATACATGCTTAGACAATCATGATTATATAAACAAACACAACAGAAACAGATCTTACCCAAATAGGTTGTGTCTCATTTGCAAGCTCCCAATCCCAATACTTCTCAACAACGGTCTTGGTCTTTTTCTTAGGCTGCGTACACAGAGACATTAACTCTCAACCAGTAACAAAGTGCTACACAATTTTGTCCCCAGTAAAGCAATGCAAAACCAAGAGTCACAGCTGCTTATAAGTTTACCTCAGTTTTGGTATCATCATCACCTTCTTTTTTGGCTTCTGCTGGATCCTCATCAACCTCGACCTTAATGATCAATGGATGCTCACGTAAGTGATATATTGGGATAAAATAAACAGCAATGAAAAAGGTTATTCACCTCTTTTGTGAAGCCTTTCTCTTGCCATGTGTAAATGGGAAAGGAAACAAACTGAGAGTAATTCTTTAGAAGTTTTTGAATCCTCTCAGGGTGAGCAAAGCCCTTATCATCACGCTGGAAATAACAAATGTGACAATTAAAATAGGGCAAATGACAAGAAATTAGATCACATGTGAATAAGCACATACATACCTTGAGATAGAGAGTAAGGCGAGTTCCCCCCTAGGAATGAGCTTCTCGGGTCTTTTCTTCTCTAATGGTATAAGAACCAGAATCTGCTTGTCCTTCCCAAACATATTGTTTGTCAGACTTTGGGCTCTTTGTTGACACAACAACCTATTGCACAGAAGAGAAGGTATTCACTTAATACTTGCAAGTTCTCGAGATTCATAGATAGGACAGCAGGAAATCATGGTACCAGTATACCTTTTCTGAAACAAGAAAAGCGGAATAGAAACCAACACCAAATTGACCAATCAAGTTGCTGTCCATGCCCGCTTCTTGACTCTCCTGTTGTTAAATAGACATTTAATAATGCAAGTGGCAGGATTCCAGATATAGACAAATTAAAAACAGAGGACACCATCCTCAGCAACATCACACCTTCAAAGCCTTCAGGAACTTGGCAGTTCCACTGCTTGCAATAGTCCCAAGAGAATCAATAAGCTCTTGTTTCGTCATACCAATCCCAGAATCACTGAAGATGAAGAAGCAAATGTAGGTGAGAAAGAAAATCTCTTTCCATAAAAAAAAAATATGGCAAGTAAATGGCCTGCTGCAAGTAAGTAACACTTACGTAATTGTTATTATTCCATTATCCTTGTCTGTTTGGATGCGAATGTCAAGTTCAGGACCATCCTTCAGAAGTTCAGGATCCGTGACACTCAGATAACGCAACTTATCAAGTGCATCACTAGCATTGCTGTAAGCCCGAACAAGAGGAAATGAAACAGGTACTAAAAATACATGATGTAGTCATTACATAACATTTTCATAAGTTTCAACCAAATACATTGACCAGGAACAGGACATTCTATAAATAGGTGACAATAAGTCAATAACTGAAAAAATTGTGTCCACAACTATGACCCACCTGACCAATTCTCGAAGGAAAACTTCCTTGTTACTATACAAGCTGTGCACGATCAAATCCATGAGCCTGTTGACCTGCATAGAACACACCATGACATCTTGTAACCAAACCTCAGCAGAAGATAGTACGCAGTTAGACCAATTCACCCCATCAGTACCTCAGCCTGGTACTCGTGCTTCTCGGCCGGCAGGTCCGTGGAGTCAACTGCCGCCGCACTCGATTCATAGCGTCTCCCAATAAAGGCGCCATCCATCAGCTTGAGGGACGCAACATTGCTAGTTCCTGCAACCTTTGGCGCCGCAAGCACCGAAAGCAGCCTCTTCTGCTGCTGAGGAACCCCAGGCGCTCCATTGCTCGCCTGAGACCGCACCACATAACAGATATACAGATCATTTACAGGTGTCAGGACTCAATTTGCACCGTTAATTTGAAGAATAATCGCAGTTTCCTCTAATATAACTTGTAAATTTCCACAGTAGTCACCCAATTTAGCAAAAGGCAATCAATAGAGGCAAATGGTAAGCAAAACCAAGCATATCAATGCAGGACCAAATCAATGTGCACCGCCCAGATTGATGCGTGTACGGACCTAACATGGCTAATCGACACAAACAAACAAAAGCAAAACGGATGGCCACACTTACGGGGCGCGGCGGTACTGAGGCGGCGGCGTCGGCGGAGACGGCGGAGGCGGCGCCGGCAGCCACGCGGCTGCGGGGGAGGCGGCGGCGGCGGCACTGAGGGATCGCCTAGAGGCCCCGATCATCTTCCGCTTCTTCAACCACGCAAAGGGCGAGGCCGCGGGAACACGCGGGGGCTCGGGCGGGGCAGCGAGCGGAGATGACGGCTGGCGATGCCGCGAGGGTTTTGGAGCAGGTAGGGTTTTGGGGGGCGAGGGGGAGGGGGAGGGGGAGAGGGAGACGTAAAAATGACGTGCGCCTTTGCGGGGCAAGAAGATGAAGATGGGAGGAGGGTTAGTCGCTGGCAGTTCGGGCCCACGGATTGGGTCGGGCTGTCAGTGGCTGAGTAGGGGAATGGGGGGATTGAATTGGTGGTGGATTTAGCAGTTCGCGGAGAAGGTTCTGGAGCGTCAGGCTGCGGGAAATGCTGTGACCACAAGCAGCTGTACATAGAAGGAACTGACATGTGGGTCCTTCAGGAGGTTATATGGAATGTGGCCCACAAGTCAGTAGAGTAAGTCGTGCACGTGTTGCTGCCCTTGGCGGCGGGTTGCTTCTGTAGTAGGCGCTGGATGGGAACCCGTTCGCAGGGGTTGGCGATGAGCCGTTGGCCCATGTGCTAGAAAGCTGTCAGTTTAGCGGCGAAGTTTCTGGACACCGCTCGGATGATAGGCCTTTTATATTTTTCGATAGGAAAATAAAGATTTGATGAAAATAATATCCACCAATATTTTTCTCTAAGGCCCCCACGCTTCGCGTGGGGAGGAGGTAAAAAAAAAAACGAAAATCAGAAAATTTAGGAATGAACAGTATGTTCCCAGATGAACAGTGCTATACCGGATGAGCAGTGCGTTCCCGGGGGTTGCAGGGGGAATTGTTTGGTACTGTAGCAGTGGGATCATAGCACTGTAGATAAACAACTGTGAGGTATTCCCGGTGCTGTGAACAGTGCTAGAACAGTGGGATACCGGTTCACCGAAAACAAAGCCAAAGTTTCTTTAAACTATAGGTGAGCATTAAATAAAAAATATTTTACATATGTTTTCTTAAACTCACCATTAAATAAAAATCATTTTATATATGTGCTCCACCATCAATTTATATTTTATATGTACACTCTGAAGAACTATTCTCACTTGATCTATGGCTCGTGAGAAACATAAAATGAAGGATGAGAATATTTGATGACCTAATTGAAGGAACCATTGAAAAATTTTATTTCACTAAAAATGCTATTCATATCAATACAGAAAAAAATATAGAGAGAACTTTTGAGTTACTCTTGGAGCACATAGTCACTTTTTTTTTGCGAGGGTAATAGTCACTTGTTACTCCCTCCAGTTCCAAAACCTCTCCTAGTTTTAACTTTTCAACATGGCAATATTGAACTTTTAAAGTTTTAACTAACAATGATTTTTAGTGATATACTCTCTCCCATTCTAAATTATAAGTGATTTGAATTTTCTTAGAGGATCAAAGCATCTTAAATTTGATCAAAATTATCAAGAGTTACAAAGATTTATGATATCAAATAGGTATAATATGACACATGATTAGTGAAGAATCTAATGATACTTAATTGGTATCATAAATATTATTATTTTATTATATAAATTTAATCAAACTTAATATGCTTTGACTCTCTAAGAAAGTCGATTGACTTATAATCTTGGATGGAGAGAGTATTTATTTTGAAGTCACAAAAACAACATGCATACATTAGTCTTAGAATATACTTTAGTTTTAACAAATTTATATGTTTACCATGTCTACGTTCCAAATTATAATTCATTTTGGTTTTTCTAGATATAAAATCATTACTCTCTATATATAAACATACCATATTTTTTTATATATGATGAAAATATATACTTTAAAAAGTTAAAATGATTTATAATTTTGAACAAACGTGGAGTGTATATTATATAGTGAAAAAAATCAGTCAAAGCTTACGTGTCGAAAGCTGTTTGTGTCATTGTCCAATGAGTGTCTATATTTTGAGTTTATCACTTTCTATGAGAATTCATCCATATACGATCAACTGAGGTGCAATTTTCATATATATAATACAAACTAGATCATTGGGTTTGTATAGTTGCAGACAGAATCTTCTCCTCAATAGTTTGTATATCAACAATATCCACGTGACAAGGGGACGGAGTCAGGAATATTCTGTTACCTCAATCAATTTTATTTTAGAGAAAAATTTAGACAAACTCTAGGAATTGATTTATTTATGGCAGGTGAAGTATATCATCTACCACTAATTGCATTCATAAAATAAATACTTGAGTAGTATATAAAATAAATATAAAAAAGTACGGGCATGTAAGCCGAGTCGACTTTCCTGTGTGGATAATTCCTACCAGAGTCGTGAAATAGGCGCACGGGGTAATGAGGTCTTGGTCAATCTTTTTATCCCTTTTTAGCAAATCGCATGCACCATAACGACTCATGAAGATTTGCAAGAAGCAGAGAGCAGACCTTGCAAGGAGCCAGGGACCATCTGCACATTTTATATATGTTTCTTTTCTTTGTCTACAACAGATTACTGTTCCAAACCTATTATATGAAGAACAACTAGCAAGGGATACAAGAGACCAGTTGTACATAGTTGAGCATTGAGCATGATGCACCCATAGCGAAAACAGCTTTCATGCCCTTTGGACTAGCGCACGATGGTGTGCGCGCAGGCTGCCTCCTGCAGAGCTGGAGGACCAGGAGCAAGGCGACGATTCGAAGTGCTTGACAAGCATTATGGTTCCAGCTTCAATGAGACAACACGGGACTTCCTGTTCTGCTTGGCTGCCCTCACGAACACTATGGAGAGGCATGCCGGCGCCCACCATGGCCTGCGGACTTCTTGCTCCCCTTTGAGGCAGGCGACTGAATTTTACAATCAGCATTAGTCACACCAAACTTCATTCAGAGTTCAAGCAGGGGCTTTCAAAGGATTACATAGACAAAAGCATGACATGTCAAAATTACAAACAAAACAACTCAAGATCTCACTTAGGGGTGCTAAGCGTTCATGGCAAACATATCCAATATTCAATATCAGCATAGCAGAGAACCAAAATAGTAGCTTCAATAACACAAACTATTTGCTTAGTCTCTAATTACTTACTGTTCTCAAAGTGCTGTCACGTCAATGTTATCATTATCAACGAGTCCAGCATTATGAAGAGATTAGTCCATAATTTTCATAGCTGAACATCGAACAATACCCCCACCTGGCCTGACTTGTTCTCATTTAAGGTGTTCATATTGTGTCAAATGGATCACTACAGAATTCTTTTTTCAATTTTCAAATCTAATCCAGTATTGTTTGTGGCAACTCTTAACATCATGGCAAGGAGCCAAGGAGTTAAAACATCTCTTTTAGACCAGATGTAGTGCCACATACGTTTGGTAACGAATTCATGATGAACTCAAAGTCTCAGTACTGTCAGTAACTTGGCAATGACACATTATATGCAGAAAACTTCAGCACAAGAATTATCTAAGCCAATCTACATAACTGAGCAATGAGCTTTTACCACTTCAAATACTAGTATTTTGGCTGCTTTCAAAATGCCAAAGAAGATAGCATCAGTGAGAGGAAATCAAAAATTCTTTCTAACGGACTACTTCACATGTTGTTATAAAGTCAAGTGGAACTGGAAGAGAATATGAGTATATATGGAGCACTGCAACTATTATAAGGCTGAATATATAGAGGAAATGGGTCATAGAGTCCTTGGTGTTACAAACCTTTAATGCGCCTCAACTCTTTGCACAGTGTGATGAAGTCTCCCCATTTCATATGGCACCGCCTAATAAAGCGCAGAATCTGCTCAGTAGTAAACATGGACAAGCTTTCTAGATATTCTCCATTGACACCATTTTCTTCAAATACTTGTCTGTAGCCCCCAAGATTTATTTCTTCCAGCCATAATCCAACATCCTGAAAGAAAATAGCTAGTTACCTTATTAGGTGAATAGTCAAACATCTTGAGGTGACAATATAGCCTTTAACTCTTTCATTGGACCCTACCAATGTAGTCATAATAAACTAAAAGTACTATGCTGGCCCAAATATGGTTCTAAACTATAAAAACTTAACATAACCAAAGATTCTAGATCAGAAACTCCTGAAATTCAAAGAATGAAATTGTACTAAACTGCAACCAGATATGCTGAATGAAAATCAAGAAAAAATACCAATGACAACAGGAGAAAAAAAATAAGAGTGATATGGATGTCAGGTCGTTAAACGACACTATAATCTGTCTTGCACATGACCTATCCAACTATGTAAAGCCTTTTGTACATGGGCAAAAGATGCTGTGGTGTAATAAACAAATAAGCAAACAAGCCAGGGAATTTCAAGCTTCAGATCATTCGATTTAGGAAACTGAAAAGGTAAAGGCATAGAAGAAAGGATCAACACAAAGGCAGACTTCTAACAGAAAACAACAATGCATTTATGGCACTACTAGTTTGGCATTGCAATATATAAACAACAAGCAATGGGGAACTAATAAGTGATACTTTAGCAATGACAAAAAAATTTCAAAGACCAAGGCAGTTACAAAGTGATTTAGTGTGTGTATCTACTGATGTTGCAAGAAATGAGAGAAAAACGAAACAAAACATATATATTGTAGCAATACAATCCCTAAATGATCAGCTGGACCTCGGTCTACTCTAACCTGGACTCCAGTCCATGGGCAGCCTAATCTAACACAGCCCAAGCACCACCTGAACTTCTAGGCCCAACCTAGCTTTAGCCTGAACAAGGACCAATCATAGCCCAAATAACTTTTGTTTGAGGATGGAGGTCTAGCTCAGGAAATGTCTAAGAATACTTCAAAGGCAATATGAGAATTAACTGGTGAATCAAAGTGCCAAACTAATGCTGTCAATTTAATAATCTGACATGACAATGAAGCCCAATTTGGACATAAGTTTGGACGAACAATATAGATGATAGTTAAAGAAGTAGAACCCAATATTACTATATCAAAATAGTTTGGCATGCTTTTCACTATGCCTACTTCCCCCTAAGAATGGTTTAGGCTCTTTGAGAAGTGGAGCTGCCTGCTTCAGAATATTAATCTCTTATCTAAAGTTTGATTGTCTGCCACATCATCAAATAATATAAAACAAAAGGAGTTTGATTGACAAGAGCACCTCCAGCAAATTGAGAAAAGCAATCCCCTTTCTCCCAAAACTGGCATATAGGAGAAAGGGTGAAAAAATCTGTTCCACCAGATCCCTTTTTTCAATCCCTCTCTATATTTTTCTCTCAATTCCTCAGAACATCCCCTCAATCCCTCAAATAGGGGGGATCTGGCACAGATTTTTTTCTCAATCCCTTTCAGAATCATCCTGAAAATGATGGGTGGGTCTGAAGGATGTTGGAGGCAATCACATTAGGTACACCAGGCTGGCCGGTCAAGGGAGATGACGGGTCGTCAGTCCGCCAGAAGAAGAGTTAAGAGAAGAGAGTAA
>JADLZL010005619.1:0-97647 GCA_015844335.1 Chrysopogon serrulatus | reverse complement strand
GGCACTCGGAAAAGGTGCTCTTTCGAGTGCCGACACACGGTAAAGTAGACACTCGAGGAAAACCGACTCTTTTTCGAGTGTCTAACCCTCGGAAAAAAACGACACTTCGGAAAAGAGACTCTTTTACGAGTGTCACACTCGGAAAAAAAACACTCGGAAAAACATTTATTATGTGCCGCTTACTCGGATCCTGCCGTTAACCTTTTCCGAGAGGCGGCCGTTAGCACTTGGAAAAGAAATATTCTTTTCCGAGTGCTTCCATATAACGCTTGGAAAGAAAAAACTTTTCCGAGAGTTGATCTTTAACACTCGGGAAAAGAATATCTTTTCCAAGTGTTAACGAAGGCACTTCGGAAAACTTGTTTTTTTAGTTATTATTTTTGCCTCAATATATTTTATGTGGGTATTTTACATGACCTTAAAGCACATGTTCCAATTTGGAATTTGTTTATTACTTTTTGCTATATTTTTTAATTTATTTTCTTTCCTTGCATTTTTTCTCGAAAAAATTAATTTGAATCTGCAGTGCATAAAATAATCGAGTTTAGCGATTCCAAAAATGATATTCATGATTTAGAGTCTATTTTGAGGCCATATCCGGAGACTCGCTCGAAAATTTGAACTTGTTGTTCGCAAAACATGGCCGGCGGCGTGCGGACTAAGTGTCTTAAAATTATATAAAATGCGAACCAAGTCTAAAAATTACGAAACTTGACGAGGTGTCATGTTATCGTATGTAGAGGCTATGATAAAAATTTGAGACTATTTCGTTGAAGTTGTGTCGTCGGATGCTCAAAACCCAAACATCTCCGCATATGATGAGTGTGATCACATGTGATGATGTCCGGGTTTTGAACATCCGACGTCACAATTTCCTCAAAATGGTCTTAGTTTTTTATCGTAGCCTCTACATGCTATAACATCTCACCTCATCAAGTTTCGTGATTTTTGGACTTCGTTCGTATTTTATATAATTTTAAAACACTTAGATCAAGCCGGCCCATGTTTCACAAGACAAGACATTCAAATTTTCGGGCGAAGTTCCCTGGATACAGCCTCAAAATACACTCCAAATCATGAATATCATTTTTCGAATCACTAAACTACATTATTTCATGCACCTCCGCCTCAAATTAACTTGTTGTAGAAAAAAATGCAAAGAAACAAAATAAATTCGAAATACAACAACCAAATTTTAAAAACTTTAAATTTTTAAAATTGAGTTGCAAATAATGTTAGAGGGCTACCAAAAAAAAAATTAGGCAAAAAAAAAATAAAAAAATAATAATTTTCTGAGTGTCATGGTAAAGGCACTCGGAAAACTCTTTTCCGAGTGCCTGGCATAAAGCACACGGTAAAGGTCAATTTCTTTTCCGAGTGGCAGCCAGGCACTCGGAAAAGCTCAAACCCTAAAATACAGGCCCGGCCCAATATACCCTCCACTCTCAGCTCACCTCTCCCAACTCCCTCACCCGCCGCCAGCCGCGCCTCATCTGCCCGCCGCCGCGCTCCCCGTCGCCGCAACGCCGCTCTGCCGCGGCCGCGCGCCTCCCACCCCGCGCCCGCGCGCCGCCGCGTCCGTGCCCCTCCCTCTAGTGCCCGCGCGGCCCACACGCCGGATGGCCGCCGCGCGCCCTTGCCTCGCCGTCGCGCCGTGCAGGATCTGCAGCCAGCCCCCGCCGCGGGCCGCGCAGGAGCCGGCGCGCTCGCCTGGCCGCCGCCGGCGCGTGCCCGGGCTGTAGCCGCCCCACGCGTGGCTGGCCGGCGCCCCGCAGAACGAGCAGCGCCCAGGCCCCGCCCCGTCCGCGCCTCCCCATGCCGTACAGGAGCCGCGGCCATCCCCCACCGGCAACGAACACCTTCCAGGTATGCGCGCCTCTTCTCTTCCCTTGCACATACTTAATTCCCTTGCACATACATAATTACATTGGGCTTGCTTGTCTTGCAGTTTTGCCATGAGTTCATCTGTGGTTGTAAGCCTGTAATCTGATAATGTAGATCTGCAACGATGTAATCTACCTGACCTACGCTACTACCTGTAGGATTACACAATGCTCAATGCACAGATAGAGTATTAGAGTGTGGAACTTTGTTTGATCTTTTGCTAAAAATGAAGAGAGAAGAAACTCTGATTAAATTTTAATTTTGTAATCGCAGTAGGTGTAGTTCAGTATAACTGATATACATACATGATTAGACCGGTTAAGTTTGGTATTTATATGTAGCCATCGGCCTTAGCAGAATTTTTTTGTTGGGTCCCCAATGTCTGTTCTGCTCTCTGAATTTTTCGTATCACCTAAACTAAGGATGGCATGGTTTCAGATTGTTAGAAGCCCTAAAACTGAATTAACAGTATACTAACGAATCAGTTCTAGCTAGCTTGTGTCTCAGCATTTTGATTCTCACAAGGTTCTGATGAACACTGCACCAGAGTGAGATGCTTCTAGCCACGTTGGTATGTTTATTCATTTTACATATTATTTGATCTTTTTAACAGTATGTGCGTGTGGTCCAAACTAAAGAACAAAGCCATTTCTTACATATTCTTTCAATGGCTATTTATTACCTTTGTAAAAGCATTTTGTCCTAGTTATGTTATCTTGTCTGGCTCCATTTGTTTTGACAGCAAATATTCTGGCAAATGTATCTTGCATGATGGTAAAATATTCTGGCTCAGTTTAGGTAAAGGCACAATGCATTTACAGTGCTAATGCTAGACATCTATTGGTTGATTTAACTTGCGCGTTAATGGAAATTTATAAAATTATTTGAGAAAAAATAGAAGATCATGTGAGCCTAGGTAGCTTATTTTTGAATAGTATCATTTTAGTTCCCTTTTATAATATTAGATCTACTGTGACTGTAGTTTCATAACATGTTTTATATATGTAGGACTGCAGGTAGCAGCTGTCTACTAGCTGCTAATATAACACCTTCAATGTACAGCAAGGTAAATAGTACAAACCTATGGCTATTTACTGGTGCTATGGCTGTTTATCTTGCTCCATTTCATTGGTATAGACCTATAGCTAGCATCTGGCGAATGCAAGAAAAAACTATCTTTAGGCTTGCTCATTGAAAAATTGTATAGGAAGAACATAGTTGTTGTTTTGGTTGGCTTGAAACCAAACTTAAATCATGCTCTTGGATCAGAGTCTAGCATATTGTACAGAACTGGTATAGAAAATGGAATTTAGAAATATTTTCTGCAGTAGAACTTGCTGATTAAAACATAATGTCAAAGTTATTGTTTTTCTTATTCTATCTTTGATCTGTCACTGTTGGCAAATGGAATGCTTTGGGACAGTAAATTGACTTGTTTAATTAGTTTAATTATGTTCAAAGGCTATACGTAACTACTAATTGTTACTATTATTTGAAGACTGATGTGTTAGATAAAGTAAAAAAAGAGAATGGAGAAGCAGTGTCTGAAAAACTGATAGGAGCTATGTACTTGTTTATGGCCAAACTATAACTATCACTCTATGATATAGGTAATTGGTTCTAACTTTAGGATTCGCATGTGCTGGACTGCTACTTTTATGTTTTTAGGGTCCAGTAAAATCTTCCTTGTGACAAAAATTTGGGGTTCATGGTTAGGTACAGACCATACTTGGTAGCTGTTATAGTTAGTTTATCTTCTATGTTGGTTTTCTTGGTCGGCTGAAGTCTATCTGTATGGCTGTATCTTGAAGTGTTCTCTTTAGTACTTTTTAGTATCCTACTATCCTACTAAAATATTAATGCAAGTCTTTTTTTCATGAGATGTCTAAAAATTGAAGCGTTCCTCACAGCTCTAGGTTGTTAGCTTATGACCGCTCCTGACATTTATTTTAGTATAGCTAAAACTGTCAAACCTTTGGAGTATGTATTGCTCGGTAAAGTTCAACCTAGCTTTCTTGATAAAGAAAACCTTTTTCTAAATATGAACCTATAAACTCGGCTAGCTATATAGCCTTGTAGTTCAGAGCTTGTCCTTTGTTAACTTTGTAACATGCTATAATTTTCCAATTGAATCGCTTCTTTTGGTACTTAAATGCAGGCCATTGCTACTGAGCCACCACAAGGAGGGCAAGTTGCAAAGACAAACACAAGCTATAGCTCAAGTTGTGAGGAACTTATTTGGGAAACTTAGGTGTTGCTCCTGTTTATTATTATTACTTTCTAGTCTTTGTGAGAACCTTATGTTAACTGTTCTGGTGATGTTGTGGTCGCTAGATTAGCAATGAATGATCTGACTTTGTAATAGATATGTTGTCTGGGATGCAAGGTTTGTGTATAATATGTTGTGATATATTTGTGTGGTTTAGATGGAAATGTAAAAAAAAAAGATTAAATTTCTTTTCCGAGTGCAATGACCATGGCACTCGGTAAAGATTGCAATGCGAAAAATCAGGTTTCCCAGCTTTTCTGAGTGCCATGACCAGAGCACTCGGAAAAGCAACCTTCTTTACCGAGTGCCAAGCTAGAGGCACTCGGTAAAAGAATATTGCTCTCTTTTTTTAGAAAAAATCTTTTTCCGAGTGTGGCACTTCGGAAAAGATCTTTAGAAAAAACAAATCTAGGATTTTCTTTACCGAGTGTGTCACTGGAAAAGACAATGACGGCGTGCACCTTTTTGGCATGACGGCGTCAATTGTTTGCCGAGAGCTGATGGTACCCTTGGAAAAGCCTTTTCCAAGTGTTCGACATCCAGTTACTCGGAAAAGAGTGTCTTTACCGTCTATTAATTTACCGAGTGTTCTTTTTTCGAGTGTCACACTCGGAAAAGCCTTTTCCGAGTGCATTTGGTCCTTTTCCGAAAGTGTATCGGACACTCGGAAAAAAGCCGGCGCCTCCTGTAGTGAAGGTTTGGTAAAGAACATTCCTCAGTCGCTATAGACTTGTGCATCACAAATACGTGATACGTGCCTTTATTTCTCTACTTTTCATGCATGATTACTTTTTCTGCTAGCAAAACTTACAAGAAAATTAATAATAATGAATATCGAGATGGTGGCCGGGTTTGCCGCACACTGATTGATAATTAATTATATATTAAAAAACAGGTGTGCGTGACTCTCCGGTCTCCACTCGACACCCAATATGGGCTTGTTATAAGAGAGGGGACCACAATATAAATTACTCCTAGATACCATCATGCATGTCTTGTACGACAAGTTGAGAGTCTATGATGTGAACTGTCATGTAAGGTAAGAACATATACCATAATTTTCTTAGTAGCTAGGCATCACATACGTTTCTTTCTCTTCTTTCCAAGACACTACTATAAGATATTATCGATACTCCACATATCAATTGCAAGATGGTATAACTTTCCTTCTGGCAACATTGTGTTAAAATTAATAAAAGGGAGTATTAGTACACAAATCATTTCTTAGCGTTTCATTTCTACTTATGGTTTTGCTTGAGAACAGCCAGTAGAAATCGGTCCTATTTCTACGCATGCGATTCTTTTAAGGAACCGCCAAGTAGAAATCAATTTCTACCGACGGTTTCTTAAGAAATCCGCCAAGTAAAATAGTTTAAAATTATTTTTTTAATTTTTCAAACTTTCTCGAATGAAGAAACTCCCAAAATAAAAGTTATAAATCTCGAAAAGTTATGAAACTTTATAGTTGACAACTTTTTCATTTGAAGTCATCTTTTTATAGAAAACTACGAATCGAAATTTTCAAATTTGAAATTCAAATTTTGCAAATGACCTCGTATGTATGCAAAACACTCTAAATGAAAGTTGTAGATCTCAAAAAGTTATAAAACTTTGTAGTGGAACACTTTTCATTTGAATTTGTTTAGACCCTGAAATATTGAATTTATCATCGGTTTGGGATAATATGTGGGGAACCAAAATGATATATAGATATAAGTGACTCATAAGTGGAGTGGTAGAGGAGTCTACGCTGGGCCGAGGTTGCGGTTCAAACCCCTACAGCCGCGTAGCACGTGATTTTATACGAAAAAATGCGCGACTTGCGACTTCAAAAATTTGGTGCTTTAAAAATATTATTTGCTATTTTTTCACGTTTTCTGGACCGCGATTTCTATAGGCGGTTCCTTAAGAGAACTGTCCGTAGAAATCGATTTCTATTGACGGTTCTCAAACAAGCGCCAGTGAAAATAGGCCATTTTCACTGGCTTTTCCCACTGGCGGTTTGCAAAACTGCCAGTAGAAATGGGTTTACAACCGCCACTACTAATGTTTTCTGTACTAGTGGAGGTGGATGTATATTATATACAAAAGGAAACAAAGAAGCTTAACTACAGAACTGGGGATGATACAAAGCTTGGCAGCCTGGTAAAGCATGCTTCAAATATCATTAATTTAACTCATGTTGTGCATCTATAAATGTCCAAGGAGAGATCATTAGATTAGATAGCATATACATGCATGAGACATATCGTTCACTCGCGCGCATGCATCATCCCAGTATTTTCCAATACCAAACTCACACAGATAACTCAGTTCCATTCATCATCTATATCTATATATCCACACAGCAATCTAAGAGATATATATATATTAGCTAGATCAAGCTGCTGCTGCTGCCAGATTATTACTCACTCGGAAATAAATGGAGAAGGCCCTGGTGAGCGCAGCCACTGGGGCCCTGGGTCCGGTCATAGGGAAGCTGGCGGAGCTACTGGAGAAGAAGTATATGCTGTTCAAGGATGCACGGCGCAATGTCATGGTTCTCAAATCCGAGCTGGAGCACATGTACAGCTTCCTTGAAAGGCTATCATGGGTGGAGGATCCAAACGAGCAAGCGAAGCTCTGGATGGCAGAGGTGAGAGAACTCTCCTATGACATCGAGGATAGTATCAATGACTTCATGCTTCATGTTGAAGGTGGCCGTCCTGGGCCTGCCAAGCTCAAGGGTTTTAAGGGCTTCATCCGGAGGATCACCAACCTATTCACAAAAATCAAGACCCGCTGTAGGATAGCCAAGGAGATCCATGGTCTCAATGAACAAGTCCAGGAGGCTGGCGAGCGCCGTGCAAGGTAC
Organism: Chrysopogon serrulatus; assembly: GCA_015844335.1. Lineage (NCBI taxonomy): Eukaryota > Viridiplantae > Streptophyta > Magnoliopsida > Poales > Poaceae > Chrysopogon > Chrysopogon serrulatus. Next base: position 90,640 of record JADLZL010005619.1, on the reverse strand, counting down.
AAGATTGATGATAATGTCCATCATACCATAGCAGCAGAATACCGGAAGTAGTGGCCGATAGGAGGGTCCGGGATCTCTACAAGGATCAGTCAGAGCTCGTCGGTATTGATGGTCCAAAGGATGAGCTTCTCAAATTGTTGACAGAAGAAGAGGGGAAAAACTTACAAGTGTCCATTGTTGGACCTGGGGGATTGGGAAAGACAACTCTTGCCAATCAATTATTCAGCACACATGGCCAAGGAGGAAAATTCAAACATCGGGCTTCTGTAAAAGTATCCAGAAATCCTAACATGTTGGATATCCTAAGACAAATTTATGAGGAAGTTATCATCACACGTTTCTTTGATGGACCGGAAGCACAAGACAAGGAAAGCATTTCAAATACATTAAAACAATATAGGTATTCATGCACTTTTGTTTCCTTAAAATAAATTCATAATTTTAACTTTTAGCTATTGCTCTTCATCCATTGAGTTATCATTATATCATACATGTTGGACTTTTTATTTATGCCAGAGTAAGGATTTTATACTGAAATCCAAATATAACGAATTTTCATTAAATAAATTGCAGACAATTGGAATATCATCTAACAAATATAGCGAACGAACAACATCTCATGAGCAAAATCATAAATTTCCTTAACGATAAAAGGTATGTCATTTCTTTGTTATATCTATATTATTTCTTTTATTGATGTACTTATTTTATTGAATGCTTTGTACTATCTATCATCCTTATTTTCAATTGTCATCCATGGATTTTAATTGAGGGACAGCAGAATAATCAAAATTAGCAAAGTAATTTCTCACAAGCATATCACCGAAGACCTTATGCATGATTCAAAACATTTAACTTCCAATCCATCAAATAGCTCACTTATACATGATCCCCATCATCCCATGCATACTCAGTATAGCAAAGAACACACATATGCCTCCCATGCCAACTTCCAAACAAACAACCATCACTTCACAAGTTCACATATAGAACAATAACAAGCAAGATGGTGACTTAACGTGGATATATACCCTTTGTAGGGAAAACCTATGGGCCATGGTGTCCTTAGAGCAAGTTCAATAATAAAGCAAAGTTATACAATAAATCAATAATGTTCTCTTATTTGCCTATAAATAATTTTTTATTATTACTTTCACCCATGTCTTATCTACTATTTCGTAATCCTCCTCACATTCACTTAGAATATGGGTCGCCACTGCATATGCTTCCGTGCCCAACTGCTTGCTTCTTGCACGAGAGCCAAGCTCTCTTCTCTTCTCTTCTCGACATTCTATTTGCTTGGCTAAATAAGCCAATTATTGTACTTGCTCTTGGGATCACCCTTTCTCTTGTTTCTTCCATCTCTTGTTGTAACCCTACTACAAACATTCAGAACTCTCATGAAAACAAAATATATTTGCTTTGCATAAGAGTCAAACCTAAACCAGGACAAATTGTTGTCTGAGTTAGACCACCGAAGTTCATGCACGATACAAATTTAGTAGTCATGACTCAAAACCATGGTAAAATTTTTTCAAATATGCCTTTGACCTACTATGATTTTTTTCAATTTTTTTTCAAGTGTTAATGTTTTGTAAAAGCTAATTAATTGCTAGGATTATAGGAAAAGCTTTATAAATTTGATCCAAATCATTACTTATACCGTACTACATGCATAGGGGACAATGAAAGTTTAGCCTATTATATACACTTACATGGCTGCTAGCTCAAAGGACTTACTGCTGCCCTCTACGAGAAAAACAAGATACAGCATTCCAAAGTTGTAATTATCCAAACCTTTTTTTAGCAAGTAATTATCAAAACCTAGAAAACCGTATATGTTTAGAAAATTTCACAACAATTACAGCAGACTTCTAGTAACTTTAAGAATAATTCATCTATCAAGTGCTATCGTTCAAGCCCTAAACATCCAGCTTCATACTTTCATATTAAATTTACTTTTATGCATATTGGAATTAGGTGTTTTTACCTTCTGAACCACGCATATGCATGTTTGAAAAATTGGCAAATATACATTGATTAGTTTTTTTTTTGAATTTTTGACAATCTATATTATGAGATGCCAATCAATTAGCCATTGTCCCGTTCATATTTATTTCCTTGTTCCGCCACTGCGGTCAGCTGCCATCATGTATGATGACAGCTGCACAAGGGCACAGTATAGAGAGTGAGGCCACGCATAGGCAGAAGGCCAGCATTCCCCTCAAATTGCTTATCTTCATTGATGATAAGTAAAGAGAGGACTAATGTTTTATAATATACAATATAGAACAATCTTAAAGCTACATAGTAGTCTACTTAATAACCAAATAACCATGTAGACAGCTTATAGCTAGAAGGAAAAAGTCTACTTTTAGTACTCCAACTTACGCGAAAGTTCACTTTTGGTCCCTCAACTTCAAAACCAGACAAAACCGGTCCCTCAACTTTTGAAACCGTGCAGATTTCGTCCTTGGGCTGTTTTGTCGGGCGGTTTTGCTACAGTAACCGTGGGTTGCTACAGTAGCCGCGGTTTCTTTTTTTATTTTCTTATTTATTTCGACTGAATTTTTGAAAAATTATAGTAAATCACAGAAAATTCATAAAATAGAAAATTTAATTTTGTTGGACTCCATATGGGTAGATCTGCACAGTGAATATATAATATAGTATACTTTAATACAAAGTTTTTGCTATGAAGGTTTTGCCTTTTCATTTTTATTTATTTCCATTCAATTTTAAAAAATCATAGTAAATTATAAAAATTCATAAAATAGAAAATCAAATTTTATTGGACTCCATACGAGTAGAGCTACACAACTTTAGTACAAAAACTTTGTACTAAAGTAGTAAAAAACTTTGTACTTTAGTAAAAGAAACTTTGTATAAAAACCTTCATAGCAAAAAACTTTATACTAAAATATACTATATTATGTATTCACTGTGTAGCTCTACTCATATGGAGTCCAACAAAATTAGATTTTCTATTTTATGAATTTTCTATAATTTACTATGCTTTTTTAAAGATTGAGCGGAAATAAATAAAAATAAAAAGGCAAAACCTTCATAGCAAAAACTTTGTACTAAAGTATACTATATTATATATTCACTGTGTAGATCTACTCATGTGGAGTCCAACAAAATTAGATTTTTTATTTTATGAATTTTCTGTGATTTACTATAATTTTTCAAAAATTCAGCCGAAATAAGTAAGAAAATGAAAAACAAAACCGTGATTACTATAGCAACCCGCGGTTACTGTAGCAAAACCGCTCGACAAAACAGGCCAGGGACGAAATCTGCACGGTTTCAAAGGTTGAGGGACCGATTTTGTCTGGTTTTGAAATTGAGGGACCAAAAGTGAACTTTCGCGAAAGTTGGAGGACTAAAAGTAGACTTTTTCCTAGCTAGAATACCTACTAGCCGCGCCCCTTCCTGAGTTAGGTAGTGATTGTTGGCCAAGCGCCGGGTTTGAGCCTATAACAAGTAGTCTTTTACGTTCCATATAGTTCCTCTGGTATATAGGGTCCTAAAGTGTCTATATTTAAATTAGGTCTCCAATAATGCATCATTTTGTGCATTACTTTAAGAAATATTCTATTATGAACTTAGTTATGGCACATTTTTCATATAACTAAAATGTAAAATTTAGTCATATTTTATAAAGCTTTACTGTGCAAATATTTTAAAATATCAAGTAAAAATAATGCAGGTGTATAAAAATTTAATTAAAAATAATGCAGGTGTATAAAAATTTTGTAAGCATTTTTTTCTTCAGTTTGAGCTTTCTTACAGAGAAACAAATATCTGTGGACTACAAGGAGTTAATAAATGGAATACAACGAAATTTCATTTTAAAGTGGTCTAATAATGCAGAATTTTGCATAAAAACAGTGCAAAACAGCCGTTGTTGAAATGATATTTTATTTATCAGTAAATAATTAGAATCATGTTTATAGAAATCTATGCTAATGGCTTTATCCTAAAACCATATGCAGGTACATAATTATGGTTGATGATATATGGGATATAGAAGTATGGGAAACCATAAAGTGTGTGTTTCCCAGGAGTATAGGTGGTAACATAGTCATCACAACAACACGAAGCATGGAGATAGCTGAATCTTCTTGCCTTTCATATCAGAACCATGTTTATAACTTAAGTCCCCTTGGTGCTATGGACTCAAAAAAATTATTCCTTGGTAGAATTTTCAGTTCTGAGGATCAATGCCCATCTCATCTCAAAAACATTTCTGATAAAATCCTGAAGAAATGTAATGGCTTACCTTTGGCTATTATTGCTGTCTCTAGTTTGTTGGCTAACAAAGCACACACAGAGGATCAATGGAATCAAGTGGCAAATTCAATTGGTCATTCACTTGAAAGAGATAGGGGTGTCCAAGCAATGATAAGGATATTATCCCTTAGTTATGTTGACCTTCCTCATCATCTGAAAAGTTGTCTATTATACATCAGTATATTTCCACATAAATATGCAATTGAAAAGAAGAGTTTAGTAAGAAGATGGATTGCTGAGGGGTTCATTCCTCAAGAACATGGATACACCCCATATGAAATAGGAGAGAGGTGTTTTCTTGAGCTCATTAACAGGTCCTTAATTCAACCAGTTAAAACAAATGTCTTTGGTGAGGTGAAGACATGTGAGGTACATGACATTATTCTGGATTTTATTGTGTCCAAGTCCATTGAAGACAACTTTCTTACAATATATGGTGTTCCAAACACAATTGCTGGGCAACAGAAGAAGGTCCGTCGACTTTCTCTCAAGGAAATTGATAAAAAATATGACAACTTATCTAGTGGATTGATTCTTTCTCATGCTCGATCAGTTACAGTATTTAAGAACTTTGTTAAACTTCCACCTCTCTTGGAGTTCAAGATTCTTCGAGTTCTGGACATAGAGGACTGTGATCTATCTCAAGAGCATCATCGTCTTGAAGCCATAGGCCTGTTATCCCAATTGAAGTACCTAAGTCTCAAGAATACAAAAATACATAAGCTCCCAGAGAAATTAGAAGAATTGCAGTCTTTAGAAACACTGAATCTGAAAGGAAATAAAATAACAGAGCTACCAGCATCAATTGTTCAAATTGCTCAATTGATCAGTCTACTTACTGATGAAGAGGTCAAGTTACCAGATAAAATTGGAGACATGTTAGCACTGCAGGAGTTACGATTGATCAATGTCCTAAAGCAGTCAAACAATTTTTGGCTAGAACTGAGCAAGCTAACAAATTTGAGGGATATGAGCTTATCACTGGAATCTAATGGAATTAGTGATGCAGGGAGATGGAATATGTGTATAGAAAATATGGTCTCTTCTATATGTAAACTTGGCACACTCAACCTTCATTCTCTTTCCATTTATGTAGGCAAGGATCAGAACGATGGATTCTTGCATAAATCATGGTGCCCACCTCCCTCCAGCCTAAAGAGACTTGTCATCAAGAAGAGATGGAAAACTCAGAACAGAAAAGAAGGGGAAGCTCGGGATCCATATTCTTCATCATCCACCTCATCTCCCTCTTCTACTTCTGCCACAACCTCTTCTCCTTCTCCTTCTCCTTCTCATTCTCCTTCTCCTTCTCCTTCTCCTCCCCCTTCTCCTTCTCCTCTTACTCCATCAGTTTCTCCCTCTTCTATTTCTGCCACAACCACTTCTCCTCCTTTTACTCCAGCAATTTCTCCCTATTCTACTTCCACCACTACATCTTCTTCCCCTTCTCGTTCATCCCTTCCAAATTGGATCAACTCATCACTGGTTAATCTAGAACAACTATGCCTTTATATGAAGGAAATTAGGGGAGATGATCTTAACATCCTTGGTAGTATTCCTGCTTTGGTTCGGCTTGTTATCTATGTACAGCACGAGCCACAGAAGCGCCAACAGCAGCAGAAGAAAAACAGGATGGATAAAATGAAGAGTAAGGAGAAGAAGAGAGACAAGGAAGAGTATGTACAGGGGATGAAGGAAGAGAAGACTGAAAACATGGAGAAGCTTAAGAATAAGATGAAGGAAAAGGAGCACAAGGAGGAAGAGGAGGACGAGGAGGAGGAGGTGGTGGAGGGGGACAGAAATAGGAAAAGGAGAACAGAACAAGACATGGATGTAGCAACAGGATCATCCAGTAATCCTAGGAGGAGGCAGCAAGGACCAAAACAAGATGTGACTCCAGGACGAAGAGCCAGCAATAGAGGACAACTAAAAATCAGTGTTAGCCATGGATTCACGTTTCTGAGGTACCTCAAAATTGATGGGACAGATCCTCGCATTTTAGGTTTGGAATTTGGAGCTGGATCAATGCCAAAGCTGGAAGAGCTTGTGCTCATGTTCAAAGCAGCTGTAGAGTTTGACAAGACAAGCGAAGACTTCTTTGGCATCAGGAACCTCTCACGCCTTGTAAGAATTACCTGCGAAATTGATTGTTTCCCGAAACCTGAGATAACTGCGACAGAGTTGGAGGAAACCATCAGGAAAGCTGTTAGCACCCACCCCAACCGTCCAAGGCTCCACATCCACAGAAGATCCCTGTAAGTTATATTTCACCTCTGCTGCTAGCCTCAGTTTCAAAAGGCATATTACTTTCAGCAATTTCAAAAATATTTTTATCAATAATTTCCCCTCTTTTGAGCAGAGAATCATCCAGTGGCGTAGGATTTGCCTTGGGAGCACTTCTTTTTCTTCTTACATTCACGGTAATGAACTATCTTACTCCCCCAACCTTTTTTTAATCAGTCTGTGAAACAAGGGCTCTGTTCTAGTGGTTCATTAGCCTACATGTGTCAACAAAATAAGTAGATAAACAAGGGTTTTGTTTGTTTCTGTATTTTTCTTCCTTTCAGCAAGATGATCCGATCAACAGTGTGGAAACTAACTTAGCTTCATTTAGCTTTAGCGTTCATGAAGTACTGTCAGTCTTCTCTAATTATTTATTTATTAGGCCTAGAAATGGGAATGTTAAGCCTTCCAGAAAATATGTTCATTTTAATACTTTATTCCTACAGATATTAAAACTAAGGAAAAAACTAACAATAGAAGTTGACGGAGCCAATGCAGTGGTTTAATTTTGACATTTATAAAGAAAGAATGAACTTACTAATTTGTGTTTACTTATTCATTTATAATAGGATTAAGTCCACTTTTGGCCCCTCAACTATCTCGCTCGATCGATTTTAACCCTGATCTCCAAAACCATTACTGCGCGCACCTGACTTACTCGTGTGGTTCGATTCTAGCACCTGGGCTATTTTACGATGACGTGTAGGTGGTTTTGAGTTGCCAGCGTGGCATGGCCCGCCACGCTGGACAGCCTAGTGGTGGGGCAAATCCAAATCAGGAGCCGGCCCACCCAAACTCTCCCTCTCCCTCTCATTTCCTGCCCACCCGAACCCTAGAATCCTGGATAGGAGCTGAATCATTAACTGACACTTCTTGCAGGACAGGCTTCTTTGCTTTTGAATTTGGTGATCTAATCTAGTCCAAATACTTACTACATTGTTGCTATATCCTTCTGCACTTGCTCTGGGGATGAGAAATCCTTCCTACAAACTACCACCCTATCAGGACTCTGTTGGTCAGTATTCACTGCAAGAAGCTCCACAAAGATGTTTACTGCCCCATCTCCAGGAACACTTTCACACATCTGCATGTAAGCCTGATCATCTACCAACACTCTTAGCCCACTTAGCAAATCCTTCCTAGGGAATAGCCAATGCAGCATCACTGGGTCTGTTGGATTGTAATGGTCCCTTAGATATCCCTGCACTTCTGGTAGAGACATTTTATCACGCTCGATGAATGACAGCTCTTCTTTTCCACCAAGATAATGAAGCTTCTTCCCATCATTCCTAAACTCACCACCAAAGTGAAATCGAACAGCAAGAAATTCATAAGGGTCCATTCCTAAACACAAACAACGATAATACACGCTCAGCACAGACCATCTCAGTTAACATAGCAAGCAACTACTATTTTACATCTACTTCACAACCCTATCAAGCATAACTAATTGAAATTCCAAAAAATGGAGCAGCTTCTTCGGATTCAGTCATACCTGCTGATCTCCGCCTTCTTCGTTTCAGTACATGAACCGCGACAGCGAAGGAGTATAGGGCCCGCGCTGCAGCAGCGACGGCAGCACGGGGCAAGGAGATACGGCGGCGACGCCGTGCGGCGGTTCTAGGGTTCAGGCGGGCAGGAAATGAGAAGGAGAGGGAGAGTTTGGGTGGGCCGGCTCCTGATTTGGATTTGCCCGCCACTAGGCTATCCAGCATGGCGGGCCATGCCACGCTGGCAACTCAAAACCGCCTACATGTCATCGCAAAACAGCCCAGGTGCTAGAATCGAACCACATGAGTAAGTCAGGTGCGTGCAGTAAATGGTTTTAGAGATCAGGGTTAAAATCGATCGAGCGAGATAGTTGAGGGGCCAAAAGTGGACTTAATCCTTTATAATAATGGCTAAAGGCATATAATAGTGATTTGTCTTTGAAAGAAGGCAAATCTAGCTTAGGCATTGGACAGCCCACCAATGTTGCCCACCAAATAGAATGAGCCAACTCAGACAAGGTTAGCCTAGATAGTAGATAGAGTCTTCCCATAAATACTGAAGCAGCAGTTGTTTCATTCCCCTTTTCCCAATTCCCAGTTATGGCTGTTTGAGTGTTTCGGTAGGTGTGTTTTGTATGTCTTGGGTGTTGGGGTTGGGGGTGAGGGGCTTTATCCACACACGTACTCTTCTTTCCCTTGATGAAATGATGTGCACTTTTCTGTCATGTTTGAGGAAAAAACTATTGTGCTAATTAGTTCAACTTAGTCTACTTTTTGCAAATTTTCTGACATTATAGCAACAACTCATTTCACAAGAAAAATATACATGTCAACTCATAATAATTAATTTAACATGTAACAAAAGCTAATTCAATACTCTGAGAAAACTACTGAAGCATTTGTGTAAAAAATTTGAAACAATATATTCTAAAAGTTTAATCAATAGCTTAAAAATCTTGATGTATTAATATATTTACATTTTGCTGGGAAAAATGACCAAACAACATTATGGCCTGAATGGATTAGAAAATGGAATCGTTGTTAGAAAGTTTTTTTTTAAAAAAAATTGCAAATAACCACCCATCTTGCCTGCACAACTGGAGCATGGCACGTGGCAGCACAGGCCATGAGTCGCAGTTGCCTATTCAGCCCATATATATAATTAATCACGAAGCATGGGTAAAGGCTAAAACTGTGTGCACAGTATATAAGGGAAATGGCTCCAACTTCATCACATCAAAGGCAATGCCAGAAGCCAAATAGAAAGGTGCTCCATCAAGGGCCCATATTTTCCAAGAGGCCATCATCAAATTGATCTTTCTACTGATATATAGTGGAACTCCCCATCCAAAATCTATACAGTAGAACTTCATGTAATCTTCTTTATTTTTTATTCTCTCTTTGTTTCTTGACTGTTGTCCTGCTACTCTTTTGTTTCTTTAATATAATAATTATAACCAGTAAGGGAACACCCTCCTATTTTCATAAAAAATTACAGTAGAAAGAACGGAGGAATAGAAAAACACTGGGCATTCTTTCCCCTTTTGATCATGTATATAATTTCACATTAAATTAAATTAACATTAATAACTCAGACCAAGAAAGGATAATAATACCTTTAATTTTTTATAAAAAAGATAGAAAATGTAGTGCCTTTGTTTTTTTTTTTAAAAAAAAGGGAAACATGGTGCTTCAGTGTGCTAACAAATGTTAGAACTGCTGAAATTGTAATATCTGTATTAAGGGGGATCAACGACTCTTTTCAAGTAGTAAATTTTAATTGGCATTTTTTTCTCCCATCTTAGGTTCCGGTGATTCCACTGCTGTTTTGTTCAATAATGTGACAGAGGCCGCCCGATCCTGAGAATCCTCAATCTGCCACGCCATCAAAATTTCATGTATATTTCACCATCCCAAGAAACACATGTGTCCACACATTTCATTACTTCCATCCATTCATTTATGTTTTTTTAATGTTGATCTTCCATGAAGAGATGCCTATCCAGCAGGGTGATTGCAGTTATAAGAACTCTTATTTTCCGAAGGATAATCCAGCAGGTACATTATATTTTTTTACCTTATGTAAATAATTCCTTGGATGAAATGATTTTTGTTCTCTAGACTTGGGTGAACCTACTTAGTGAGGTTGCAAATAATCAGCCAACTAGCTTTGACATGTCTGATCTTCAAACTTAACTAGCTAGTGTTGTCTCTCCCATTTGGTCGTCATCAATCCAGCACATAAAAATCATGTCATTTATTTTTATACAGAAAACTATAGGACGTGTTGTTGCTCCTTCAGTCATTTATATTATTGTGCAAATTAATATTCTTGTATATACAGTACATTCTAAATTTACTTGAGTATGCCCCTCATTGTTTTTTTTTTTTTTTTTTTTTTTTTTTGGAATAGGAAGGAACAATATAATGGTATTGAAGGTTGTGTTCAAGAAAGAAGTTCTAGCAAAAGAATTGAGAGAAAGTAATAAGATCTTGGTGATATGGCAAGATTTGGTCTTGATCAGCACATTGATGTACCTCTTATTATTCATAGTTACCAAGAGCATGCATATACATACCAGTCAACTCTACTGTACAGTCATCAATATTTACTCTTAGCTTAACATACCGCCAGAATACAATGTTATGTATATAGCAAAGCCCCAACACTCTGGGGCCCATAAATTAATATGAACCATGCAGAGTCTATATATTGCCATCATCCAAACTTTGTCCCCAAAGATATTATAGTAACACAGAATAAGATCATTTATTAGAGTTAGCATTAGCACAATGCTAAACCTCATTTCTATTGTTCTCATTAACGGTGCCACTGAATCCCTCGATTTTTTTAATCCTTGTACCACTATATTGACACCCATGACAGGTTACAAGCGGTCTTCGTTTTCCACTCATCATGCTGGCATGGGCAGACCCTAAGAGTAATATGGTCAATCAATTAAATTTGAAATTTATTGTGCAAAAATTTAGCACTTGTATATCAAATTATGGGACAAAATCTATGGTTATTATTGATTGCTAACTGAATGTACCAAATCACATTGAAAAATTTTAGCATATCATACCTCATACAAAATCCTAGGTCCGCCACTGCATGCTGGGGCTGTTATATGGCACTTGGGTGATGTTAGAGGCCTTGCAACACAAGTCCTAGCATTGCCTGAGTTATATTTTCAATCTTCATCATCCATAAGCCACCACTCGATGTCGCATGATTGTCCCTGGCCACCGACCTCCCTGCCCCAAGGACTACCTCCCACCTGGCCATTGGCGCCTCTGCAGCGCCATGGACTCCTGCCCAGCCATCACAACCACCCGTGCTACCCTAACCGAGCTAAATTTTCCCCCCATTGCCTACCACTCCCACTGGCTATCTCTTACCACTAAATCAGGATGCCCCATCACTGCCTGATCCAAACTGTGCATCACTACTGGTTTTGAATCTCGGTAGTGGACAAGTGGTAGCACTGTCAGGTCCCAAATTAAACTAGAACCAGCGGAGATACTTGATATCATTCTTCTGGATCGTGCTTTAACCCGGCAGTGAAACAAAACAGCGACTAAAAGTTCGGTTAAATAAATGCCATGGCATGTAAAACATAATCTGCATGAATGATTGGTTCACTATCATGGAAAACCAAGTGAGAAGAGCATGAAATTTTCACAGAAGAGAAGCAACAAAAGTGTGAAGAAATTCAATTAACCGAGGACTAACATTTCAGTTGAACCAGGCAACCAGCAGTACTGAAAGTGTGGTATTAACTCAGTACAGCTATGTGGAATGCCATCAATCAACTAGCATGAAGAAAGCGGATAGAAGGTAATCTCCACAGTTCACAAATATATTCAAAGTTCAAATCTCAACTCGGATATCCAGCTGGCAAATGACAAAAAACAGATAATTTTACCAAGTCATTTTTTATCAGTGCTCGGCAATAAAATTGAAATTGGATGAATAGTGCAACTCATAATATAAGCAGGTTACAATGACATCAAACTAATGTAAGTTATGCATGATAGCTACCATGAAGTTGTCACACACTAACAGTGCAAGATTTCAGTACATACTATATTCAGAAGCCAAGATGCTAACCTCACAAACTGCGGTGCCAACAAAATCACCTTTTTCATCATCTAGCGTCCCAGCTGGCAGCTCCAAAAAAGGAATTTTCCAACAGGGACTCTAACCTACAATTTCAATAGCAGTGAATAGGTGAATTTGTTTACTGAATATCAATCCATGTGCCCTAAATCAGGGTACACTATACCTGCTCAGTAAGTACAGCATATGTTTCCCCATCAAACTCCAAAAGAATCAACACAGCGACTGGAGCTCTCTTGCAAAGACAATTCCTGGAACCTAAATATACTGTCAAAAGATGGTATGAACTAAACCATTGTCCTGCTAGTGCTAGACACCCCGCAAAGACCAATTTAAACACAAAGAATTCATCAGTGGATGTACAAAGATTTTAAAAAGAAGATCACTGAAAAACATACTTCAGACTATCATGTTACATGTAACATTCAGTGCCAAATGCAAAGTCATCACAAACTACTGAACTACATGTGTCAGTTGTGTTTCAACCTATATATTCAGCATAAGCAAAGGCTCAGCGACATCCACCCTAAGCACCAATATATCTTTACTCATTTTCTCCTCACCAGTGCAGTAGTACCTTATCGATTTTAAATAAAGAGGGAGAAAGGAAAATTACAATCACATATGTACATAATTATTATTACTAGGAGAAATACCTCACACTACTATCAATCAAACTCTGATAAGAAAATTTGCACTGCGTAGACAATCATTGTTAGTCCTAAATGACCATCCTAGGATCTGGACAAACGCACAACAATAGCGGAGTAGCAGCAACGTTTCAATCTATCACCTTGGTTTTGGTTTCCTCGTCCACGATATCAGCCTTGAAAGAACTTGAGAAACCCCGCCCGTTTGCCGAACATGTCAACCCCCTGCGTCTCAAATCCAGACGAGTTGAGCGATGTTATCCAATCAATCAATCAATCAATCACAGAGCACATCAACAATTCGACCGAGCCAGCAGCACATGCGCAGATCACCTGGATAGGACCTGAGCCTCACGTAGGTGAGGACGCCCTTCCCCGACTGCAGGTTCCGCAGCCACTGCTTCCTGCGCTTATCAGAGCCCGCAGCCAACAAATCACATGAGCGAGCTTTCAGCCTGACGGAACCGCAGAAGGGGAGCTGACCTGAAGTCCGCCTGGAGTCCCCGCGCGCCAGCGACGAGGACGGAGGCAGCGGCGCCAGGCCTTGACGGTAGCGCTGGGCGGCGCCGCGACACAGCCGGGCGATGACGACGACGCGGCAGCAGGACGCTGCTCCTGTGGCCGCGGCAGGGGAAGGGAGGAGAAGCGGCAGCTGAAAAAGCAGAAGTTAATGCAAAAGGGCTATAGGCCCAACATGTTGGGCTCACTCGTGAACAACGATCAATGGGCCGAATACCGATGCAGGCCCATGAGTAGGCCACTGCCCTCGTTTCGTCTCGTACACCGAGCCGCACCACGGCGTAGACGGCGGCGGCTGCAACGAAGTAACCAGCGAGCGAGCTAGCGGCGGCGGCGATGCCGGGAAAGGGCCAGCGTCGGAGGGAGAAGAACTTCCGGGCGGCGCACGGCGGGGACACGCGCTTGCCCCCGCCGCCGAAGCATCGGGAGCTCGAGGCCATCCCGTCCAAACTCCGCCGCCTCATCGCCTTCCAGAACAAGCACAACGCCAACGCTGACGCGTCCTCAGGTGCCTATTCTCCTAGCCTCTACCAGGCGCCACAATTAGATCATAGATGATCTACTCAATCTTCTGTTCTACTCCCTGACTTACATTGTGCGCGTTGTGGTGGTGGTTGCTGCACAGGAGGTGCTCCCGGGAAGCAAGACGATGGGTTAAGGAAGAACAAGCCGGCAACAGACAAGGCAAAGGACAAGGTAATTCCGGGGTCAGTAAGAGTAAAATTCGGCCCCTGCTTATCCTCAGCCGCGAACTTTACTCCAGTTCACCTGATTCACACTATGTTTTTTTAGTTCATGGTTGCCTGCCACTGCCAGTTGCGTATGCAATATGATGCTGTTAAGAATGTGATGTTTAACTTCTCATTTTCTCTCTTCAACATTTTTGGTGTTCGTGTAGAAAACTAAGAAGCAGACATTGGATGTTCCTGCTGGCAAAGCATCAGAGATAAAAGGCAATGATGATGGTTCAGCTGCCAATGAGAATGTGAATGCAGAGGGAAGCAAAGGGAAGCGAAAGAGGGGAAAGGCTAAGGACCTTCGTTTCGAAGAACTGGACAAGAACATCTCAGTCTCAAAGAAACAAAGAAGGAAGCAGTGAGTTCTCTAGTACTGCCCCATTTGTTCTAAACTCCACTTTTAGAAGGTATAAACAATAGTGACACATTCTTCCATGAATTTCAGACATCTGGATGAGAAGAAAAAGAAGCGCAAGGGCAATAAGGCAGAAACTGTTCCAGACTTCCCTGGGCGTGAGAAAGTCAAATTTGGTGAAGTTGTTGAGGCTCCACCAAAGTTGTCATTCCCGAAGGTACTTCTCCAAATCGCTCTACATAAACTCCTTTTGCGTGATCTATATTCTGGATTACACATCGATGGTTCTGTACTTTTCTAGGTGAAGAGCGCTTTAGATGCTTCTCGTGAGATGCTAAGGAAAGAGGCGATTGAGAATTACAGAAATATCAAAGGCTGGACATCGAGGCCTGGACTCCAGCTTCCAACACTAGCAGAAAATACATTCTTATCACAATAGATATTTTGTCTGTTTATCGTATCATTATTTAACAAACTTACTCTGTTTTATCAGAGAAGTTTAGGGTGTCAATTGTGTAATATGTACTCTCATGTAGGCAATTCTGAAACGAATATTCCTGTCTGGATTCCTCTCTTATTTTGTGTGTTTGCTTTTGCAATTGGATCAATGTGGTGTTCTTCCCGACATGGTGTTATGTGATTAAGAAAGCAGATACTGACTGTTTGATCGGTGGCTTGGATTTTGGGAATTTGTCCATATTTGTTCCAGTCCATTCTTTGAGATGGCAATTGGAGCATAATAAACTCATTATTCGGCATACATATACTCAATAAGTTTTTTCCAACCTCCCCAAAGTACAGTTGAGAATATGTACATGTCTCCAACAGTAACAAAGGATTAAAAAAAGTTGTTTGGCATTTCATGTTGAACGTGGGTATGCATACAACTGGAGCCCTTTATCCATGTGGAGGGTAAACATTGTTTTATATGTAGCATCCTTGGATTCATCTGCCAGTTTGAACCTGAAGAAGTGTATCAGGGTGGCTGCCATGATCTTCATCTGCCTATATGCAAACTCCTTCCCCAAGCAGATGCGGGGTCCCGCCTGATCATTGAAGAAAGATTTGTTAAATGCAAATGGTTGCCTTAAAAGAATTCGAACACTGGGAAATGACAGAGACCCCACTAGGTTATGGCTGATGAAATTAGCTATATTGTTTCGGTAGCTTTAGAGCTGATAGTACCTTCTAGGTTGGCGTTAGCATGATTTATTTTCCTACTACCGCATTATATGGGTGGTGCAGGAGTTTTTTTTTTTTTTAATGCAATACCTGAGGGCTGTCTTACCCACCGCAGGTGATTTTTTTTAAAAAAATTATTTCCCTACTTGGCTTTAGCATTGGCCTATGACAAGAGAACACAATTTGAATGCCACTATCTGCTAATATTGAACTTTATCTATTCCTTTCTAATTCTCTATGACAATATAGGCAGTACCTAGTATGGATATGTGATTACAGTTGGATATATGTTCTTTCTGAATATGTGAGAGATGACTAGTGAGTTATACTTACATTGAAGGACACAAACTTGAAAGGACTCTCTTGCTGGAAGACTCCATTCGCAATCCATCTTTCTGGCCTGAAATCTTCAGCATCTTCACCCCAGAGGTATGTCATCCTCCCCATTGCATAAATCATGTAGTTCATGCCATCTCCTTTTATCACTTTATAGCCATTAGGTAGTACATCATCTTCTTCTGCCATCTTACCATCCTGTAAGAGTGCCACAGAAAAGTTCATGAATGAAATGCCAAATTTGGGAAATGCAAGTCTATACAAATAACAGAAACATGGTGTTCGTAGAGCTTTATTATATTATTTCCAGCATTAGTGACATACATTATAATTGACTAATTAATTTTCTGCTTTCCAAATATTCTGGAGTACAAATTTCCTTATTTTTTTTGAAAACATAACTGTCCTTTGATACTTATTTGTCCCTTTTGTGGATAAAATCATTCCAAATGCAAATTCAAATAGACAACAGCTAGTAGCAACTTAAAGGCCTTTTACAATACAACTTCTAGTAATTTTACATGGAAATAGACCATCTCATTTCCTATCTCTGGTGGTCTTTCTTTTAAAAAAAATGTAGTTTTCTGAAGATTAGTTTCATTTGTTTGTAATAGTTAGTGTATTTTCACGCCAAACCACCTAACTAAGATTCTTTGCAGTTAGCTAGTTAAGTTTATACTGGTAACAAAGGATTTTCATATTTCATTTCATTATGATGGATATGTTAATAACACATTCTAGATTATTGTAGCCATGTGATGTCTGATATCCCAATTAGGCTAAATCATGATTGAATTTGTTTACATGGACCCTAGTCAAGGAATAGCCTACAGAGGATTTATTTGTACCACTGGAACAGCTGGATACAGCCGTAGTGTCTCAGAGATTGCAGCGTGGAGGTAGTGCATTTTGTCAATTGCTCCATCATTCAATCTTGCAGTGAAGTCTTTTGTGCTGATATCTTCCTCAGACCACTCAATGGACTCCTTAATTTCGAGGGCAACTTTATCCTGCACTATAGGATTCTTGCAAAGCATGTAGAAGAACCAGGAGAGTGTGTTCCCAGTTGTGTCTTTCCCAGCAATCAGAAAATTGAGGACTATGTCACGCAGGTAACGATCATTGATTGTTTCAGGGTCCTCCTTGCTTGCTATTATGAATCTTGATAGTATGTCTCTGGCTTTCTGCATGCATCACAAAGGTGAAGATATAGTTCAATTAAGAGAAGATATTGCAGAAGTAAAACTGTGCAGTATATTTACTCTGGATACTAACAGTAGATTCAAAAGCTGCTCAAATTTTCTGGAGAGTACATGCTCCACAAGACATAAGAGCTGATAAACAGAATCACACCGCCCTTCAGATATTATTTACATGAAAATTTAGGTGGTTTGCATAATATGCATGACATATTGATCCTTCAACATATGTAAAATTGTTAAGATGCAAATATCTCATGACTAGGCACAATATCTCTTATTTTAGTACCAGATTGAGTTTTCTTCATCAGGTTGTTACTAAAAAGCATATACCAACATAGAAGGCAGCATATACATGTTGACAAGCAATTCAGATTAGAGTTTTGCAGCCCTTACATTATCTTGCCCATTCATTTGCTCTCTCTTTTGGTGGATCAACTTCATCACGAAGTCATCAATGATCTGAATGTTCTTTTTAAGCTTCGCTTCTGATCCAATATTGAAATATCGTTTCAGCTGCCAGAACAGATCGACATATCGGTGGTACACTAGAGAGTTTGCCTCATCAAAGGCATTGCTGAACTGAACACTAGATTTATCTGATCCAGATAGTGTGTTCAGCTCGAAACCAAATCCCACTTTGAAGATTGAATCCATAGTTGTTTTCATCAAAATATCCTGAAAAAGGATGCATTAATATGATTCACTCTTTCTATCAAATACAAATATCATGTATCACTTAACTAGCATCGACCAATTTGGCCTTATTTACGATTTAATATATATGTGCACTTTCATGTTAGTCATTTAGGTACCTGCATATTTAGAATAGTTCTGTTAGCTGCTGCAGATGATATCTTATCGACCAGTCTTGTAGCATTTGCTCTGAAGACAACGCTGCTGAATTCACGTAGCACTTTGGTTGAGAATTCATAACTTGCCAGCTTCCTCTGGTGCCTCCACTTATCCCCGTCTATTGCAAAAATTCCATCCCCGAAGAGATCCTTCATAATTTCAATATTGTAGACTCCCTGTGTTTCAGCCTCAAACAAGTTCAGAATCATGTTCATAACGTCATATTGTGGTAGCCTGTCATATCTATGTAAGTAAATCAATTGTTGGTATGGTTAAGCAGCTGACATGTAAGAATGAAGATACACTCTGAAATCAGTTTTAAGTTTTTGTTAGAAGATAACTGCAGATTACTCAAGTTTTGACACCATTTATTGCGGGATTGTGGCACCTGGCACATAAATTGAACTGTGTATTTGATCCGAGAGAGATTGAGAATACAGAGGTGAGAGATTAAAAACACTGATGGGCTTGGGAAACCACAACCACCTTGCTGTATTTGCTGAAACTGGTCTTGAGGACATGCTCAACGACGGCAGGGTCGGCCGTGGCGATCTCGCTGTGTCCAGGGTAGACCAGCCTGCAGGTGCGATGCGCCAGCGCGTACTTGACATGCTCGTCGAACAACCTGTCGAAGTTGTTGAGCTGCCGGAGCACCGTCCCGACGAGCGGCGGCCGGTCCGGATCTCTCTGGGCGAACTCTCTGGCGCAGAGGACGGCGAAGGACACGACGACGCCCAGGACGTAGAGGGTGAGCGCCAGCAACGCTGCGGCAAGAGCTGAGAGCAGGCACAGTCCTGCCGGTGCGGCGAGGGAGGATAGCTGGGAAGAAGCCATTGGAGCCGGAGCTGTTGAGGTGCAGGAGGTGCTTGCTCACTCCGAGTCAGAGCAGAGCAAGATGAACTCCCCCGTGTTGCTCTATTGATGTTTGATGGTACCGTGCCGTAACAAATGGACTGTACTATGCCGTGGTCAAACATCAAGCTCTGCAATGGCGCAAGCAGTATCCATTCTGCAGTGCGGTGATCCCAGTATAAATAATAACAAGCATGGTACTCCTTTTGCAAGAAACTGGTGGATAATGATATTGGAATTACATTATTGCTGCCTTTGTGTAGAAGATAAAAACCAGGACAGCGAAAGGGATAGTATGGAGTCAAGGTTCAGTGACATCAGTCGGTGTGGAGAATCGTCAGCATGGCCGTGGCTGTTCTGCTTCGCTGACACGGGCAGCAACGAAGGTGCTAGCCCGTTTCCTTTCGGTCCAAAGAAGATGCCGTCATGCAATGCGTGCCCTTATGACTCGACTTGATCTCTGAAACTTTTGTTCACAATTACAGTATTACTAGTAGTACAGTATATATATACATCAAAATACTATTATGGGACTCATTGCCAAAGGTACTTCTTTTTACGAAGAAAAAAAAATCTATTTTAGATCTCTCAACTTTCGCGAAAGTTTGCATATTATTTGTAAACTCTAAAACCGGATAAATTACATCCCTCAACTTTTAAAATCGTTCATATTACATCTCTTGACGGATTTCGACAGTGGTTTGCTATAGTAACATGGTTTGGTATTTTTTTTTCTTTTTATTTATTTCAACTGAATCTTTAAAAATCATAGTAAATTATAGAAACATTATAAAATAGAAAATCCAATTTTGTTGTACTCCATATAAGTAGATGTATACAATGAATATATAATATGATATACTTTGGTACAAAGTTTTTACTTTAGCTTTAGATCTGTGCATTTTTGTAATTAAAATAAATTATACAAGAAAAACTTTATACTAAAGTATACCATATTATATGTTCATCATGTAGATCTACTATGTGGAGTCCAACAAAATTAGGTTTTCTATTTTATGATTTTTCTATGATTTACTGTGTTTTTCAAAAATTCAGCCAAAACAAATAAAAAGGGTAAGACCATTGTTATTGTAGTAAAACCACATTTACTATAGCAAAACCACTGTTGAAAACCCCTGAAGAATGTAATATAAACAGTTTTAAAAGTTAAGAGATGTATTTTACCCAATTTTGAAGTTCGGGGATAATATTCAGACTTTCATAAAGGTTGAAGGACCTAAAATAGATTTTTTTTCCTTTTTGCGAAAGCACACCAACAGCATGAGCCTCTCAATACCAAGAGGCAGCTACCATGGCCCATCTGGGCCTGGAAAAACTGGGGAATCGAATCATGCATACAGTGGGGTACAAGGGTCCATTATCCTCTACTTGCGACCTTTCATGATCATCTTTTCTCGACAATATACTGGTCTGCTGCTCAAGCTGTCATGCAGGGTTGAGCCTGCTGAGGTATATTATCATCTACTAACTTTTTTTTGAAATAAACTACTAACTTTTTGGATGATCACAACTTTGAACTAGGCAAACTCCTGCATCCATTTTTCAAGAGAGGAAAATGCACACCAATTATCGGCCTCTCAATACCAAGACGCAGCTACCATGCAAGTTCCCATCTGGACTGGCTACGGAAAAGCCCAATAGCAATCCAGTGTTGGCCCGCGAAACCTAATGTACCATCAGCCCAAACGAACATCAAGGTCGGCCCATTCATACAGCCCAATGACAGAGGCAAACCCGATCCGCCGACAAAAGCCTCCCCAGAGCCCAGACTCGAACGCATCTTTTTAAAAGACGAAACTTGCAGAGAAAAAAAAGCCATACATAACTCAAAATCTTTTCCGGAGATATTTATTTTCCTGAAGAGACGGATAAGATATTAGGTGGCAGTTTGATACCACCAGAAAGAGAAAAAAAAGATTCTAAGGAATAAAAAAAGAAAAAATTAGGTTTATGTTCAATGGAAACTCACTAACATCATTAACAAACAAACATCATTAACAAACAAAAGAATAAATGGAGGGATTCCAACCATCAGAGCAAAGGTTTTCTCTTTGTTATTTTTACAAATAGAAATAGGTAATCCATTTCGAGATTATGGAATAAAACCGCGTTATAACAATAAGAATTCCGCGGGCCCTTTCCGCTCTAATCAGATAAAAGGGGAGTAAGGACCCGCTAAGTCCCTACTTTTTCATGTTTACAATCTGGATCCTCCGATTACTATAGAGATGAACCCAATCCAGAATAGGAACCGTAAAAGAAAACACCTATTAAACCAATCACAAGAATACCAGTTACAGTACCTATCAGCCAAAGGGAAATTCTTTTTCAAGTAGTATCAGTCATTTCCCCTACTTTTCTCCATATTTTCTCAAGCGGTCATGCTAGAGACAAAAACAGTCATGGATAGTTATAAAGATGGTATCCTTCTAAATGTGATAAGAGAATTCTTACTACTCTCTTTCTTTCTCTCAATTGAAGAAGTAATTGGAAAATAAAACAGCAAGTACAAAAATAAGTAATAAACCCCAATGTATAGACTGGTACGATTCAATTCAATATTTTGTTCATTCGGGTTTGATTGTGTCATAGTTCTATAGTTGGAATTTGATTTATCGTTGGATGAACTGCATTGCTGATATTGATCCCAAGAAAAAAAAAGGGTACAGCTAATCCGTGAACAGCCAGCCATCGCACTGTAAAAATAGGATAGGTTCAATCTATGGTCATTGGGGCTTCCTAAAAGGATCTACTAAATTCATCTAGTTGTTCTAAAGAATCAAAACGGTCGGTTATTAATGGAATTCCTTGTCGGCTTTCCGTGAAATACTCGTTTGGTCGAGGACTTCCAAACACGTTATAAGCTAAACCCGTCTTGACAAATAACCAACCTATACTGGTAATAATATCAGCAAAAGAACGTTCCCCCATGCGTCCCAGACATGCTGAGCTCCCAAAATTTTTATTAAAAAAGGAATTGATTCCGTAAAAGATGGGATCCACCAGTAAATAGAAAGGGCCTGCTTGGTTGGCTACCAATTTTTGCCTAACAAAAATCATGGCTTACCAAAGTATATGGTCATCAATTGGTTCATTGACAAAGAACTGGCATACCAATGTTTATGGCCAAAGTTTTAGCAAGTCTCTAGAACGTTCTTAAATGACATAAAAGATAAAATTGGCATGTCTTAATTTTAGTAGTCAACCAAGTATATACCTAAATTTTTTGCCTTAACTTTGGCAGCCATGATTTTGGCAAGCCATAATTTTGGCTTGCCATGCTTTTGGTTGGACAAAAATTGGTAGCCAACCAAGCAGACCCAAAAATATCATCCTGGTGAGATTGTCAATTTTGTAGTACCATTGAATCTAACACCTCATATTGCCACGTCTACAGCTTTTTACACTGCCACGCGTCATTCCGTCCGCTCCGGCTTCTTCCCGTACCCGAAATTTCCTACCCGAAATTTCCAAGAGATGAAGAGACTCTCGACCCATCCGGCTGTGTGCACCACCGCGCCCAAGTGTGGGCCACCTAGCCGGGCCCGCTGCAGCAAAACCGGTGATCGCTACCGTACCGCGTGCACTGCCGCGCACATCTTCCATCGCGCCGCCGCAAGCCCCCTTCGGCCGCACCGACACGCCCACCTGTGCACGCCCACGCCACCTTCTTCGCAGGCAAAGGGCAAAGCTGCGGGTGTGTGGCAGAACCTTCTAAATCATATGGCCCACAAGCACCTGACATTGTCTCTAAGACCTCTGTCAGCCATACTTGTGTACCACATAACTCAGAATGTTCTGTCGGGTGAAACCCCGATGACACCACGATTCTCCAAGATCGACTTCTTACAAGATATTGTAATATTACGACCATTCATACAAACATAACAGAGTAGCGGAAGATTTACAAAAGAAGATTACAACACTTGATCAGAGTTTGATTAAACAAAACTTAACTGGGTTTGCGGAAGCGAGAAAAGAACTTTGTAGACGGAAGATATTCGATCATGCCAAGCCCACTGGTATGACCAAAGTCAGCAACACTAGTCAACACCTGCAACAGGGGTCAAACAAACCCTAAGTACAAAAGTACTCCGCAAGACTTACCCGACGGAAAAGAGGGGAGAAGACTCAGGAATGCTGGTTGATAGGAATCAAGGTAAGGCTTTAGCAAGAATCAAGGACACCTTTGTGGAAAAGCGACTAATGTTGATCCTTACTATTCATTCTTATCTGATATTTTCATTAAGCTTTAAGCTATCCATCTAGGTTATCCTAGTCTAGAGCAATCACTTGTCAAGCGAGATCTCGATTTCCAAAACTTTCCATCCTCAGCAACTTTCCTCATTACTACGATGCCGGGACTCGGATCAAGTCTCCCATATCGTGGAGCAACGACGATTCGAATCGCTTTATATACCCAGCTGGGGCTTCCTAGCCACACGATGTATGCAGGACCGAACATCTTACATACATCAACTCAACGCTTAGATTTCTCCATACCGAATCAGATTGTACGAGTACTCCACCTCTCTACGGCCGCTCGGTCACTTCGGGCGGTGCGCATCGTAGGATGGGTACACGCCATCGTCCGTTCTAGTAACGAATAGTCCAAGTGGAGCTTACCGCCATTAGCATGCGACTAGTACTATCCAATAACCTCATGATCCCAGCGCCAAACAACGGACGGTCCTTAACCGACATAAGTGGACGACACTACACTAGGGCACTAGCCCTTTCTGATGCAAGTCACTCCACCGGCGTCTCAATTTACTCATCATCATGTTCTTATTGAGTACCCTTGACCCGATCGAAGTAAAGGATAAACAATAAGCAACATCAGGTTTTCGTAATTGCCCTCAACGGGGATATTGTGATCAACTTTTGAAAACCTTTTATTTGCAAAGCCTATGCTATTAGCAAGATTAAGCATATACTAAATATTTTCAAATCAAAACAGGTTTCAGAGATAGTATATCAAGGTACGGTAAATGCATCAAGATAGGATATCACTCAACTCCTACACCTAATGCATTATATCATCAACATAAAATTATAAAAGACTTTCGAAATTCAAGGAAGGGTTTAAATGCATCCGGGGCTTGCCTGCGTTGCAGAGAAGGTTAACTTGTTAGTCTTGACATCAAACTCTTCGTGGATTCACCTTGTCTGGGTTGGATCACCGCGGATCTTCTTTGAAACTTGACCATCGCAACCCATCGCTCTCACGTGTAAACTATACGTAAAGGAATGATGCATGCTTAATGACATGACATGATGCGAGATGATGCAATATGGATGGAACAACTCAACTCATTATTATCTTGAGTACAACTTTCCTTCATGGTAAAGTTATGTTAAAAGGTTATCATTAACATCGACGATGATGGGCTAACGATACGCAAAGCAACATGAAATGCCGAAGGCCATTAGGGTTAATGACCTAGGGTCATCACTCAATCCCAAACTCAATCAATCCTAGAAGGATTAAGGTTAGTTACTAATTTATTAACCATTTTTTACAGTTGTTGAAAGCCACTAATTAAACTTGCTAATTAACTAACTATTTCTACACATGTGATGATGACTAATTACTTTAGGCATTTTATTAATTATCAAACATGTGAGCAACCTCTACACTTAATTTAAGCTACACACAACACTGCCATGGACCAGGGGGTTACTGATTCATGGACCTCAAACAAAGCCACAATCAATCAACAAATTAATTAATCAACTAATTAGCTAAATAGTTACCTTATTAACTATTTTTGTAATCATTAAACCAGGATAGAATTAATTATAAAAACAAACTTGCTCAAAACAGTGTACCAATTTTAATGGAGGTCACCCATAACATGAAAAAGCTTGCTCTAATTTTTCATGATTTTTGGATTAATATATTGCTCTACAAAAATCAAACACTAAGCATTTCTTAATTAAAACATGCAATTATTAAACATGACAAAATTACTTAACATGCTGCACACATATTTTTCTACGAAACTACAGCTCATGAGGATCATACACATATTTTTTTGTCATATTTTTAACTGCCCAAATTTTTGAATTATGAATTTATGAAAAACAGAACAGAAAAAACAAAAAAGAAAAAGGAAAACACCTTCCTTCTCTACTGAACCGGCGGTGCAGCCCAACCGCCCAGCAGCGGCCCGCGGCCCAGCCCACGCGCCCCCCCCGGCGCCTCCTCCTCTTTTCACTTTGCCGACACTGGCCCGGCTCGTCGGCTCCCTTTCTCCCTCTCTTTTCCGCTCGAACAGGGAGACGGCGACGGGCGGTGACCGGCGTTCCCTTTGCTGCCGGCGAGGAGAGAAGTGACGCGAACTTCCCCACGACCTTCCCTACTCTACGGCGAACCCAACCATGGAGCTTTTTGATGAATCGATGACCGGATGGGGAATGGCGGCGGCCGTGGCGGCTCGCCATGCTAGCCGCGGCGGCGCAGCGGCGTTCCCGCCGCTGAGGGCTCCAATTACCCACGATGGAGGTTCGGGGAATTGGAAGAAGCTCACCAAAGCACGTTGCTCGTGTTGGTTTGACCGGAAAGGAAACGGAGGATGGTGTCCGCGGCGGAGGCAAGCTTGGCGGCACCCCAAAATGGCGCGGCGGCGTTCCGACGGGACCAGGGCTGTAGAGAACCCATGGCCGGGTCGAAGGGCATCAGGGGAACATGGCGAAGATTTTGGTGATGTTGGTTTGGCAAGAGAGGCTCTGGAGGTGGGTGGCCGCGGAGGATCGGCCCGGGGTGGCGCTTTGCCGGAGACCAAGAAGAAGACGGCGGCAAAGGCGATTACGGCGGGGCGGATGACTGGGAACGGGCTAGGCAGGTGCGAAGAGACGAAGTGGAGCCGATGGCGCGATCAATTTGATCAAAGGCAACTCGATGGCGGCAGCAGCGAGCGGCGGAGCAGGCGGCGGCGGAAGCAGGGGAAAGAGAAAGAAAAGACGACGACGGCGGTCCTAGGTCTTATAGGGGACGTCGACCACTGAACTGCGGGCAGCACGGAACGACGATAAGGTGCCGAGGCAGAGCTGGCATCGAGAAACACCGAGGCAGGGCACGTCGACGATGGTGAGGACGGCGACCATTCCTTGCCCTGTGCCGGCACTGTGCAGCACAGTAGTGCCTTGTTCTCTATTCTTTTGAATTTCAAACTGTTTTTGCTCAAATTCTCTCAAAATTTGAACTACACTCAAAAAATATCCAAAAATACAGATTGCACAAAACTTTATGCTCTACAACTTTTATTAAATTAGTTTTGTCAAATTCTAAATATTTTTGAATTTGCATTTCAAATTTGAAAAGAAGGCAAAAATCCTAACTTCAAGGATTTCAAAATTACTTTTAAATTTTGAATAAGAGATGAAAATCTCCAAAAATAAAAGTTGTTCCATTTCTCAAGATCTACAACTTTCATTTAGAAAGTTTTTCACGAAACTAAATAATTTTTGAATTGCAGTTTAAAATTCAAAAGGGGACATTTTCCAATTTACTAAACCTTTGAAATTAGTTTAAATTTTATTCAAAAAACTTGAAAAACTTTATTTACCAAAATTGTAGAGCTCAAAGAGATGTACAAACTGTATTTTGGAAGTTTTCCAAAATTTTGAATATTTTGAGGTGAAATTGAGAAAGGGGTAAAACACCTTTGAAATTTTTAATTTTGAAAAGAAATTTCAAATTCAAACTTTGGGCAATTAATTAATGATGTTGTGGAACTTTTCAAACCCAACCAATGGCACATTTTCAAAGTACAAAGTTCATACTTTGAAATAGTGCCAATGGTTAGCAACTTTTATTTAGAAAATTAATTATAATTAGCTCCCAGAAATTGAGAATGAAATTAAAATTCCAACACTTAAACCAATCATGGAAAGAGTTGGCATTTGAATTCTAAATTCAATTTTTGTTCTTGCTTTGCATCATTTGACTTGTAAAACATGTTTGGGGTGGGAGTTAGGGTTAGCCAAACACTTGCAAACATCAAGGTTGGTTTTAATTGATTATTTTTATAACCAAAATTAAAATTATGAGTGGAATTTAAATATCAACACATACACATGTGATATAGAAAAGCTCAAATCAAACCCTAGAATTGTAAACTCATTTTAAATGTTTGATTTAGGGTTCTCTAATCATGGATGCTTATGCAATGATGATGATGACATGGCAGGTTTTGGTTAACGTAACACCGGGGTGTTACAGGGTGTAAGCGGAGGCATGCAAACTGGTGACTGGTGAGCGTTGGTGTCGTGTCCGGCAGTCCCAGCTCCCAGTGCACCAGCTCCACCTCACGGCGCAGCAGCTCGAGCTGTGCAGGGCCATCCTCCTCCATGACCATGTGCAAAGCCTAGGCGCGCCGCAAGAAGGCCAAGAGGAGGCGCGACAACTCGGTGTCTCGTGAGCCTATGCCCTTGGCATCGATCCCATGTTCCCATCGCATGGGGGATATGGCGGCGTCGGCGTACATATCATCTCTCTTCTCTTTGCGCTCGTGCTTCTCCGATCTCCGTGTTCTTCCAAATCCCTGTTCCTATCGCCCAATATATGCATGTGTCCATGGTTTATGCTTTGGCTTTGGTCCATTGGAAGAAGCTAACACGTACGAGTTCCATGCATGCATGTTGATGGCCCCGGCAATTGGGCATGACACTAGAATAAGATTAAATAAATAACGTTGTCAGCAATTCTTTCAATCAAAATGCGAATGCATTTTTTTTAATATTCCAAATTCAACTCTGCTCCCAAAGTGAGTAGTTATATTATATTTATATATATGGAAATTGAAAGGTTAACTGGTCACTGTACAATTCAGAAATAACGCACTTCTACATATAAATGGAACTATGATCTATAAATTAACCTTCGAAAGGTAATATCGCTGAAATATGGGCCTGTTCGGCTGGTTATCCAGCCGGCTGGTTGCTCTGCTCTTCAGCTGGTTATCAGCCGGCTGGTTGCTCAGCCTTTCTACTTTCCAGCCAGCGGAACACAGCCATAAAACAAGATAAAGCTCATCCACCACGGCGAGCAGACTCCGAGCCAAGGATCCTCCGATCCACAACAGGGCGTGTCAAAGACGCGCCGGTTTTTCTAGTTCTCTCTCGATCAGGCTCAACGCAGCTTCCTCCGCGCGCTCGCGGACACGCTCTTGTTCTCCTCCCTGTAGTGCTGTTCTCTTCGGCCGGTGGCGGCGGCGACGGCGTTGCGCTTTGCGCCGCGTAGAGTACATGTACAATACAATTGTACGGACTACGGAGTATCTTGCATTTTGCAGTTTCTTTCCATTGCTGTTGTGTTCCTGTGCAGAGCTTGCTTGGATCCTCATAGTATTGTTACCGATGGGTATCATGCGATTAAGAAATAAAGTATACTTATAATTCGATGGATAGTTTATATATAAATGTGTCTTTTTTTGAAAGAAGACCGCTATATCGACCCTGTTTGGTCCCATGCTCTTGGGATGTTAATTATAATTAGACTACACCAATTCGTTAAATAACTTATTTTTTTACCTAAAATTGTCCCATGTTCATGCTGCTTTCATTACTCTTGTATGTACTCACGGTGACTTGCCAAAAGGGGCTGGTAAAACACTATTATTTGTCGAATATTTACTTGTTGGTTGGGGTGGGGTGGGGGGTTTCTCTATGCTGAACGTGGGTATGCATACAAGTAAAGACCGTTGTCGATGTGGAGGGTAAACATGACTTTGTATGTCGGCTCCTTGGATTCATCTTCCAGTTTGAACCTGAAGAAATGTAACAGGGTAGCAGCCATGATCTTCATCTGTCTGTACGCAAATTCCTTCCCCAAGCAGATGTGGAGCCCGCCTGATCATGGAAGGAAGAAGATTGGTTAAATGCAAATCCTGGTGGTCTAAAACCCAATGAAATTGTCTTTGGTAGGTCATTCTAGTAACTTGATAATTAATGAACAAATTCCATGATTTTGTATTTTCAGTGGTCAGCCCAAACGAACATCAAGGTCAGCCCATTCAGCAGCAATGCAATAATGTTGTGCACTTGTTATTTCTACTCAAGCGGCTCAAGGCAACACCTGAATGCCACTAGCTGTTGCTGTTTTTCACTGTTCTTTCTAATTCTCGGCGCTGATTTGTGCTGTGCTTGGCAATTGAAATAGCTAGAGCTGGACATGTTTATATTGTAAATTATAGGACCTTTAAACCCGTGGGAAGACACTTACATTAAAAGCTGCAAACTTGTAAGGGCTCTCTTGCTGGAAAACTCCATTCACAAGCCACCTTTCAGGTTTGAATTCTTCAGCATCCTCGCCCCAGAGGTATGTCATCCTTCCCATGGCATAAATCATGTAGTTCACTCTATCTCCTTTTACTACTCTATAGCCATTAGGGAGGGTATCATCTTCATCTGCCATCTTACCATCCTGAATAGATGCCACAGAAAAATTTTACCACTTGTGGCAATGGCATTCTCGTCATTGTATTATTAATTTGGTTTGAGAATCTTGAAAATGTGATAGTGAATGCATCTTCCCTATTTTCATTAGGTTGAGCTCTCAATTTCTGATATTTCCTCATGGATAACCTGTCAGCAATTTTTGCAATTCCTCCCTACAACCCTTACCATCCCATCAAACTTTCAGAAAAACCAAGCTTTTTGTTGAGTATAAGATCCACAGGTCTGATTATTATTAATTTATCATCTTACCATATACCGAGTATGCTAATCCTACAAATTAAGCTATCGCTTTGGCACCATCATTATCTATGTGCAATTAGCTAACATGTTATTGTACTATGTAGATTCTCATTGCCAGATCCAAAATTTAATTGGATCTTTTATGCACAGGAAATCAGGAATACCCTTTGAAGTTATTCATACCACTGCGACAGCAGGATACAGACGCAGTGTCTCGGTGATCGCAGCATGGAGATAATGCATGTTTTCAATAGTACTTTGATTCAATCTTGCAGTAAAGTTTTCGATGCTGTTATCTTCCTTGGCCCACTCAAGTGACTCATTAATTTCAAGGGCAACCTTATTCTGCACTACAGGATTCTTGCATAGCATGTAGAAGAACCAGGTCAGGGTATTTGCTGTGGTGTCTTTCCCGGCGATTAGGAAGTTGAGGACTATGTCACGCAGGTAACGACCATTCATCATTTCAGGGTCCTCTTCACTTGCTAATATAAATCTTGTTAGTATGTCCTCTCTGGCCTTCTGCATGTGTCAAAGAGGAGATAACTTTAGAACTTAAAGACAAAACTCAATGTTTATAGTTTCCTCAAAAAAAAAAAAACTCAATGTTTATACCTTGCTAAAAGTAGTATCATAATTTTTTCCGTCAATTTCTTTCTTTTTATTTTTCTGTTGTAATAATTTGGTCTGATTTTACCCACGGGTAGATGAAGCCTGATAGTTTCTATCCTTTATCTAAAAAAAAGTATCACTAATTAAGCAAAAAAAAAAAGTACGGATTGAGCTTCTTAGCACTTACATGGCCACATCCATTTTTCATTTGCTCTCTCTTTTGATGGATCAACTGAATTACAAAGTTGTCAATGATCTCAATGTCCCTCTTTAGTTTAGCCTCTGACCCAACACTAAGAAACCTTTTCAGTTTCCAGAATATATCAACATATCGGTGGAAAACAAGAAAGTTTGCCTCGTCGAAACGCCTTGCTGAATTGAATGCTAGGTTCATCTGATTGTGTTCAGCTCGAAATCAAATCCCACTTTAAAGATTGAATCCATAGTTGTTTTCATCAAAAGATCCTGAGGGAAATTGCATTATGGTGATTTGGCTTGCAATCAGAGGGATAAAGATAAGGAGAACTTGCAATCAAATGGTTAGAAATAAGCATAACTAACATGTTAGTATCTGAGCTCTGTAGTCGATGAGTTATTTTTAGTAGCATGTAGCTGAGCTTGCTCAAGTTCAAGATACTCAGCTTTTGGACAAGCTTACTTCTCAAACACTGAGCTCTGTTTGAAATTAAACGCTATGTTTTACTTATTCAGAAAACGAATCGATATCTCAGTTGAGCAGTGCTTACATGTTTGCTCTGTCTTTCTGCAAGTAACGTCTAGGCTAATATGCGGAATTGGCTTTGTTTTGCCTTCTAGGTCAATTAGCTAATTGAAAATGTACAATATACTACAGGTACAAGTATACTATTGTACTTTCACATTTTCGTGATATTTTTATAGAAGTACCTGCATGTTTATGGAAGTTTTATTGGCTGCTGCAGATGAGATCTTCTCTGTTAGTTTTGCAGCATTTATTTTGAACACACCACTGCTGAAGTCACGAAGCACTCTGGATGAGAACTCATGGCTCGCTAACTTCCTCTGGTGCCGCCACTTCTCCCCATCGGTTGCAAAAATTCCATTTCCAAAGAGATCCTTCATGACTTGAGAGTTGAAGTCCCCTGAGGATTTGTTTGAAAACTCTCCACAGATATTCAGTTCACCCCTTTTTTTTTCAAGGTTAACAAGTGATCTGACTAACTTGAACATGAAACACACCACTAGAAATATCCAATTTATGCTTTGCTTACTAATACTTTCATGTGAAATTGAACACTATAGTAGCAGTGAGGGGAGAAGGAAGATGATCAGGCAAGGAAAACTACCTTGCTGTATTTACTGAAGCTGTTCTTGAGGATATGCTCAATGACTTCAGGATCAGAGTTCCAGAGCTCACTGTGCCCAGGAAAGAGCAGCCTGCTGGTCCGATGGGCAAGCGCGTACTCCACATGCTCATCGAAGAGCCTGTCGAAACTCTTGAGCATCCGGAACATAGTCCCGACGATCGGTGGTCGATCATGAGCTCTCCAACTCCAAGCAAACTCTTTGGTGCAGAAGACAGCGAAGGACACAAGAACACCCATGATGTAGAGGGTCACCGCCAGCAAGGCTACAGCAAGAGCTGAAAGCAAGCACAGCCCAGCGGTTGCTGCGATGGAGGAGAGCTGGGAAGGAGAAGCCATTGGAGCTAGCTGCTGGCTGCTGCTGCTCCCTAGCTCAGAGCAATATTATCACCATTTGTTTGGTTTGGGCATTGACCATGTACATCAATGTTTATTTATTCAATCAATAGGCGAGTCGTTTTCGTAAATATACAACTCTAATATTTATGTGACGGCACGATTATATTTCTGGGTTCTGTAAAGCTTAGGTCATCCTATTCCATACGGTTTGAAAAAGATTAGAGTGTATTTTAGTTCAAATTCTACCTCAACCTCTCTCAAACTGTATGGATTAAAGTGTATTTGGATGCAGCTAAACAAAGCCTTTGGATTGGAGTGTATTTCAGTGGAAGACTTCTTTGCCTTGAGACTGTCAATAGCAACCAAGTTCTCAAATGCACTGTGTCTGTAATTGCTCAGCGTTGAAGTACTGACAGTGAGTGACAACCAGAACAAACCTGTGCTAATCCTTCGAGAAGGCCGCAGTTAATTAATTAGTCTTTCGGTTGTGCAGTAATGGGTGGAAACAAATTAAACTTGATAGAACCATTGCCAACGACGCACATCTATTTGATAGCCGTGGCATCTTCGTCGTCACTGGTGCTGCCTTCGTTTTCACCCACTTGTGTTTCCTGGGACTGGGAGCACTGCACGCTGAACATCAGTTGTATATATATTTTTCATAGTTTTAAATCACCGGCTAAGACATTTAGTTTTCTTTGTCTCAAAACAGGCTATAGCTAAACAGGTCTTGTAATCGAGTAGCTCATGCTCTAGCTAAGCAGGTGACAGAGGATCACAGGATGGTACATGGCAAAACTTAAGCCCTAAATTTTTTTCTGAAATGAATGAGTATAAAAAAAAAAAAAAAAAAAAAATAGCCGGAGATATAGCGGAGGCTATATACATAAAAAAACTTAAAACCTTTTTATTTTTTTTAAATTACACGGTAGTCTACAACACGCACGCACACTCATCCTCACAAGACGTACGTACACTCATTCCTAGAACACACGTACGTAAACCCCACCCCTATGAGCATATTCGAAGGACTAAGCCGGCAGATCTGAAGATTCCCGAAGTCACCACAGGCACCTCGTTGTTGACGAGAACGTCGCTTATCACTTAAAACATAACATTGGTAAATTTTAGAATAAATCTAGAAAAATATGATCACTCATACTAAGTCAAAGAACCCGAATGGATAGATTCCACTATAAAGGACTTAGCCAACTCATCTATGATCAATTCGCAGAACATCAATTATTAGTGAACAGGTCTATCCACAAAACTTTTTTCTTGACTGTCCAAAATATTTTACGTATATTTTTACACTGAATTTTTTTTTTGAGAATATTTTACACTGAAAATTGAGCGGACGGTTCGCCTAGGCCTGGCTGGGCCCAGCCCAACTCGGCTAGTGCGACGGTTGTGGGCCGGAAACAATCGGGCCCTTTTTTTTTCGTTCGGGCATGGTAGTGTCCCGAGGTTGTCTGTCTCAAAAAAAAAAAAAACGAGGTTGTCTACTTCCCGTGCGCGGTGCGCCATGCCCGCCCGCTCAAATATAAGCGAGAAGGGAGGTGAAAAAAATCAGAGACCTTGTAGGTTGCAGCATTGCAATCTTGCAGACAAAGAAGTGGAAGCGAATCAAATCCACAGGGATCGATTCGTGGTGGTGGTCATGGCCGCGGCAGCGCTTCTCCGATCCGTGGCGAGGAAGCTAGCACGCGCGGCGCCCTCCCCGGCGCCGCATCCTCATCCTCTTCCGTCTCTGGCGACGAAGGCAGCACGCGCGCCGCCGCACCATCGCCTTCTTCACGAGCGTGGACTTCAAAGCAGCCGCACGTTCCCTAATCATCCTGGTGGAGGTGGTGCTTCCGGTTACACGCCGCCGCCGCCGCCGACCAGCGACGACGATCTCCGTCTTAAAATCGCTCTGTTTTCAGCCGGTATGGATGTCGTCGCAGGCTGTGCGTTTTTGGGCATGATGATTTACTTTTCTCATCGGAAGATGCCTGAGCCTGAGGCTGAGGCTGAGGCTTCTTCTTCCAGAAGAACAAGCTCCAACTGGAACCAGGACGAAGATGACTTAATAACCAATAAGAAGCTCGAGCATCTTCTAGCTGAAGAAGATGTGGACACTATGGCAAGCCCAAGGGTATGGTAAGCAGCGTAATGGCTTATTATCCTCTCACGAGTGATCGCATCAAGGATATCCGAGCTGAGGTCAAGGGTATAGAAGCTATGATCAAGGAGCACCAAGCTGCTGTTGCCGAGCTAGCTTAATCGTTGCATTGGAGTCCGCTCTGGGAAAGCTGGAGAAGCTGGAGAATGAAAGGTGTAGGCGTCCCATGGACTTTGTCGTTGAAAAACCGAAGGAAAAACACGGTGTAGCATGGGACGAGTGTAGCAGAGAAGGAAAGGTGTAGCAGAGTGCAGAGAACATCAATCAAGTTGTTGAGTGTATCATCAGCTATTTTTTTTTTTATGAAGAAAAGTTATTGTTGACTGAGGACCTCTTTGGAACCGGGAATATCATGCATATATGTTTCATGTAATTGAACTACATTATATGGAATTCTTAAAAACTCGACCTGCATGGGGGAACTCACTAGTACAAGCTTGGGCCGAGGCTAACCTATTTCGTTGGCATATTTCATTGGAGAACCGCCAGTCATTTCTACAGGCATTTCTCTTAAGGCCTATAGAAATCGCTGGAGAAAAAAATATTTTTAAAATGGCAAAAAATATTTTTGAAACCGAGGAAGGCACCCGCCCGCCTCCTCCGTCGCAAGTCGTGCATTTTTCACGGCTTTCGTGTAGGCCTGTATCCCCCTCTACTCAACTTGGCAACGGGTATATACCCGATGGGTATTGGCCGCCCACACCCGCACCCACACCCGTTAAATTTTACCCATCGGGTTACCCGTACCAAATCAAGAATTCATTCCACACCCGCACCAGCAGAGTAATTTTACACCCGCATCGCGTGGGTAATTTTTACCCGACGGGTAACCAATCTCGACAATACACCCAATTTTTATATATAAATACAAATATTCACATGTTAAAATGATAGCTTCTAACAAATTACAAACCAACAAATATTCATATAAAAAATCATGGCATCATTACAACAAACTAATAGACTCTTCGTTTAATAATTAATTGAATTTGTGCTAAATTGTTAGGCTATATGACTAAAATGATTTTTTTTTTTTTTGGGTAAATGATTTTGCCCAAATTTATACCCGCGGGTAGAAAATCCATTCCACACCCGCTTTATTAAAAGCCATTGACTGAGGCCACTCCAATACGTTTTGTGTCTATATCCCATTTCGGTTCCCCACATATTATCCCAAACCGATAGTAAATTCAACATTTCAGGGTCTAAACGAATTCAAATGAAGAAGTGTTCAACTACAAAGTTTCATAACTTTTCAAGATCTACAACTTTCATTTAGAGTATTTCTCCATCCGAGGTCATTTGCAAAATTTGAATTTTAAATTTGAAAATTTCATTCATAGTTTTCCATAAAAAGATGATTTCAAATGAAAAAGTTGTCAACTATAAAGTTTCATAACTTTTTGAGATCTACAACTTTATTTTGGGAGTTTCTCCATCCGAGAAAGTTTGAAAAACTCAAAAAAATTAATTCCAAATTATTTCTACCGACGGTTCTCTCTTAAGGAACCGCCATGATTTTTCACTTAAGAGAACCGCCAGTTCATAAAACTACTGACATTCTAAAGAGAAACCGCCAGAGAAATTAAACGGTGTCAAGAGAAATGATTTGTGTACGAGTGACTATATGGAATTTTCACTTGATTCATATGAAACGCATTCCAGTTCCAAATAGCCAACTATTCCCTACTGTGTTGCAGCATGATTTTCTCTTGATGTTTCGTAATGTGATTTCAGATATATTAGCAACGATTATTTTTTTCATGTTGTAAACTGTCCTTGTATCATATCCCTATCCCTTCTATCTTCTCGTCCCTTCTAAGTTCGGTGATAACACCGCCCATTGCTGACAGTCTTTACTCATCGCTCTCTAGAGCTATCTTGACTAATACAGCATCAGGCTCCAAAACGATCTTCTGCAGTCCTAGATGCACAACTGCTTTAACTCCTGCCAGGCAACCAAGCAACTCCGCATGAAATGCATCGAGCATGTAGTTCTCCTTTCTAGCTCCTGCCAGAACCAACAGGCCTTGCTCATCTCGGATGACAAAGCCCCACCCTTCAGCTCCTGTGTTTGGGGTTTTGAGGGGATTGAAGTGTATTTTAAACTAAAATACACTTCAATCCCCTCAAAACCGTAGGGATTGGAGTATATTTAGGTGCAGCCAAACAAGGCCGTGTTGGGGTCAAAAGCACCGTCCGAATTGATCTTCAGTTCCCTTTGCCGTGGTCTGGTCCAAACCCGGACCTGACGAGAATCCGACAATAGCCTAGAGGATCCCTTCACCTGAAACCTATCCACCAGAGCTGCCGTCATGTAAGCGATTTCAGAGGCCGATCTCCTCTTCCCTTCTTCTCTCAATTTATTGCGTTCGCTCCACCAGAGCCAAAGTAACAGGATCACTGTCATCTGTAGTTTTGCCTCCATCGTCAGAATTTTCTCCATCATTTCTCTGGCCGAGGTAGCTTCAACAAGACGACAGGGCACTGTTTCCAACTGCAGTCCCCGCCAAACACCTTTCAACTCCTTACATCTCAGGAACAAATGTCCCCATCCTCATCAAGTCTTCGACATAGATCACAGCATGTGTCAATTTTGAGCCCTATCTCATGTAATATTTTAGTTGTAGAAAGTTTTTAAAACACATTAGAATGTTTTGAAAATTTTATAGACTTTATTATTTTATCTCATTTTTCCTGACCTAAATCTAATTTTCGAAAGCTTCTAGATTTTAGGTTTTTCATATCCCAAATCTA
This sequence comes from Chrysopogon serrulatus, assembly GCA_015844335.1. Taxonomy (NCBI): domain Eukaryota; kingdom Viridiplantae; phylum Streptophyta; class Magnoliopsida; order Poales; family Poaceae; genus Chrysopogon; species Chrysopogon serrulatus. Next base: position 53,823 of record JADLZL010005619.1, on the reverse strand, counting down.
AGAATTTTTAGTAACATATAAATAATTTTCGTATCAATCTTATCAGGTACTTACCTAACTTTTAATTAAAAATAATGAAATCAACTTGAAAACCATTCTTAACCAGGACAAAATATAATAATTTTCAACGGTTTTAAGAATTAGGATAGAAGACTATCTTTTTTTTTTTTTAGTTGAACGAAGAATAAACCTAAAGTCTGATGATAGTCTGAGATTAAAAAAAAAGAATTTTCCTATTTGAAACTACCAGGCATTTATTAGACTCACATGTGCAGTGACGTCATGACATCCAGTCCAGCTGCCCCACTGACACAGAGGGCCTCTCACTCTTTCTCTTTTTATAGCCACCAACCACCAAGGCAAGGCACCCACTACTACCGAGAGCATCGACGGCCGACGAGCATCTTCCAGCACCTGCCATGGCTGCCGCTCCCGTGTCCGTCCCCCGCATCAAGCTGGGCTCGCAGGGGCTCGAGGTCTCTGCGCAGGGCCTCGGCTGCATGGGCATGTCCGCCTTCTACGGTCCGCCCAAGCCTGAGCCTGACATGATCAAGCTCATCCACCACGCCATCGCCGCCGGGGTCACCCACCTCGACACCTCCGACATGTACGGCCCTCACACCAACGAGATCCTGCTGGGCAAGGTCAGTCCGCTCGAGTTTTAGATCCTTGCTGTTATCAATTTCTTTGGCCCTTTTCAGTTTGCACTGAAGATGTTCGATGTAATGCCTCTGAATTCTGAGAAGGCGCTTCAAGGCGGGCTAAGGGAGAAGGTCGAGCTGGCCACCAAGTTTGCCTTCTCCTTCGCCGACGGCAAGCGGGAGATCCGTGGTGACCCAGCGTACGTGCGAGCAGCATGCGAGGGCAGCCTCAAGCGGCTTGGTGTCGACTGCATCGACCTCTACTACCAACACCGCGTCGACAAGAAGGTGCCGATCGAGGTCACGGTGAGTGCTCCCCACCTGATTCCTTTGTTTGGTAGCTGTGGCCTGTCCCCAGCGGATGGTCGGTGTGAACATACAAGTGGAGGCTGGAAATGGCCGGCCGGTATGTTGGTGGAGACAGTAGTGATGGTGTTTGGTGGAGACACGTATGTTGGAAATTGGTGTCTACAACGTATGACTTATGAGTGGTTATACTGACCAAAGGGCCCTTGCGTAAATTTGACAAAGATGGCTGCTGGCATATGATGCAAGGTTTCTCTTCTGTAATCACAATCACCATCCTGAATTTAACCTAGAAACAAAAGAAACCTCATTTTGGATCCATCTTATCCCTTGTGAGAAGGGCGTGTCTAGCAGATCTCCCTCCCACCCTGTTTAGCAGAGCTCAAACCCCAAGAACTAGTGGGGAGAGAAAATTCCTTATCTGACACCAGAAAAACTTCCTCTTCCTTATTTGACACCCAAAGTTCATTTTTTCTCTATTTGTCCACTCTTGAAAAATTTCTTCCCTAACTGACACTACCGTCCCTTTGAGCATCCTCTACTGTGAACTGTCACATGGACCCACATGCAAAAGACAAGAATGCCCATGTCTCCGTACAGAAGAAATGGAGAAGCCTTTCGTTGCTTCGCACGGAGAAGATGCTCGGACACCAGACGCCGGCCATGGAGGACAGCGGCGCGGTGCTGGCGCGCCGCCGCAGGCACCCCCGCACAGCCCCGCCCCGCGGCCTCCGCGAGCAGCGGGCGTGGCCCTGGCACGTCCGCCCGCGGGCAGCCCCCGCACGGCCTCGACTTCGGCTACCAAGGCCACCCCCGCGGCCCCGGCTCAGCCTCCTCGATCGCCCACCCCACCCCACGCGGCCCCAATGTGGCCACCGCGGCCACCTCGCACATCCCCAGCGTGTCCACGGCGGCACCCTCGCGCAGGCCCGGCGCATCCACGACATACATGCACTACACAGTACGCACACGGTGTCGACGACGACGGCAGCGCAGTCTCCACCGCATATCTCTTCCGCACTCGCTCGGCTGCCGGCGACGCTGAGGACCAAGACCATGCGGCAGCAAGGCTCGCCGCGCACCGAGAGACGCCTCTGCAGTCAAGGTCGAGGGGAGGTCACCCGGGGAGCTCTCACTGCGGCTGCGTGCACCTGCGGATGAACGCGGCATGACCTCAGATGTCGCCGTCGCTGTAGTTGTCGAGGCAAATGGGGCAGCAGCACACCTGCGCCGCCGCGGGCACCTTCCTTGCCTCCGCGTAGGCCATCGCCGGGAATGCCTCGTCAATACCCTGCTCGACGTCACCTCCATGGGCAACGGCGGACACGGGCATGTTGTGTGCGTCGCCGCCGCCCGGCGGCGAGTTCATTGCTGTTTTTTTTTTTTTTTTAGTTTTTTATTTGTCATAGAAATGTTATTGTCATGTGTTTTTTTTTTAATTTTCATATTTTTTTTAATTTTTTAGATTTTATTGAATTATGCGAGATGGATTCTAAATTTGTGCAAGTTTGAGATGCAAATTAATGAGACTGAATCTCTAGCTATCTTTGAGTGTCTTACTAGCGGACTGCATGCCGAGCTATGCGGTGCCATGCGGGCTGCCGCAAAGTCCACAAAAAGCTAGTGGCGCTGCACGGGCCACCACGTATGCCAGCAGGAGAGCTCGCGGCTCTGGTGGATGCAGGGCGGGCTGACCGCCGCCGCACCGCTTGCATGCATTGGTCCCCTGCTCACAATGAAAGGAAAACAAACAGATGGCTGGGAAACAAAAGGAGGGGCAAAAATGTCCTTTCCGCTTACAGTTAACACCGTTAGGTGTCCAAACTAACGGAAGTGTCAGTTAAGGAAGAATTTTTTAAGAGTGGACAAAAAGGGAAGAATTGAACTTTGGGTGCCAAATAAGGAAGAGGAAGTTTTTCTGGTGTCAAATAAGGAATTTTCTCAAAAACTAATCGGATGTCGACACACCTCTTTCTTGCTGGAACATGTAGTAGTTTTCTGAGGTACAATTACATGTACCAGCAACTGGATCAATCATATCAGATGTTGTACCCATGCGGCCATGCCCTGGCAAACACTAGTTGCTGTCATTTTTTGCCCATTCATATATATATTACTGTCAGTTCTGTAGTTCACATATGTGTCCTGTTTATAAGTTTCCTTTCTCACAATCCACACTGCACCTTGTAAGATATGAAGTATTTCCTTTTAGATAATTGAGTTTGTCTTCTTTTTCTGTTGCTAGATTGGTGAACTCAAGAAGCTAGTGGAAGAAGGAAAGATAAAGTACATTGGGTTATCTGAAGCATCTGCATCAACAATCCGAAGAGCTCATGCAGTACATCCTATCACTGCAGTACAGCTCGAATGGTCATTATGGTCTAGAGATGTGGAAGAAGATATAATTCCCACTTGCAGGTATTTTCATGGAAAGTCAAACACTGGAGTTGTGCAGTCAATAAGCAGGAAGCTTATTTCTGAATTATCACCTTTCTGTGACAATTTCAGAGAACTTGGAATTGGAATTGTAGCTTACAGTCCACTAGGCAGAGGGTTCTTCTGTAGTGGAGCAAAACTAGTTGACTCACTGTCAGAGCAGGACTTCCGCAAGGTGAACTCAAACTATTGCCTATACATGCATAATACATAGTTCAGCTATCCTCTATTTTAAACATTTCCTTAATCTTAGATACATTTTTGGATTGTTCTCATGTATTTGATATATTCAAGGGTCCCATCCACAATGCTTGAAGAAAAAGAATTAGAAATTATTGTCTTGCCTCTTTGTAACAAGGATTTCAAACTTCTGCAGCTTATGCCTAGATTTCAACCGGAGAATATTGACAAGAATGCTAAGATATTTGAGCAAGTGAATGCAATGGCAGTTAAAAAAGGATGCACACCATCACAACTAGCATTGGCTTGGGTTCACCATCAGGGAAACGATGTTTGCCCCATACCTGGCACAACAAAAATCGAGAACTTCAACCAGAACGTGGGGGCACTTTCTGTGAAATTGACACCAGATGAGATGGCCGAACTCGAGTCGTGTGCTGCTGCAGGTGAAGTCTTGGGTGACCGTTATCCTCAAATGGCCAACACCTGGAAGGACTCTGAGACCCCGCCATTGTCTTCTTGGAAATCTGAGTAGCCAATCTGCTATCTTCAATTCTGTCACCATCATATTGTTGTATCTCGAAATTGTCGGACTGCAGAAGATGCTCAGGTGCACTTTGCAAAAGCATCCATATGATGCTTGCCTTATTGCGAGCTATGATGTTTGGTACTTAGTGTGTATTGCATGCCCCAGTTTGTATCAAGAGTATTTACCATGATTCCATGAGTAGCTTGAAGGTTAAAACCAGGTTCGATGAATAACCATGTGCATTTGTATCAAGAGTATTTGCCATGAGTGGCCAACTGAATTTTGTATAGTCAAAAGTGTGATTGTAAAATGTACTAGGGAATGTGGTACGCTACGCTAGCGTGCAAACATAAGTATATGCAATTACTATTGTATACATCCATCGGCGCATGTGCTCCTTTCAATTCTGTTTCTTTCCTCAATGGTATCTTGCAATTGTTTGCCCAGTCTGTTATGCATTTTGGTTCCTTACCATGTTTCGTTCAATGCTTCTGGATGGTAATTACGGCACAGAAAATCATTGCTCACCTTACATTTACTGAAAACATTGTTACATGCTTTCCTTCATTGTTCGTAATACTCTGTAATTACTTTCGGGTTCAGTGCATAAGAGAAAGGACGTAGCAATTTGCTTGCCCGGTTCATGCAGAACGTGGGTGTGCATACAGATGAAGGCCCTTATCCATGTGGAGAGTGAACACTGTTTTGTATGTCGGCTCCTTGGATTCATCTGCCAGATTGAACCTGAAGAAATGCACCAGGGTAGCAGCCATGATCTTCATCTGCCTATAGGCAAATTCCTTCCCCAAGCAGATGCGAGGGCCCGCCTATTATCATGGAAGAAGGAATACTGGTTAGATGTTAAGAGCTGTCCAAAAAGTAATGAAATTACAAACCATTGTCTTAGGAAATTAGTGAACACATGTTTCCATCTTTCATATTATATAGTTGGTGTCACTTGTAGCAACTTGTTAGTTGCGGTACTCATTCTGATTTGACAGTGAGGTACCACAGTTTACTGTTTTATATTTATGTTCTATCCAATTTTCAGTGATGATCTGGGATGTGTCTTTGCCTGGCATGGAGTAAAAGCTGGGCATGCTTTGTACTAGTAAAAATATAGGCCCTTTGAACACTTGAAGGGATCTGTCTCTGGTAATACTTACATTAAAACATACAAACTTATAAGGGCTCTCCAGCTGGAAGACTCCATTCACAAGCCATCTTTCAGGCCTGAATTCTTCGGCATCTTGACCCCAGAGGTATGTCATCCTCCCCATTGCATAAATCATGTAGTTCATTCCATCTCCTTTTATCACTCTATAGCCATTTGGTAGTACATCATCTTCATCTGCCAACTTACCGTCCTGCATGGATGCCACAGAAAGTTATTGGTAGGTCAATGCCATTTTTTCATAACATATTTTATTACAAGAATTAAACAATGGCTTAGCATTAAGCTGAGCTATTGATTTCTGTCATAAATTCTTATGCAAAACTTGTCTGCAAATTTTGCAATGGCTTCCTGCAACTCTTGAAGCCTTCCCATTAGACTCACAAGTTTCAATATAAGTATGTTTAAAGTTAGATTACCATACTGAGTATGCTAAAGCTACAAATCAAGCTTGTTATTTGGTGTCGTCATTATCTAAGCTAATTTCAGTTGGGCTCTACTAGTCTACTTTGCACAGAATGACATGAATAGGACTCTTGAAATTATTCATACCACTGGAACAGCGGGATAACGGAGTGTCTCGGAGATTGCAGCATGGAGATAGTGCATTTTTTCAATGGCACCTTCATTCAATCTTGCAGCAAAATTTTCAATGTTATTATCTTCCTTGGCCTCCTCAAGTAACTCAATTATTTCGTGGGCAACCTTTTCATGCACTAAGGGGTTCTTGCACAGCATATAGAAGAACCAGGAGAGAGTGTTTGCTGTGGTGTCTTTGCCAGCAATTAGGAAATTGAGGACTATGTCACACAGGTAACGGTCATTCATTGTTTCAGGGTCCCTCTCGCTTTCTAATATGAATCTTGATAGTATCTCTGGCTTTCTGCATGTGTCAAAAAGAAAATGTAATTGCAATGAAACAGTGTGGTTTACTGTTTACTTTGAGAAAATCTACTATTCTACATGAGCAAATCCATAACTTATTGCAAAATTGACAAGGACACATGATGCAGATTAGGAACACCACCCCCCCACCCACCACCACCTCAAAAAAAACACTAATTACCAACTAGGTTTTCCATCTTGTACTATATTATCTGCAAATCTGATGATATTTTCCTGTTCATGCCATAGCATACTATAGTATGGAATGGATAGATGCAGTTTCTTACACAGTCACGTTCATTATTCAGTTGCTCTCTCTTTTGATGGATCAAATGCATTACAAAGTTGTCAATGATCTGAATGCTCCTCTTTAGTTTGGCTTCTGATCCAACATTAAGTAGCCGTTTCAGTTGCCAGAATATATCAAGATATCGATGGTAAACAAGAGAGTTTGCCTCATCAAAGGCCTCACTGAATTGAATGCTAGATTGATCTGAGCCAAATAGTGTGTTGAGCTCGAAACCGAATCCCACTTTGAAGATTGAATCCATTGTTGTTTTCATCAAAAGATCCTGAGGAAAAATGCATTGCAGTGAGTTGGCTTGGAATCAAAAGGATAGAGATAAGGAGAACTGGTAATTAAACGTGTAGAAATAAGCAAAACTATGAGGTTGAATTTCTAATCAAGCAATTTTTAGTCTTCTAAAGCACATGCAGTAGATGACCTTGTTCAAGGTACTCAATTTTCAGAAAAAGCTTAGTTCGTAGAACTTTGTAACTCTGCTTCAAGTTAATCATTATGTTTGTTTGCTTGTTCAGTGAACTGGTATATGATATCTCAATCCAGCTAAGCAGTGTTTATATGTATGCTCCACTTTTCTGGGATGCTTGAATTAATTGTTTATTTACAAGTTGATTTTTTTCTTTCTGCATGTCAACTTGCTAAGTTAATAAGGAAACATAGAACAGGCTACAGCTAGAAATTTAAAATCTTATCACTGCTCCGTTTATTTCACTGATAATACTTATAAAACACCTGCATGTCTATGTTAGTTCTATTGGCTGCTGCAGAGGAGATCTTCTCTGCCAGTTTTGCAGCATTTATTCTGAACACACCACTGCTGAACTCGCGGAGCACTTTGGTTGAAAACTCATGACTTGCTAACTTCCTTTGGTGCCGCCACTTCTCTCCATCTGTTGCAAAAATTCCATCTCCAAAAAGATCCTTCATAGCTTCAGTTTTGAAGCCCCCCTATGAATAAGGTTCAAACATCGTCAATACTGTTTTTTCTATATACAGAGGAATAGCGCCAATACTGTGAAGCACTAATTTTTGGGACATACTTAATTTACCCCCTTGCTTATAAGGTTAATAAATAGTACAAGAGATCATAAAGGAAACAAATCTGGCTTCAATCCTTTCAAGCGAGGAAAGCAGAGTATCAGATTAATTATTACAAACGTTTGACTAACTTGAACACGAAGACACAACAGTGAAGTCTCAATTTTATGCTTTTCCTCCTAATAGTTCCATGAAAACATGCTGATATAAATCTTGCAGGCTTTACAGGTCAAAAAGACTGAAACATATCTATTGGATGGAGGGGAGATAACATGGTCAGCATGGAAAACCACCTTTATGTATTTACTGAAGCTGGTCTTTAGGACATGCTCGATGACTTCTGGGTCCGAGGTTAAGATCTCACTGTGCCCCGGGAAGACCAACCTGCTGGTGCGATGGGCGAGGGCGTACTCCACATGATCGTCGAAGAGCCTGTCGAAATTCTTGAGCATCCGAAACATGGTCCCAATGAGAGGAGGGCGGTCCTTGGCTCTAACTACAAACTCTTTGATGCAGAAGGCAGCAAAGGACGCAACGACACCCAGGATGTAGATGGTTACCGCCAGCAAGGCTATGGCAAGAACTGAAAGCAAGCACATGACTGAAGATGCAGCAAGGGAGGATAGCTGCAAAGCCATTGGGGGCTGTTGCCGCTGCTTATTCAGAGAAGAAGGAGAGGGATTATTACCATTCGTTTGTGTTTGGCCGTCATTAGCGACGTGTGTTTTTCTATGGTCCAGTGTCCAGGTAAAGCCTACGTAGCTAACAATTACAACAAAGATGTCAAATCAAGCAGTGACCAGTGACTCAGTGAGTGACGTGAAAAATCAAATGTCAATTCAAGTTCGTCGGCAACAACCTACTAGTTTGCATTGGTTTATCTTGTAAGTTGTGTACTGCGCCACAGACATGCGAAACAATCCAAGTTGCCGTCTGTCGCAGATGAGATTTGCCCTTGGTCTTCTCGTTTGTAATCCCGTGGTTTTTTTTTTTCTAGAGTAATCGTTTGTCCTGAGTGAGGGTTGGTAATAATAATAACATACAGGCATGTTGTGACTTAACATATGTAAACATTACAATCCAGATGATATGACAAAAATTACCTTGGTAGCGGCAGAGAATGCTGGGAGGTTCTGTGAATCGTCAAAATATCCTCTTGTGCGTTTCCAGTACTACTAGGTTCCTTTTTTAATGTTCTCTGTTTCTTATAAACTAGCGGGCACCCTACTCGATTCAAAACTGTTTGAATTGACTCAAATTACAGCACAGCTGCGAACTTGTGATGATGAAAGAACTTGTGTCTGCAATAATGAAACGACCTGCACCATGCATCGGATAAGCGGAAAGCAGCTGCCTGCCTGCCTCCACCAATGTGGCATGGGAGAAGATGTCATCTAATAAGGTACATGTTCAGTACCAGCAATCACCCTCGCTAGCAATAACTGAACAAGACAATCGCCTGTCTTGCTTGTACGAATTATTTCCTAGCGATGATCGTTATTAAACAAGCCGTGTGGCTTTGTTTTGTACTTAAATTATCAGGCGTGTACTACCTGCAGATGTATGTTACGTAGAGGCTGAAACTTGGTTCCTAATAATTAATAAAAAAAAATAAACAAGGGGAGCAGGGGCAGGAGCAGCAACGTGGTTTGGGACGTGACTGGTTTTCTTCTTCCTTTGCGGGTTGCGGCCGCGTACGTCCAATCCAACCAACCAAAGGCAAAAACGTCGTGGTTTGGCTCGTGGCACCCTCCCTGGCCGGAACCAAGGAAGCAACGAGCACCGACGGCCGGCCCCCGGCCTCCGTGCCGGGTGCCGGCGGTCTTCGCTTGCAGAACAACGGCAAAGCATTCGCCGCCACGGCAAGCCTTTGCCCGATCCGTGCTCGGTTCACTGTCGCACGTCTCACTCCCGGCCTCTTTATTTGCTTCTACTCAACTAATTACCATTGCCAGCACTTCAATCATCATCGTGCTAAGAAAAGTACACTGTCTAGAACAATGCTTAGCCGCCAATTATCCGTCTCTGTCGTCCATCGATCAGTTATCATCATCAGTTAATTTAATTAAACACCCACTTGCCTTATTTTTTTTTCGTCAATATATATCGTCGTGCTTGCAATGCAGCTTCGATTTTGTGTTGTCGGTGCTCTCAATCGCGTTGTCCTCGTGGTGGTTCCAGTTGCTTATAACAAACCATGCAGACGCAGTGACTATATATACACTCACATCCATCCATCGAATGTTACAATTTCCAAGATTTTCAAATCGCACTACTTGTTTGAAATAGTGTTTTTTTTAGCAGTGGTTTGAAATAGTGTTGATGACACGCGGGAACACGTGGATTGTTTTGCTCAGAAGAATCTCACCGTGTCAGACCAACCAAAAGCCCAGAGCCCAACCAGCCACACACAGTACTACTAGTATAAAATCAGCTGCAGGCAAGGGGTGCGTTAGTGGCCGAAGAAGATTCGAACAAGCTGGGCCAGGCACCCGTTCCGTTCCCGCGCTGTCTCTCCTGGCCCAGGCCGAGGACTCCATCACTTCCACCTTTCCCATCCCACCATGCCGCACCAGGGCAGCAACCGCCCGGGCGCGCCGGTGCAGGAAGGCCCCGTGTTCCCGCGCGCCACGTCGACGGTGGTGCCCGACCCGTCCCGCTTCTTCGCGCCGGGGCTGCTCGCGTCGCCGCTGCCCACCAACTCCTTCTTCCAGAACTTCGTGCTCAAGGACGGGGACATGCCGGAGTACATCCACCCGTACTCCATCCGCTCCCCGGGCGGCGGCGCGCTCGACGTCTGCTACCCGTCGCGGAACCACTCGACGTTCGTCCGTCACCCAGACGTTCGTCGCCGACCTCACCGTCTCCGACGCCGCCGCCGGGACCGGCACCGCGCAGCAGCCTCAACGCCACGTCGTCTCGGCCTTCGACGACCTCTCCGTCACGCTCGACGTGTCCCCGTCCCTCCGCGCGCACCTCGTCCGCGGCTGCCCCTACGTCACGCTCACCACCACCGCCACCGGCCCCATCGACGTCTCCGTCGCGTCCGTCCACGCCTTCGTCGAGGTCAGCTCCAGCTCCTCCTCCCGCCACGGCTCCTCCGGCACCAAGTGGCGTCTCCGGATGGACAGCGGCCAGACGTTCCTCCTGTACGCGTCGGCGCCAATCCACCTCGCGCAGACCCCCCCCACGCAGCTCTCGACGGCCGCGTTCGCCGGCGCCATCCGGGTCGCCTACCTCCCGGACGCGTCCATGGAGCCGGTGCTCGACCGCTACAGCCGCTGCTTCCCGACCTCCGGGCACGCCACGGTGAACCCGAAAGACCGGCCCTTCTCCGTCGACTACGCCTGGCGCAAGGAAGGGTCCGGGGAGCTGCTGATGCTCGCGCACCCGCTCCACCTCCGCCTACTCTCCCTCGCCGCCGCCGCCAACGACGGCGAGAACCGTGCCGTGCGTGTGCTCGACGGCCTCCGGTACCGGAGCATCGACGGCGACATGGTCGGCGTCGTCGGGAACTCCTGGGCGCTGCGCGCGAACCCGGTGCCCCCGACGTGGCACTCCACCCGCGGCGTCCGCGCGGACGGCGTGGCCGAGGTGGCGGCCGCGCTGCGCGCCGACGTGGCCGCCCTCGCGCCCGCCGCGGTCACCACCACCTCGTCCTACTTCTACGGGAAGGCGGTCGCGCGCGCGGCGCGGCTGGCGGTGATCGCGGAGGAGGTCGGGTGCGCCGACATGGTCCCGGCGGTGCGCGAGTTCCTGGCGGCCACCGTCACGCCGTGGCTCGACGGCAGCTTCCAGGGGAACGGCTTCCTGTACGAGGGCACCTGGGGCGGGCTGGTCACGCAGCAGGGGCTCACCGACTCCGGCGCCGACTTCGGCTTCGGCATCTACAACGACCACCACTACCACCTCGGCTACTTCCTCTACGCCATCGCCGTGCTGGCGAGGCTGGACCCGACCTGGGGCCGCCAGTACGCGCCGCAGGCCTACGCCATGGTCGCCGACTTCATGACGATGACGGTGTCGCCGTCGAGCAGCAGCAAGTCCGCCGGCGGCGGCAACAGCAGCTTGTTCACGCGGCTGCGGATGTTCGACCTGTGGACGCTGCACTCGTGGGCGGGGGGGACTGGCGGCGATCCCCGACGGGCGGAACCAGGAGAGCACCAGCGAGGCCGTGAACGCCTACTACTCAGCGGCGCTGGTGGGGCTCACCTACGGGGACGCGCGGCTGGCCTCCCTGGGCGCGACGCTGGCGGCGATGGAGATGCTGGCGGCGCAGACGTGGTGGCACGTCCGCGCCGGGGACGGCATGTACGAGGAGGACTTCAGCGGGAGCAACCGCGTCGTCGGCGTGCTGTGGGCGAACAAGCGCGACAGCGTGCTGTGGTTCGCGCCGGCGGAGTGGAGGGAGTGCCGTCTTGGGATCCAGCTGCTGCCGCTGCTGCCCGTCAGCGAGGCGCTGTTCCCGGACGCGGCGTTCGTCAGGGACCTGGTGGCGTGGACGCTGCCGGCGCTGGCGAGGGACGGCGTCGGCGAGTGGTGGGAGGGCTTCGTGTACGCGCTGCAGGGGGTCTACGACACGGAGGCGGCGCTGGCCAAGGTCCGCGCGCTCACCGCGCATGATAATGGCAACTCGCTCACCAACCTGCTGTGGTGGCTGCACAGCCGCGCGCCCGCCGCAGTGTCGTCGGGGACGGAGACGATGGGTTTGGGTTCGGCTGCTGCTGCTGCTGCTACCGCCGGTGCTGATGCTACTGACAGTGACAGTGGTGGTGGCCAGCTCGAGTGACCAAACGTTCATGTCAGATTGTGGAGCAGAGCAGGTGATCGATCGGCTTTCAACGAAGACAGTGTGGAGTTCATGAGTTGAGAAGTTATGAGAAAATCCTTGTATGCTATCGAAATGTATAGATATTTCTTACATGTGTCATATGCCATCAATTTCTACAGACATTTCTTACATAAAATACTCCCTCCATTTGCTTCAAATGAGCATCTCCAACAACTCCTCAAATGAGGTTGCTATTCTTATTAATTTGGCAAAAATACAAAAAATCTCTCTCCAACAACTCCTCAAATCAACTTGCTATTTATCCCAAGTTGCTATTCACATGATATCTCCCCTTGCCATTTGTTTCTTAGCGGGGGGCTCTTCGTTCGCTTAGCGGGCCTCTTCGTTCATTATGTTTTTTCATTTTGAAAGTTTTAAGGAGTTGTTGGAGAGAAGTCTTACTTGAAAAAATTAAAACATCTAAAACTTAAGATTTGACAAGTCAAATTTAAGAAGTTGTTGGAGATGCTCAAATCATTGAAATTTTCTTAAAAAATCAAAATATCTCAAGTTTGATTAAAAATAATAGAGGGCATTACAAAAATTTATGACATCAAATGACTATAAAAAAAATTTAATTAATAAAGAATATAATGTTACTTATTTGATATCATATTTTTTTATTTTTCTTAATAATAAATTTGGCTAAATTTGAGATGCTTTCACTCTCAAGAAAGTTGGAGTGACATAATTTAGGGTAGAGGTAGTATCATCCAAAATATAGATTCCCTCTAATTTATTGTTAACTTTTTTGGACCAAGAGAGAGCTTTATTAACTAGACAACGAGGCAGATAGTTGTTACAATCCAATTGGATTAGGCCATCAACGTGCTCAGGTTGATTAAGTAGCGAACAGATTCATCAACCATGCATGCATGGGACGGATTGGTGTATGATATTGTTATGTACGTACTGATCAAGAACGACACAAAGGGTCTCGCTGAACCCCATGGCATTGGCCCAAAAGAAGCAGCAACCAATCTGGACCTCTACAGTAAAACTGTTCCTCGTCCGGCAAAGGCCCAATAATCTGTCAGTGCTGATGAGCGCAGGTTCCTAGCGTGAGTGAACTTGACACCGTCATGCAGACTTGGGGCATGCATGTTTGGTTCTTTTAACTAGCTTGTCCAAATATGTTATAGTTGTGTCAATAGTCCCAAAAACTACCATATTTTGAGACCCTAAACACATATTTGGGAAAGTTTTAAATTTGAAGTCAAAATTTTTTTAACTAAAAAGTTGTAGATCACAACGAGGGTTATAATTTCAATATAAAGTTTGACTTCGTTCACTTATGTTCATATGAAAAAAATTAGGAATTATTTTTTAATATAAAGTTTGTAGATCATCATACCTCAATTCAGATGAGACTTACAACCAAGTTTAAGGTCTAGAATGACACCATTGTTCAAGTCTAAGGATAGGCAATGATCACCTTAAAAGTTCAAATACTGCACGAATGACATAGTTGGCTAAATTTAGAGACCCACTGCTCTACGGATACATGTTTGAATTATTTTATTTTTTTTTTGTTGTAATTACAGTTCATTTTCAGAAGGCAGGACTTTGCGTGCTCCTAAGTCGTAACAGAAATATAGATAAGCATTGATCCTATACGTTTGGCTTTTACTACGTTCTAGACTAGATAGCATCACAGCATGCATGACTTGACCATTATCCCAAGAGGTCCTTTTGATTTGTACTCCCTCCGTCCCTAAATTTGTATCGACGCATGTAATATTTATATTTCTAAATAATTTTATTAAAAAACTAGATCTAAAATCTTTCCAATGATACTAATTATGATACTAATCGATGATATTTATTATTTATTAAAATTGTCCTGTTATTTAGGGACGGAGGAAACAGATAACAAAATCGCTACGTGTGTCCTGTCCGTGGAATTCTATGCCCCTTCAATTCGTACGTAGAAAAGATTGGCAATGGCACGCCGGCCACTTTACGTAGTGTGCAATACAAATATTTTTTCCAAGCAATCCGGAGAAAATTCACATGCTTCTCCCACTATAAATACCCCACATATTTGCACATACTTGCAAATTGTAATATAGCTTTCACAAAACACACACACACACACTACGTACTATGGAGCCATCCAACAAGCTCGTCGCTGTCTTGCTCATGTCGTTGGCTGTTGCCACGGGAGTGCACGCTCAGAACTCGCCTCAAGACTACCTGACTCCCCACAACGCCGCCCGTGCCGCGGTCGGCGTCGGCCCGGTGACCTGGAGCACGAAGCTGCAGCATTTCGCGGAGAGCTACGCCGCGCAGAGGGCCGGCGACTGCCGTCTGCAGCACTCGGGCGGGCCCTACGGGGGAGAACATCTTCTGGGGCTCCGCCGGCGCCGACTGGACGGCGGCGGACGCGGTGCTGTCGTGGGTCGACGAGAAGCAGTGGTACAACTACGCCGCCAACAGCTGCGCCGCCGGCAAGGTGTGCGGCCACTACACGCAGGTGGTGTGGCGCGCCACCACCAGCATCGGCTGCGCGCGCGTCGTCTGCCGCGACAACCGCGGCGTCTTCATCATCTGCAGCTACGAGCCCCGCGGCAACATCGTCGGACAGAAGCCCTACTGATCGTGCCATGTGCATGATCGACGACGGCTATATATATATATATATATATATACACACACACACATATAGAAATAAACGTCCGAGGGCATATGCACGCAGCGCATGACTTTTCCATATGAATAAGATTTTATTAGTAAATGTCGGTGCTAGAACTGGTGGTCCTGGCACCAACGAGTGAATTTGTGGTGCGTACTCCCTACTCCGGATGGTATGCAAGATGGACACAAGGATTTATACTGGTTCGGGCAAGGAAGTCCCTACGTCCAGTGGGGGTGGAGATCTTGTATTATCTTGCACCTAGTGCTCGTAGGTAGGGTGTACAAGCAGGTTGAGAGATGGACGGGTCCCAAGTCTCGTGTTGATTGAGTGGAGTGCCAATATCGGGCGTGAGTGTGAGCCTGCCTTCTACGGGCCTCTACCTCCCATTTTATAGCCGCAAGGAGGAGGTAGAGGAGTACAAGTAATGTCACGTGTCTGTGGCGCGGTGGAGGTCTTCCGTCTGTCTTCATCCGAGGCCCTGGAATGGGCTTATCGTCCTGGGTTATGGGAAGGCCACGTCGCCTCCCCATCTCTGCTGACAGGAGTGACGCACGTCCCTGTGGGAGTTGATGGAGCGCGACGGAGAAGACGGGCGAGCCCTAAAGCTTGCTGTAGCTTTGA
Organism: Chrysopogon serrulatus; assembly: GCA_015844335.1. Lineage (NCBI taxonomy): Eukaryota > Viridiplantae > Streptophyta > Magnoliopsida > Poales > Poaceae > Chrysopogon > Chrysopogon serrulatus. The sequence continues at coordinate 38,240 of JADLZL010005619.1, read as the reverse complement.
CCCGCCTAGAATCCGGGGCTCAGGGAGCCTCGGAGCTTGCTTGCCGTACGGGCGGTGGTTGAAACAGTCCGGGACGGTCGCCGGCGTCGTGGCTGTCCATCCCGTGCTCAGAGCACACGGGTGGACTGTTGGTTTGACCGGAGGGGACGCCGGGCGCTCCCCATACCTGGGATGACGCCAGCTTGCGTGTGGGTGGCCTCCCGGCGCTCGGATGACGGGACCTGGCGGAGGGGTTAGGTAGCATAGTATCACACTGTAACAGGCGTGGCGTACACTGTGGAAGCTGCGTAAGCATGATCATCGGCCTGGGGTGTGACGGGGCGGTGCCCATTCCCTGACAGGGCAGATGCCCTTGTCATGTGGCATCATGGCATGGTAGTGGATATGCGTCGCATCAGTGGTACGGCTTTGACCCTGAGCGGTGTGCCCTGTCCGAGGCCCAGCAGAAGGGGGCTCGAGCGGGTCAGAGTCTGGGTCTCCGCCCGAGGCTCTGTCGCCTGGGGCTCGGTCGAGGCGGAGAGTCGCGCCTCGTCCGAGGCTATCGCTCCGGGACTCGGTCGAGGCGGAGAGTCGCGCCCTGTCCGAGGCCTCGGCAGGATGGGCCCGGATGGGCTAAAGGTGTGGTGTCTACCGCGACGTGCTAGAGCCACGGCCCAGATAGCAAGTGGGCTGGATGCTGGGTTGAATTTGCGTTTGTTGGGCTTTCCTTAGGGGGCCCCTATTTTTGTCCCCGACAGTAAATAAACGGCCATCTTTGAGTGGAAATTCTACAGTAGTCTGTAGTCATCAATAAAGATGTTTGTAATCTAATTACAAGCTGTTTGGTCGCATTTGGTGGGTTTCTAGAGTGATCTATAACAGAACTTACAAGAATCTTCCAAAATAATTAAATTTATGATAGTACATATTCGAGAGCCAATTAATATGATTTTTTTCAACAGAACACTGTATAATATAATACATAGAGAAACAGACTCAAGTTTGATATGCATAGATGCATGAAACAAATTGTTGATGCTGTCTTGTTGCTTTATTTTGTATTTATATATATATATATATATATATATATATATATATATATATATATATATATATATATATATATATATATGATAGATAAAGTTGCTTGTGCATTAAAGCACCAGCCGTGGAGGAAAAAACCATATGAGCAACTTTCCAACTGCCTGTTTTCTCTGCAGCGGCAAGCTAACCGAGGTACGAGTGCCAGACCTAATGTTGAATGCATCATCGATATCTACTAAATATACAAAACCCTCTTTGATGTCTCCATAGGCTTGAGTGATCCTACTGGTTGATCAGCTAAGAAAAAGTGCCTCGCCTTGAGCACAGTAGGGGTGATAGGAACCCATTGTCCTGTGTCCATGTCCGCCTTGAAGATGTCCAACTTGCGAGTGTACTCGGGTGGATGGAATGTCGGGAATTGCCCCTGGTGCCTCACCATGAGCAAGTCATGTTGGCCACCGTCGCCGCATGACTCGACGAGGTGCCTAGTGGTCACGATGTAGTCTTTGGTTTCATAGGGCACCTCCTCGTCCTTGACGATCACCGCACCATCCCCCACAATCATCACATCATCATCGTTGTACTTCGTCATTGCCTCATCCTCATCATCCTCCTCATCGTCAATGTTTATGGTTTGGTAATCGTCCATCCAACTCAATAGGTCTTCTTGGCCTTCAGCTAATGGAGGACGACCAATTATGACTCTCTTTAATCCAAACACAACGGGCTCACCATCTTTGTTCTTGCCAAGATCAAAGACGACTAGGTCCTCGTGCTCTATGATCCCGTAGAGCGTGTCTTTGAAGAAAGCAATGTCCTAGACTCTTAAGTAGGGGATCACGAATCTGCCCTTCTTCCCATCACAAGGGTGGCATATGATAATCATGTGGTTCCATGTGTTCGTGGTGACAGCAACAAGGGCATCGTGAAGACTAGCATCAGATGAACAGCGCATTGCCACCTTGCGTATCTCAAACATTTCCAGAACATTGCCGACGATGGATCGGAGTCGAGCTCGGGAAGCGGCACGGTCTTTGAAAGCATCTAGGCCCCTAGTGGGTTTCGGTGATTAATGACAACGTTAAATTACTGTGACTAACGTGTGTTTTGCAGAAACAGTTTGAGTTAGGTCACGGTAATGGTGGTTGATTGGGCAATCAAGGTTTTCATGCCCCGACGATCGAGATCGTTTTCGGTTTTCAAAGGATGGACGACAAGGTTAAGGACGGCTAGTTCTAAGTGTCGATTGGTGTTGGAGAGACACTTAGAGTAGCTAGGACTTTGTTTTTACCTTTGGCCGTACTATTAAGAGGGGTTTGAATGGGTAACTTGACCTAGGTGAGTCTAGTGAGTTAGGTGTGGTGCACACTTGTTCATTTTGGTCCTAGGCAGCCCTAGAATTGGCCCAAAGATCAGCGAAGTCGAAGCCATGCGAGAGGTCGCGAAATCAAAAGTGTTTCAAGCCATTCTGGCTTGACCGGACGCTGGCACATAACTGACCGGACGCGTCCGGTCAGTGTATGTGGGGTGCCCGAGTGACCGGACCCTGCCCTCGGCAAGGGACCGGACGCTCCGGCATGCCATCGGCCTGCGGTCCATGTTGGACCGGACGCCGATCAAAGATCGACCGGACGCCGTGGTCGTGGCGTCCTGGTCACAACTCGAGAGGTCCGTAGAGGAAAAAAAAATCTGACCGGACGCATCCGGTCATGGTGGACCGGACTCGACACGCGTCCCGTCGGTGTGACGCACCGCAGTACAAGTTAGCCGTTAGGCGACGACCGGACGCGTCCCGGCCGCCCCGACGACGCATCCGGCCGATCTTAAAACTGCCTGAAATACCTCTTCGTGTGGGTGTTTGTGTGGGGGGTATAAATACTCCCTTACCTCATTCAATTGAGGTCTCTTGCTCATTCCAACAGCTGAAGAACACCTTGTGAGTGCTTGAGAGTGCAAGAGCCCTAGTGAGGTTGAGAGATTTGCTAATCCATTGCTTAGGACCTCATTAGTGGAAAGAGAGTAGCAAGTGTGCATCCATCCATCTCATTAGGCTTGTCTTGGTCAAGTGAGAGTTCTTGCTTGTTACTCTTGGTGATCGGCATCACCTAGACGGCTCGGTGGTGATTGGGAGCATGGTGATCATCCGGTGGTGATTGTGGATGGCCCATCTCATCTTGTGAGCGGTTTTGGGGGATTCACCGCGTCGGAGTGATGAAGAATCATCCCGTAGAGAGCACTTGGTCCTTGCGAGGATCAAGGGGGAGCTATACCCTTGCGTGGGTGCTCTAACGAGGACTAGTGGAGAGTGTCGACTCTCCGATACCTCGGAAAAACATCACCGTGTTCCTCTCCCTCTCTTTACTTTGAGCATTTACATTCTCGCAATTACTTCATGTATTTACATTGTTAGAATTGCCATGCTAGAGTAGGGTTTGGAACTTAGAGAGCAAAACTTTTGTGTCTATAAGTCATAGAACACACATTAGGCACTAGGGGTGAAATGGGCTAGCGATAGGTTATTACCGCTGCGATTAAAATTTAGAAAAGCCCAATTCACCCCCCCTCTTGGGCATCTTGATCCTTTCAATTGGTATCAGAGCCTCGTGCTCTTGATTTAGGCTTAACCGCCTAGAGAAAAGATGACCGGAGGGCTTGGACCACCTCCCATGTTCGAGGGCGATGACTTTCCTTATTGGAAGATTCGCATGGAAGCGTATCTTGAGGCCGAAGACCTTAATGCGCTTAAAGCCGCCACTCAAGGCTTCCCAAAACCTAAGGATGCCACACACCTCACACAAGATGAGGAAACCAATGAGAAGTGGAATGTAAAGGCCAAAAACATCATCTTTAGAGGTCTTTGCAAAAATGTGTTCAACCGGGTCCGGAACCACAAGAATGCCCATGAACTTTGGGAAAACATTTGTGCGCTCCATGAGGGAACCAAGAGTGAGCGTGAGGAACGCTATCATCTTGTTATGCAAAAGCTTAATTCATTTGCCATGCTTCCTCATGAGAATGCTAATGAAATGTACTCTCGCTTTGTAGAGGAGCTAAATGGACTTGGACTCACACAAATGTCTCCATCCGATGTTGTGAGAAAGATATTGGGTGTGCTTCCAATTGACAAGTATGGTCACATTGTCACGGTGCTCCATCAAGGTAATCTTTCCACCGCTACACCAACCCAAGTCTTGGGGAAGATCAATGCACATGAGATGTACATGCACATCACTCCACAAGAAAGCTCTTCCTCCACCAAGAAGAAAGACTTGGCATTCAAGGCTAGTCAAGAGAAGAAGAGCAAAGGCAAAGCTATTGAGATCATTCTTGCAAGCTCAAGTGATGATGAAGATGATGATGCAAATATTGCACTCATGGTGAGGAAGACAACAAAGATGCTAAAGAAGCTTAACAAGAGTGGCGTCAAGTTTGACTCCAAGAAGAAGAAGTTCTTTACAAGTAGCAAGAGGAAGCCCATCTCTAAAATGGATTACTACAATTGCGGTGAACTTGGCCATCTTGCTCATCAATGTCCGAAGCCCAAGAAAGACAAGAACAAGAACAAGTTCAAGGGCAAGAAAGATGATTCAAGTGATGATGATGATGATGATGAGAAGAAGAAAGATAAGCCATACAAGAGGAAAGATTGGAAGAAAAACAAGTTCCACAAGAAGAAGGGTGGCAAGGCTTACATCGTGGGTGATTGGCTCACCGACATTGAATCATCAAGTGGTGGATCATCCGACGATAGTGATGATGAGAAAGAGAAGGTGGCTGTTCTTGTTATTGGGACTTCACTACCTCCACCGCCTTCACCACCATCATCCCCTACACACCTATGCCTTATGGCCAAAGGTGATCGGAAGGTACAAAACTCCAATGATGATAGTGATGATGATTGTGGTAGTGATAGTGACAATGAATTTGAAGCACCTTCATATGATGAACTTGTCACCTTGCTTAATGATTATTCTAAAATCATTAGAAAGACAAGAGCTAAAAATGAAAAGCTTAAACTTGAGAATGAGTCTCTTCTTGCTAAATATGATATAGCCGAAAAAGCTAGTGATGAGCTTAGAGAAGAAAACAAAGTTGTGTCATCCTCTCTCAAGGAGCTCAAACAATCCCTAAAAGAGCTTAGAGCAAAACATGATAAGCTTGAGGAGATACACAATGAGCTCAACACTAGATACAACTTGCTTAAGGAAGAGTACACAACTCTCAAAGTTAATCATGATAATCTTGTGCTTTCATATGATCTTTTATCCGATGAGACACATGATGCTACTAACAATGTTGTTAAGATTGATATAGCCACATCATGTGATGACTTGATTGTTGAGAGCATTGAGCAAGGTTCTAGTGGCAAAGGCAAGCAAGTTGTTGTGACCTCGGATTCTAGGTGACCCAAACAGACCGAAGGTTAGTCTCTCATATGACAGAGCAAGGTTCTAGGTGAGGAAGGCTGATTGGCTGGTTTTTTTGTGTGCCTTTGACTGACATTGCCATTATGTAGTTCTATCACATAATATGTGCCAATTTTAATTGAAAGAGGTGTTTTTCCCGCTCAAAGATTGGATATTGCAAGTATTCTCTTTTCCTTGATTTGTTGTTGTATCTATACAAAACAAGGTAAAAGTAGCAAAACTTAGGGGTATAAAAGTCGCAAACCTATGCCAATGGCCTGTTGAACCAACTTACAGAATAATATAGCTGCTAAGTTAATAATTGGATTCTTACTACTATATGATCTTTGCTTTGTCAAGCTGGTCAGATTTCCCTTTTTTGGGAATTGCCTTAGGTCCGTAGGTGCCTGTGCTTCTCTCATTTTACTGGATATGTTGTCACATTGAGTTGCAATTAGCATCTCTGTTAGTTATGTCCATGTGTTTTTACTTTTTTTCATGATTGCAACTAAACAAACATTCATTTATAATCCTGCATCTGCAGGTAGGCATGTATCCTGTGAAAAGCAGCAAAAGATGAATGAAGCTTATAAGAAGTTGCAGGATGGATGCATGGACAATGGGAACAAAGCCCTGTCTATTCAGTTTGCTAAGGTAAGAGTTAAGGCCTTGATTTATGGGCACTCCTCCGCTCCTCTAGGCACAAGAATATTTAGGTTTGCCTAAATGAAATGGATAGTGATAACCATGCACACTGTTACTGATGGGACTTCATTGTTTTGTGACTTTGGGAGTTTACCTTTTACTGATGTTTCTGTATTATTATCTACCTATCTCAAGGCCTTCACTCAGAGATTAGAATTTCATATGGGGTTTGCTCCATGTTTTGCTATACGTTCTTCTGCCATGTTTTTCTTTTGCAAATGCAGGGTTTAAGAGCAGAGTAAAATACTTGACTACTGTTGGATCAGGTGTTGATGACATATTACATATCTGAAATATCTGAAAGTAAATTATTTGAAATCATGAAAATCTGATTCTATCAATTTAATGACAAGGTCAATAACAAGGAAAATGGCCCATTCATACTTTAGCGCTTACTGCACCAGTAGATTCACCAGATGAATAGCATATTCAAATAAATTGTGACTATCCTGCCACAACACTGGATTGTTGCAGGACAGCACCAAAGTGCAGAGGCATGACCACGCACTGAGGGGATGGCATGAATCCAGGTTCAACGGCAGCAACTGAAGGTCTTACTTTCTATACCACCTCATAAATTTTGGCTTGCTTCACCACGTTATTTTGGGGAACTAGACATGTCGTTATCTGCAACTGTCTGGGAACAAAAGCTTTATGTAATTATTCATAAGGATCAGAAGGAGCTCCTCCTTTTATTGGCTAAATTTGTAAAAAAAAATACCTGTTGCAGGAGCACATGCTAACAATATTGGAGATCAGTGTAGTAGGTGGATGGTTGCATGGCATGAAAAAAAGGTTGAACAACTACTCTTGGCTACAATAAACTCAGCCTTGCAATCTCCATAGGATTGAACAACTTTGAGTATCTTGATAATGCTTCATACTGCAAAAGTTGCTGATTTTAGTCTCTCATATGACAGAGCAGCCTATGCAAGTGTAAATATGAGACATAGATGAAACACTTATTTGCTCAACTCACTTCTGGATGCCTCATATACTAGGGCTTTTCACAACCTCAGAGATTGTGAGAGAAGTTCTAAAACAGGGAAGCAATGGGAGAACCTCATTCTTTTTTGATTGCGGGAGAACCTCATTCTTGAGTTCTGTGATCAACATTTCTTTTATGAGGTTACTTAGCACATAAACTCGGTACTGCCATACATGCTAGCTATGTACTACAACATAAAATAAATGGTACGTCATTTTTATCTTCCAGAAGTACATATCAAAATTGTACACAAATTTGTTACAGTTATCCCTTTTAAATGTATTTTCATTTTTCCTGTACACGAAATTTTCCGTGACATTGTGCTTCATATCATTCAAATGCTTTGACAAGAACTACCTTATGTATACTCAGCTGGTGTTGCTAGGCGCGCAGGAGCGCGCTTTGCACTAGTTTAGTATTGTATTGCATCTGCTACAGTGCTAGTGTGCTAAGGTACGCAGAAATAATTTAATTCCTATTTCATCTCAGTTTTAAATTTTTTAGCACTAAAATAATTTAAATATTCAAGTGAAACATTAGGTTTGTTTATTTCTCTTCCAAATTTGTATGCTTATTTTTGTTTTAATTGTGTTTTGTCATTTCATATACTTATGTACCAACATGTTAAATTTATAGCGGTTTAAAAAAAAATAGACAATGGACCACCCTACGCCACTGACGCCATCACTCGTGTCAATGGCGACGCCGTTCCGTCCAAGGAAGCTCTGCCGGTCTGCCTGCTCACTTGCTCAGGGCGGAGCCAAATTTTGGACATAGTGGGACTGTTCAAATGGATAATACTAATTATACATATTGAAACACATACACGATAATAGTATAAACTCTAATAACAACTAGTAGATGAATGTTTTTGTCATATTACAAAACAAAGTTGGAAATAAACAGAGATAAGAAAATAAAAAATAGTTCTAGATCTCTAACCTTTTTGTGTGATTTCCGCCATCCATTTATCGGAGTCATCTTACCAAAAAAAAAAAAAAAATTCTCCAAAAGTCAGAGTCATCTAAGCTAGGGACCACAATTTTCACATCTTTCCGGGCACATGCAGCTCCTCTATTGGCCTAATTAATACAACTGTATGCATGCGGCTCCTCTCACTGGTGGAATTAATTCAACTATCTGCATACGTCAACCCTCTTTGGTCACTGCGCATAACCCTACGATGACTCTGATAAATGGATGGATGGAGTAATAACAAGAAAGAATAAAGGAGACGCATAAGATGATAGGAAGGCTACTAATCCTAAAAAATGTACATGCTATTGGAGATCATTTTTTAGGATCAAACAAATAAATCACTAATTATAATTAACTACCTAATTAGAGGTGTACTGTAAGAACGCCATTTCAACGGACGCAGTTTTTTTGGTAGATTTCCATCCATTCATATCAATACCGACGCCTTTGCTATGCTAGTCTGCCTCTCAACAAGCTCCATCAGGCTTTTTTATACCATAAACTTATTATTGGTACGAAAATTGGCTTATAACCAAGTAGGCTCGTCGTTTCGTATTCATAGTATTACCTTATCTACTGGAGTTATCTAAACTATTTCAATTAATTTTCCAGGTCATGGTGGTTACGGTGCAATGATGGCGGCCACAAACAAGTTCAAGCAAGGCAAGTTTGGCAAGCATAAGAAGATGTTTCGCGATCACGAGAAGATGTTTGAGCGCATGTGGAGGTGAACGGGATAGATGAAACTATATGTAAATCATAGCTACCGCAATTAACAGCTTAGATCTATCTGGACCGGCAAACATAAGTTATGCTATTTTGATTCGAAATACAGGGAGTAGTTCCCTAATCTTTTTACGGTGGTTATTATTTTGAAGTACAGACAATGCTATCGCTAGCGGGTGCAGACCAGACTCCTAGTAAATAAAGCTGCTAACAAACATCCCTGGCTCCTGCACTGAGCACAGATATCCTTAGAATCATTTTGATCTAGAAGCCATTACCACATTTGCCTTATCAGCCGTTCGAACAGTATTTTTCTTCCACACTAAATCAGTCATAAGCCGACTTATATAATTAGCCGAACAGCCTAATATATTTTTTCAATCCCCTGGAGAAGTTTAGCCTCGGCCAATAGTATCCTTGAGTAAATTGTGAGAGGTGCTCTTGATTAGCTACAGACTAGACTGTTCACTTGTCCAGGCTCCTTTTAGTACAGAGGCATATGTCGATAGATAACACCAACACACTTTGCGTATCAATGTACTTTGAGTGGCATGCCTTCGGAGCTGGCATGGATTGCTTCGTCAATGGAGTCACAAAAGGAATCTTGATGGAGTAATATGTATATTGCTCAACTGTATGCATTTTTTTCATAGAAGCAACAAGAATCAAGAAAGACATTGTGTACTTTTTTTTAGCAAATGTGACAGGTGCTCTGCCCTTCCACTATGGTCTAAGAAAGCAGAAACCAGTGTATATACAAGTCTAACAACAAGGTAACTAAAGAAACCAAGAAAATAGACATAATACTAAATACTAATTGACAAATATACATGGTGTTGGGTTTGGGCTACTCAAATCGAAAATGAGGTGGCACATAGTTCAATCCTCAAACATGGTGGAATAAATCCATTCCTCGTACAGTCGTACTAGTACTAATTATTAGCTTGTGGAGATTGAGGTGGTGCTGCATCCATCCGAACCACCTCATTCCCCAAACCAAACACACCCATAGTGTTTAGCAAAAGATGCATGCACTCTCTGCAATCACACATCCATCTCTCAGTTCATGGAGAAGGTGTCCAGTTATACAACTTACTATCAAAATCCCGAGCCTCATTCTCGCAGGCAGTCCACATTCCATGTCCGAGCAGCGTATGCAGAAAACAATGCATCCCGCTGTCTCGCAGGCAGTCCACATTCCATGTCCGAGCAGCGTATGCAGAAAACAATGCATCCCGCTGTCCTTTACTTCTTCTTCAATGAAGTACAAGGTGAAGCTTACAGTCACACTTTGAAGATCTGTGGCGTTTGCGAGCACAAACCGCAAGAAGCAGAGTTCACAGGCAGTTCCGGTCATTCCCCTAAAATCTGCTTTGTGGAGGTTAGCTAAAGTGATATCGCTTGATTCCCAGTGGTCAAAATGATTGCAGGTGAAAGCAAAGTCTCCATAAACATCATGATTGTAATATTCATCCTGTTGCAGAATGGAGATCAATATACATGGTTTAGTGCAAGGGAAACATAGGATAACTAATACACAAGGCTACAGGCTTAGTTATGATAAGTGCTAGCTGCTCACCCTCTTATACCAGATAGTGGCGAATCGTCTAGCTGCAGAATAAGATGTTTGAGATTTTTGAATCTTGTGAGGAGACCTGCGACACCATCTCCAAAGGAATGGCGCTTACACGTAACATCAATGCTGATCAACAAAGATGTGATATTAGGAAGCTGTGGTATCTTATCTTTGATCAGATCAACATGCCGCTCTTCTTCCTGATGATCAAAACAAGGGTCAGAAAAACAGGTGTAATTAAGCAACTGGAAAAGGAATATTGTCAGCAACAGATTAGATTTGAACTTTGAATCTAGCGAAGCGAACAAGTAGAAAGAGTGTAAAACAAATAGTGCAAATAAAGCCGCAGTCTCACAAGCTATATATACATACCGATGGAACATAAAGATCCACTACCAGGCACCTGACTCTTCTACTATTTGGGTCTTCCCCTTCCACCTCCTCCACCTCCTCCTCCTTATGTGTGATCAAGCCAATCTTTAAGCGCCACAGGCACGGCAAAGGGCCATGGATGAGGGCTGTGTTATCCAAATAAGTGAGCACCTTGAGCCCAGGGGCTGAGACCCTAACGGTCCCCAGATAATTCCACTTGTTCATTTCAAGATACAGGAGCTTCGGGGTCCTCAGTTCCAGTAACCCCATATTATCAACACAGACAACTTCAATGGACAGCTCCAAGAGCTCGCCAGCGTCGAGCACCAGCTCTTTGTTGAGGACGTGCACATGCTTCATGCGCAGCTTCTGCAAGCTTGGGCAGCACACAGATGACAGGAGGCGAGCAAGAAGGTGGCCACTGCCCTCTGCTAGCTGCATGAATTCGAGCGTGAGGTCCTTGAGTGATGTGAACACCGCGGTGCGTGGGAGTCGGACTTGTGCGGTGCTTAACCCCAATCGCATACACTCTAGCTTTGGGGAGCTCGGTAGCTCATCGAGATCCATTATAGGGGTGTTGCCTAGTGGCAGCAGGAGAATCTTGAAATGGAAACCCTTCACTTGGTGATGCATGGCGTACCGAATCCACGCCTCCGATGCTTCCATAGCCGGCGTCAGGAGTTCCTGTGTTTGGCCGTGAAGAGAGGACCCGTCCAATAACAGCGGGATCTTCACTTCGTCGATGCGGGCTTCCGACGTCGCACCCGCATGCTGCTCCAGTACGTCGTTGACGATTGCGATGTACTGTCGGGCGTCGCCGACGGACTCGAGGTTCGGCCACCCGAAGAAGTCCAGGACGGGTAAGCGCTTCCAGAGCCCGCGCCACCGCTTCGATAGCACGCTCGTGCGCACCAGCTCCCTCACGCTGAGGTGCGCCAACCTTAAGATGAGCTCGCACAAGTCGTCGTCCAGGGCGCTGATCCTATCGTCGCCACCGCCGGCGCTGCTGCCGTCTTGGTCAGCAGCTGGGCCCGACGGCGGCGGCAGTGTTTGCTTCACCTTCTTCTTCATGGATTCCATGGCCGCCGGATGGGCAAGCAGGCAAGGAATCAATAGGATTAGGCCGGTGGCGCTCTTGCCACCGTGCGGTGCCCCTCTAGTCTCGCAAATCAGATGCGGGCTGCGGTGGTGGGACGAGGGAGCAGAGCGGCGCCGGCGGCTGGAGGGGTCTTGTGCGATGGGTTACTGGGCTAGGTTACATGGAAACTGGTCTGGGCTGGGCTAGCAATCGTTATTGGGCCTCTTTGTAACGGTTCGGGAATTTCAAGCCGTGTATCATCAATTCAAACAGATACTACGTGTGCGTAGCTGATAGGATATGGACGAAGTTGCTCCAAAAAAAATGATGGATATGGACGACTGGAGAGAAAAACTATATAGCGTGAGAAGAGACTGTTTGGTTGACATTTAATTCTTATCAAATCAATACCATGATATTACTAAATTTATAGTTATCAATTAGTTCATTATTAAAGAATTAGTATCATCAATTTTTATATTAAAATTTTGGCAAGTATAGTTTTCAAAAGAGAGAGCGCATATATCTAGCTACTTTCCTAACCTCGTATGGTTTTCTGAACCAACCTGGTAGAGTTAAATATTTATATGTAATATATTTCTTTCATCTCAAATTATAAGACGTTTGACTTTTTAGATCTCAAATATAACCATTTGTCTTATTTAAAAAAATTATACAAACATAGTCAAATGCAAATTATTCTTAAAGAACTATTATTAATAAAAGCAAATCATGACAAAAGAAGTGATATTTTCTAAAAAAAATTAAATAAAATAAATGATCAAACTTAATGTTAAAAAAGTCAAACGTCTTATAATTTAGAAATAAGGAAAAAAATTGCCCTTCTCCATGGTCTCTTATCCAACATCATCTTAATTAACCTAGAATTCTAGAGCCTCCAGTTCTAGTTTGGTGGATGTGTTTGCTCGTAGCAAACGATTTTCCGTCGCGACACGTGCGGTGAACATGTCTCTCTCACTCCTTTCACTTGTGCGTGACCCGTGAAGATAGAATTCTTACAAAAAAAAACTGTTAAATGAAATAGTTTTCACTATGTCCTACTATAACTTTGTAAAGTTTTTTGGGGCAAGCAATTCCATAAGTCGAACAGGAACGAAGTAGTATAGTAATTAACTGATCGAAAAATATATATAAGATCCTTGTTTGGATGTTATAGTATTAAAAAATCATAGTATTAAGAAAATGTAGTTTAGAGCCAGTGATATGTAAAACCGTAGTTTAGAAATAAGAGGTCAAGAGTGGAGTTTTTATAAAACTCCAAAAAGACTACAATTTAAGCAATACCATGGTTTTCAAAACCTTAAAAAATTTTGCAATCAAACACTTCATGGCACTCTAAAACCAAAGTATATTTCACAAAACCATATTGTATTTTCTAAAACTCTAAAAATACTTTGTATTCAAACAGATGCCTTGATGTTTATGCAATTACACATCCATACGCATCTCTGGATTCACGGATAGGGCGTCCACTGATAGAGATACGACTCATCACAGTCTTCCTCGCATGCAGTCCACGTTCCATGTCCGAGCATTGTATGCAGAAAATAATGCATCCTGCTATCTTGAAGATTGTAGCTGGTGCTGAAGCTTACGGTGACCCTTTCAAGACCTGTGGCGCTTGCGACCACCATCTGCAAGAACCGGAGCTCGCAGCCAGTTCCTGTCATCCCTCTAAAATCTGCTTCCCGGAGGTTGCCAAAGAAGATTTCACCTGAATTTGATTCCCAATGGTCTGCATGGTTGCAAGTGAAAGCTGAGTCTCCATCATCATCTTTCGAGTAGTAATATTCATCCTGTTGCATGCAGCAAGGTTTAATTTGGTGTAATGAATTAAAACGCTGGATTAAAAAAAGTAATCTAGAACTCTTATAATGCAAAACCCAATCAAGGCATTTCTCAGCCTTCTGATTGGTCCACGCCTCAAAAGTGATGTCATCCGCCCGCTAGGTGACATCATCTGCCCACTAAACCTCATTAATCTCCCCACTAGCTATTTCTTTTAAAATAGAAAAAAGTCGTAGCACCTAAACTAAGTATCGTAATTAAAATCTAATTGCACTATGATATTCCTCGCAATGAACTATTCAAAACAAGACCCCACATGGATATATTTCGATAACTTTTTTGCAAATGTTTAAACCGTTTCTAAGCAAAAACCCGCTTCTAAGCAAAAACTGCATATCACATAGATTACATGTGGTCCTCTAAAACATGCATGATTTTATGAAGGAAAACTCCAAAAAATTTTGGGAGGGGGATGACCCTCAAATATAGTAGGGGTGAGAGGGTTTGGTTGAGTGAGACCTCGGGTGAAATGCTTCGAAAACAATAAGATTTACGATGACCCTCTAACAAGGCTCCACCGAAAGTCGGTCACTCCCCCGTCCGGAGAGAGAGTTCGGTTGAGTGAGATCTCGGGTGAAATGCTTCGAAACCATTAGAACATCCCACTAGCACATGCCACTAACTCGCCATACAAAGTGTTCACATCATCATCCACTAACACATCGAACTAATACATGTTATTATGTATTCATTCAAGCTATTCACATTAGCAAACCATATCATACCCGCGGCAACGCGCTGGGCATCCTACTAGTATAATTAAGGTTGCAGGCTTGTTTGGAGTTATTTAGGATAATTTCCTGTTCTGCTCACCCTCTTTGTGCGCCCAAAGTCGTCTAGCTGTAGACTGTGAGATATTGGAGATTGTTAAATCTTGTGAGGAGACCTGCGACACCGTCTCCAAAGGAATGGCGCTCAGTTATAGGATGAATGTTAACTGCCAGAGATATCACGTTAGGGAGCTTAATTTGGTATCTTGTCTTTGATCAAGTCAACCTGTCGCTCTTTTTCCTGATCAAAATCACAATCACATATACAATGGGTTGTCAGAGAAACAATGTAAATTTTCTCAAAAATGTATAAAAACTTTAATTTTGGAGAAAAAAGATGTCTAAAACCCTTTGATTTCGGTGTTCAATATTTTTTATAAACGTATAAAAAACATTGATTCCGGTGTTCCATATGTATATAAGAAGAAGAAAAAAGAGAGACAAAAACGACATGTATATACACTGGTAGGTATATATATATATGGTATACATACCGATGGAACGTGAAGGTAGACGAGCAGGCTTCTGGTTGACGAGCTACAGCGCTTCACGAGGCAGATACTAGCATCATTAATGTCGTCGTCGTCGGACAAATGCGTGAGGAAGTCAGTCTTGAGGCGCCACACGCACGGGAAATTCCCGTGGATGGTAACGACCCCAGGGGGCGGTTGCGCTGGAAAGTGAGCTCCTCCAGCGCCGGGGCCGAGACCGTGAGCGACCTGAGCTCGTCGCACTCCGTGATCTCGAGACACAGGAGGTTCGGCGTCCGCAGCTCCAGCGACCTCATCCCGTCCATGCGGTCGATGGACAGCTCCAAGAGCTTGCCTGCGTCGACCACCAGTTCCTTGGTCCCGGCGCGCTTGAAGTGCGCAATGCGCAGCCGCTGCAAGCTCGGGCAGCACGCCGACGACGAGAGGCGAGAGCCAGGAGGTGGCCGCTGCCCGGTGCTAGGTCGACGAGTTCGAGGGTGAGGTTCTTGAGTGACGCGAACACCGCGGTGGAGGGGAGTCGGACTCTTGCCCAGCCTAACCTACAATACAAAGTCTCCAGCTTTGTCGAGCTTGGAAGCTCGTCGAGATCGATTACAGGCTGCTTGTCGTCTTCTTCGTCATCGTTGCTTTGGTCATCGCTGTCGTGAAGGTCACGTCTCGCCGCAAACGGCAGGCGAAGGTCGAAGTGGAAACGCCTCACGTGGTGCTGCACGGCGTACCGGATCCACGCCGCTGCCGCTTCCACTGCCGGCGGCTCGAGCTGCTGCCGTTGGCCCCGGAGACACTCCTCGTGCATGAACAGCGGGATCGCCAGTAAGTCGATGCTGACCTCCGACCGCGCACGCTGCGCGAGGACGCTGTTGACGAAGGCCACGTACCGTCCGACGTCGCCGGCGGCGGACTCGAGCTCCAGCCATGGAGAGATGAAGTGCAGGTGCAGGCTGGGGACGCGCGTCCAGAGGCCGCGCCACCGCCGCCCGCGAGCACGCCCGTGCGCACCAGCTCCCGCGCGTCGATGTCCGCCAACCCGAGGATGCGCAGGAGCACGTCGTCGCACAGGCCGCTGATCCGATCCTCTCCCTCGCCGTCGCCGTCGCCGGCTTGGTCGGTAGGTGGGCTTGGCCGTTTCGCCTCGTTCGCGTTCTCGTCGATGGACGCCATGGCTGCCATAATCCGATCCTCGCCGTCGCCCACGACGCCTTGGTCGGCAGTTGGGCTGGGAGGCGGCGGCGTCTGTTTCGCCTCGTTCACGTTCTCGTCGATGGATGCCGCCATGGCTGCCGGATGGATCGTCAATCCTCGTCGATGGATGCCGCCATGCCCGCCGGATGGATCGATGGATTGACGATGATCGAGCTCTCGATCTATGTCTATATAGACAGACATGCACAGGCGTACGCGTGTCCCATCCTAGTACGTCCTCGATACAAGCAAAATATATGTATGGGAAGTTTCTTCTCTGAAGCAACTTGGAACTGTCGGAACTGCATGAACGCAACATGAATCGAATGAGACAGAGTCCGCTTCGAGATATATACAGCTGAACTGAGCCTGGTAATCAGGCACCGTCAGCGTCCAGAAGAAACTAAACCAAACAGCCCATCAGTTTCATATTCAAAATGGCCCCAACAATAAACGTATCAAAACTGACCAGAAACCGGCGGCGAGCTAAGCATCCCCGAACCTATCACAAACAATTCGAGCCACACTAAGAGGACGCGCACCGCACTGCCACAGTGCCACTCTGCCAGCCAAACTTGGTAACAGCAAACAGCATCAGCTAGTTAGAACAAAATTTGCTAGTTAGTGCTGATCGCCAATGCATTACGATATTACCAGCACATTACTGCTGCAAGTTACACCTGGAGGCTGAATACGAGCATCCACAGACTCTACACCGGCGTGGTGGAGAGCAGGAACGCTGGCATCGACCTCTGCAGCAGGATGCGGCAGATGGGGGCAGAGTGTGACGGAGGCTCATAGTGCAGGAAAGCAGAAAACAGTTTATATATATATACAAGCCTAACAGCATGCAAGGATATTGAAGAAACCAACCAAGGAAAACAGACATAAGTACTTAATACATACTAATTGACAATCAATATAATGTTTAGCAAAAGATGCATGCGTTGCGTTCTCTGGAATTACAGATCCATCTTTCAATTCATGGAGAAGGCGTCCACTCGTACGACTTATACCTATACACATCCTCAGACATGCAGGGAGTCCAAGTTCCATCTCTGAACAGCTCCCTCCGAAAATAATCCATCTGGCTCTCTATCACTTCTACGTGAACTTCTCGATTGAAGTAGTACAAGTTGAAGCTCAAGGTCACACTTTGAAGATCTGTGGCGCTTGCGAGCACGAACTGCAAGAAGCGGAGTTCACAGCTAGTTCCAATTATTCCTCTGAATTCTGCTTTGCGGAGGTGAGCTAGAGAGATATCCCTAGATTCCCAGAGGTCTGAATGACTGCAGGTGATATTCTGAAATATTCATGCATGGTTGCAGCATGGAGAATTGGAGATCATATGCATGGTTTAGTGCGAGGGAAACACTGGATAACATAAAGTAGTATACAAGGCCGATGAAGGCTTGTTTGGAATTAGGATAATGTCCTTCTCACCTTCTTATAGCAGATATATAGTGAATCGTATAGCTTTAGACTGAGATATTTGAGATTTTCGAATCTTGTGAGTAGACCTGCAACGCCATCTCCAAAGGAATGACGGCTGCGTAGAACAGCAATGCTAATCGACAAAGATGTGACGTTAGGAAGCTGTGGTATCTTATCTTTGATCAAGTCAACGCCCTGTCCATGTTCCTGAAGATCAAATTAGGGACAGAAAAAATAACCATGGTTTTAAATAGCCCGCTATTTTTGCCGCTATAGCCCGAAATAGCTTGAAAAAAATTGTGCCGCTATTTGCGTTCATGCACAATTTTACCGCTATTTTGCCGCTAAAGTCCGCTAATTACGGTTTATAAAACGCTAAACACCTTAGGCTTAGCTCGCTGTTTAAAACCATGAAAATAACAGATGTAATTAAGCAGCCGGAAAGGGAATATTGTCAGCAATACATCATATTTGAACTCTGCATCTATCAAAGCGAACAAGTAGAAAGAGTGAAATAAACAGTGCAAATTAAGCCACAATCTCACAAGACACATATATATACCGATGCAATTGAAAGATTCACGAGCAGGCATCTGACTGATGAGTTACAACGATTCAGGAGGCAGATATTACAACTATTTTGATCTCTGACATTGTCCTCCTCCACCATATGGGCCATGGATGAAGGCTTTGTTAGAGACACAAGTGAGGTCCTTGAGCCCGGTGCCGAGACGGCGAGACCCTGAATGACTCGAGAGAACACTCGCTGATCGCAAGATACTGGAGCTTCAGGGTCCTCAGTTCCAGTTCCAGCAACTCCATCCCATCGACACCCTCCATGGACAGCTCCAAGAGCTCGCCAGTGTCAAGCACCAGCTCCTTGGTCCCAGCATGCTCCACGAAGCTGAGGTGCTTCATGTGCAGCTTCTGCAAGCCTGGGCAGCACACCGATGACAAGAGGCGAGCAAGAAGTTGGCCACTGCCCGCTGCTAGCTGCATGAATTCGAGCGAGAGGACCTTGAGTGATGTGAACACTGCTGTGCGTGGGAGTTGGACTCCTGCGCGGTTTAACCCCAAACGCATGCACTCCAGCTTTGGGGAGCTAGGAAGAAGCTTATTGAGATCCATCACAGGCTCCTTGACTAGTGGCGGCAGGCGAAGCTTGAACTGGAAACCCTTCAGTTGGTGATGCATGCCGTACCGAATCCACGCCTCCACTGCTTCCATGGCCGGCCTCAGGAGTCGCTCTCCTTGGTAGCGGAGAGAGTCCGCGTCCAATAGCAGCGGGATCTTCACTTCGTCGATGCAGGCTTCGGATGTCGCACACGCACGCTGCTCCAGTATGTCGTTGACGATGGCGATGTACCGTCGGACGTCGCGGGCCCGCTCGAGCTCCGGCCACCCGAAGAAATCAAGGACGGGGAAGCGCTTCCAGAGGCCGCGCCATCGCTTGGACAGAACGCTCGTGCGCACCAGCTCCCTCACGTCGAGGTGCGCCAACCTGAGGATGAGCTCGAGCAAGGCGTCGTCCAGGGCGCTGATCCGATCGGCACCGCCGCCGCCGTCCTGTTCTGCGGTTGGGCTTGGCGGTGGCGGCGTTTGCTTCGCTTTCTTCTTCAAAGGACTCCATGGCCGCCGGATTTGCAAGCAAGCGGGGAATCAATGGAATCAGGCCGGTGGCTCTCTTGCGGGCTGCGACCGTGGAACGACGAGGTGGTGTGGCTGTTGACTACCGTATATACTACTCCACTATAGAGCGAACGGAGCCAGCGTGGAGGTCTGGAGCAGATCCACGAGCCCGCGCGGAGGCCGACATCGGAGTAGCGGTGGCGGCCGGCGGCCGGGGGTTGAGGAGGGGCTCGATTTTGGAGATTGGAGTGGAGGAAACGAACGACGAGCGAGGAGCGCGGGCGTGCCGCGGCTGAAAGGGGCTGAAAGGGGGTGTGGTGCGGTGGTTTATGGGAACTGGTCTGGGCTGTGATTCGTTATTGGGCCACTTTGTAACAGTTTGGTTTTCAAGCTGCGTTCTTTTTTTTTTAAGCCTCTCCGTATTTTGGACCGATACCTAGCTGGCCAGCTCGAGGATGCACGAGCACGCCGTTGCCAAGGCCGCTAGCTTGTTGGGCTGGTGTGTTTGGTTTTCGCTGCAGCTTTGTTTTTGCCTCGTCCACGTTCTCCGGCTGCCGCATCTATCGATGCGTGCTGCTCTGCTATGGGAAGTCGCTCTCTGAAGCAAAATATATGCAGGACACTTGGAACTGGCGGAACTGCAAATCCGCAAGATGAATCGAACGAGAATATGAGAAAGAGTCCGCTTTGAGATAGCTGAATTGGGCCTGATAATCATCCACCGTCAGGGTACAAAAGAGACCAAAATCAAACAGCTAGGTTTCACTCTGCCAGCCATACTTGGTAAGAGAAAGCAGCATCAGCTAGACAAAACTTGGTAGTTGCTACTAATAATCGCTAATCCACTATGACATTACTAGTATACATTACTGCAGCATCAGCTAGTCAGAAAAAAACTTGCTAGTTGGTGCTAATCGCCAATCGATATCACTATTAAATTACTGCTGCAAGTTACACCTGGAGGTTGAATACTAGCATCCAGACTCTACACCGGCGAAGTGGAGAGCAGGAAAGCCGGCATCGACCTCTGCAACAGGATGCCACAGAAGGGGCAGAGTGGGATGGAGGCTGCTGACAAATCAAGCGATCCTTCATCGTTGATGGTGGACCCCTGCATGGTGAAGAACGACTTCGGCAACAGCTTGTCGACCGCGCCTCCGCAGCACACACAGTGCCACACTGGCTGCAAAACGGAGCACAGGATCATGGATGCCCTGCACCGTGACAGCGTGTGCCTTTCTCTGCAGGTGGCTGCATCGGGCGACTCAAAATGGACCGGCGAAGAGCAGTAGGGGCAGCTTTCTATATCAGAGTATCCATCGATCCTGCAGGAGGAAACAGTTAGGTTCGGTGCCTGATGTTAGTGAACTGGTATCTCATTTCAAAGATGAAACTGGATGACAGATGATTGATCAGTTGAGATGGGAAAATGCACCTGCTTCCTAGATCTTTGATCTTGGACCTGATAGACTGCAGCTGGCCATGCACTTTTTTGTAATTCATGGATACCCAAGAATCCATCTGGGCAACGCCGACAGGAAACCAGCAATTTTCAGTAGAGGTACCATTGAACAAATATGCTGTCCGTTTCAGTACTGCAGCAAAGGTGAAACCCACCAACCTCTCTCGCAGCTCTGTTTCACTCCTTACCAAAAGAGTGTTCCAGAAATCAGTTGTTTCCTCACTACCGTTTTCAGCATCAGGACCATGCCGTGCATGATTGCTGAGCATTACTTTTCTGCAGATTATGTTCAGTAAGTGTAGCTTCCGCAAGCTGACATAGGGCATCATGTCATGCATTGAGCCTGACGAGGCATTAATAGAGACTGACTGTGGGTCCCCCAAAAACAAAGCTGAGACCCAACAATGCAGTAAAGTCTCCAGAAAGGCGGGTGCAGATCTCTTCAACTCTTGCAGCGCAGCTACAACATCCCATAACACAAGCCTCTTTTCAAAATTTTCGTATTTCTTCAGCGACCACAAAATATTGGTTCCCCACCACATAAGGTTACTTGAAGATAGGTCTGCAGACTGTGGACTGCAAATATCAATGCTCCTGTCTACTGGAATACCAACAAATTGGCCACCAATCCAAATGAACTCAACCACTGCCTTTTGTGTCCTGTTGTTTTGATTACCAAAATCAATTCCAAATGTTATATTAAAGCAAGGGAGATTTGTAGCACAAGAACTCAGCATAATGCATAAGCAAAATTACCTGACTTGGTACATCTGGTTCAAAAGATTCAGATCCAAACTGCGGACCTGAAAAAAGACAGCCACCAATAGCTTATGCATATCTCTTCACCGGCAGCAACAGTTCAGTTGAACAAAAGGATGTTGGATACAAAAGCCTAAGACATACCACAGCAATCATCTGTTCTCCAGGTGCTAGTGTAAGACCATAGCATCGATCAGAGACTTCTGACAGCTGCATGCATATTGAGAACCCAATTATATGGGAAATAAATTGGACATCAAGGATAACAAACATTTAAGTATCTACTAGTTTTACATCTGATGACTCCCTTAGCTCTGGAAATTTTGAATGCAAAAAAAATTCTTCAAGGTGGTTTTCGTGAGAGATCCAACAACGTGCAGAATTGTCCTAAAAGAAAAAATGAAAAGCATCAGGCTACTTTCAAAATCTGAGTGATACAACTCTGGAGGAAGAACAGAGTGTATAGTACATTAAGTTGAGTTAGTAAATTAATCAACAATCAAGAAAGATTTCAGCTTTTAAATTTATCAAAGGTTATGAACAAAAAGAAAAAAAAATCAAACAACCAGGACTTGCGAGCACCTGGGTTAAAGCTCGCATGGGCAGCCTCTCAACTGGACATTCTACCAACCATGCTGCACTTTGTTTCTCAAGTTGTTACAGGTTGTGATGCAATAATAAAAGAGGATCATAAAGTTTCGGTAGTCAAACAAAGTGTCAAATGCACCTTCAGTCCTCAGACTTCGCTGAGAGTGAAAATGCAAACAAATATCTCTAAACTTACTAAGCATGTCATGTGAGATCCAAATCACCATTTCTTGAGTTAATCTGTATGTGACACACTGACTGCATGATGACATGCATCTCTTCCCTCCCGAGCATGTGAGCCCCACACGTTGGTGCTATGTCATCATGAAGCCAATGTGCTATGCAGGCGGATTACCTCAAGTTATGGTGATTTGAACCTAATGTGATACAATTAGTAAGTTTAGGACCTGGATGACACCCAAACCAAGTTTGAGTACCCACAGAGCACTTTACTCTTAAAATGAATAAGCATGAGAAGTATTTAGTTTTTTCATATGTGTGGATAGGAGGTGCAGCCGTGGAGGTAATCGTGATCCTGGATGGGAGTGGCCGAGTGGGAGGAGGCTGTTCACGTCAACACCATATGTTGGGATTTGGGAAAATGGGAAGGGTAGAGGTAGAAAAATGGAGATAGAAGGAAGGTCATGTATTGCTTAACCTTGCACAGGTACATTGGTTCAGCTTATAAGCACACTATGCCAGCAACAATTCTCCCAATCCGGTGCACTTGAGACTAAGAAATACAACTTATCCAAACAAACTTCCTACGAAACTGAAGGTCTGAAGCGAAGCCTAACAACCTGATAGATATTATACCCAAGGCACGCTCGCCGCACATTCCCGCTGGCTCATGCTGTCATTGGTGCATTTGCCCTCTTGGCGTACCTAAAGTACTGCTTGCCCCACATAGCATCATACCAAAATGGTACGTAAATTTTCAACACTACGCTTTTAATCTTCTCTACTCACAATATATAGAGCATTGAAATGTGAATTGGAAACAACATTAATGTCAAGAACATTTGTCTAAGGGCTTAATACACTCATTACCCTGGTGGCCTGTGAAATTTGGAAGCACAGGAATGAGTGTGTCTTTAATGGTGCAAGTACAAGCACCACAATATTACTGCAGACAGTCACAAATGAATGCATCCTATGGTGCTCTGCTGGTACAAAAGGACTCCAGGAGCTGCTGGCTGGATCGCTTGTTGTGAGTTAATCAGTTTCTGTTGGTGCTCTTTGTTGCTTAGCTTGGACTAGAGTAGTCTCTTTGGCCTTGTGTCTCACAGGTCATGTTAGCTGTGGTCTGTGGAAAGCTATTTGCTCAAAGAACGATTGTCTAACAAGAAAAAGAGGATGGAAAGAATATGAAAGAAACAAAGGCAGTGATCAGTGGTTGAGCATAGCTGGCTAAAGCGGCCAACTCATACTTCATCTCAAAGTGGTTTTCACCATACATCCCACATCTCTATTCAATATTTTACTTATACTCTCAAACTTTCAAAATCCAATGGCTTCAATCAACCCAATATTCGGGAACAAGTTTTGATGCTAAAAGGCAACGTACAATCAAGGTGCAGCAATCAAATAGGTGACATGAAAAAAGTCAACAAACCTGACTGCAGCTGAATAAACAATAGCCATCCATAGCCCATTGTAAACCTGTCACCTATGGTAATGTTAGACATTTTTCTTTTTAATTTTTTCTGAAGATAAAATATCCTCAACTAATGTGAAGCATTACCACTTGATCATGTGCATGCCATGCACTGGATTTCTCAATTTTGTTGCTAGATGCATTCCATATCCATATTTCTAGTGACCCGGATACTCTTCCAATTGTCAAATTAACCTCATGCTGAGACCGGGCAGGTATGGCTAATGAGAGTGACGATACTGGAGCTGATAAATCAGTGGCAATCTGAGCAAAATAAACATTTGAATGAAACCTTTAATCAGAAGAACATTAGAGCTCAGAAGGACGAAAGTTGAAGGTACAGAAGCATGCTATATTGATTTGATGTTGCACAATATAAAAAAAAAGCATAAATTGTACATGTCTGAACTCTACTAGGTATATATTGCATACCTCAGCAACTAACACAAATGGCACTTCTTCTCCACTTGCACATTGATTTAACCCTTCAATATTCCCTGACCATATCTTGACACTGAAAAACAAAAATCTTCAACATGAAACAAAAATCTTGACACATGTAACGTTTACAAAAAAACTAATAATAACTATCCAAAGACAATAAATAACCATAGGAATAACCAAAGTTTGTAAATTATGAGGAAAAGACCAATGTGAATCTTCAAGGCATATATGGGCATAGTTTTTTCACCACTGCCAAGAAATCTAGTGCGGAGAATGAGTTGCACGATTGTTTAACATCAAGCACAGCAATTAGAAATATAAATGGGGGACAGAAGTGCTTTCTTATTTTTATTTGTTATAGGATAGTGGTATGACAAGCTCATTGCATGCCTATACAGGTCATTCTGCTGCTTATGAACAAACTTTGACCATGTTCCAGAAAACATAGAAGTAAAACTATGCTAATGATTATCCCAATATATCACTTTTGCCATGTCATGAGTCAAGAAGAGCTCACAAAAATCATGTAAGCAAACAAGAAACAATACATAATACGGCTGAAGAAAGCACATCGCCATGTACAGAAGATATGCATAAATGACGATTACCTTCCATCTGAGCATCCAGTAGCTAAAAGCAACGAGGATTTTGAAGAGCCCGCAGGAAGAACTTGCCAAGTTATGGCACTGACCCATGATTTATGAGCATGCAAAACCCCGATGAGCATTGGATCACTGGTAACCACGCCAACATCTATTGTGTAATATTCTGGCTTACATAGTTTCCAAAAAGAAAGATTTCCGGATTTAGAGCCAACAGCAAGAATGCACCAATGCCTCAGTAAACAAGAAGTTTTATCACTTGATGACACAACTGGAGACCATGAAACTACAAGGGAAGACAAATGTGCAGCACGACAAGCATACTGTTTTGCCGTGATAAGAGGAAGAGATTTGTTTTCTCCATTGGAGGACAATGATGCTTTAATATTTCCTGTGCTGTTTCGTTCATTTACAGCAACTACTTCATGCCTGGGTTTTACAATCTGGAATAACAAACACAGTAATGTGTTAAATATAAAACACAAAACAGTAACGTACTATGCTAAGAAACACCTTTAGCATGATACCTTGTATTTAAATTTTTTTCTCAGGCTTTGGCCAGCAAAATTTATTCAATTACTTAGTAGCTAAGGAAAATGAAAAGAGTGTCACTAGATCTCTCATGCAAAGTATTTTAAGCATACCTTGTATGTTTGTCTATTTGCACAAATATTTGAAGGAAAGACAAATATACTCCAAAAGTCAAACGGATTTAAAAAGTCAACAGAGCCATTTAAAAATGGAGGGAATAATTGGTTCTTCCTTTTGTTAAGAAACACATAGTTTTCCCTTTTATTACCAAGTAAAAGAACAAACCAAAACTTCAGCATAAATGTGTAAAATCTCTACCTTTTTCAACAATTTCTTCTTTGATTTAGAGCATGGTTCCATAGAGAAGTCTGCATTCTTTGAAACATCATCAACGCCATCATAAATAAAACCATCAACTCTGTATTCAATAAAAATTAAGTGAAAACAAATTCAGGTACAGTATATGGATGTTAGAAAGATTGCTAAGAATGTTGCCTTCTTGCAACAAAATAAATTAAAAGGAAAGATCTGTGACATCCATGGATGAATTCATACAAAGTGCTTGTATATAAGCACTTGACATCCTACATGATGGCTAAATGGCGCTTCCTTTGATCATCTTATTTTATTTCAAAACTTTTCTCAATGACAAAATTATGATGTAGAAATAGAAAATTCCATTCACCTTGGTGGCTTTACTTTTCTCTGTCCAGGACCCCTGAAATTAAGAGATTCTTGAAATTCACAAGTAGATCCTAAAACCTCTGTCTCCACAGTATTTGTATTCTTCTCCTGATTATAAAAACCATACTTTGTCACATATTCAGATAAAAGTATGATGACATGCTAAGTAGAAGTTATCATACCGGAGAAGTCAAATGAGAACCATTATCCTCTCCGAAGTTTATAATTTTATAGTAGTTAAACAGCAACCGGGATATATCTGTGACCTAGGACAGGTGAAATGTTAATAAGCACCAAAATATCCATGACCGAGAACAAGTGATCAAAGATCATTCCTAACAAACAATTGCCATGAAAGACAAAAGCTAGTCTGGAAATTAATAACAGACAACTAAGAGCAAACAAAAGCTAGTCCTTGGACCAAAGAGTCAAGAACTAACTTAAATTGCAAGTTCTATTCTGATTAGAAGTTGGAACAGGAATAAGTGGTATGGAACGAATTTGGGGCTGAAAACTAGGTTATGCAGTTAATGTTCATCTGATTCTCCTAGTAAGAAAAAAAAAGCTTTACATTACTTATATGCGTTATGCATGGATCATGGGAACAATGGCCCTAACCAAACCTGCACAAGAATCACTGTGGCAGACATTTTGGTTGGTATCCAGACTAACTTCTTAGATTTCTTACAATCAACCATTTCATCACAAATTAAATGTTGCTTAAATAGCACAGAAATGGCTCACCTCAACCCATTCATCACATAACTCCCAAACTGGTGACCGGTAAAGCTTCACATGACCATCCACAGTGCAGACAGCCAGCAAACACCTATATTAGCCATCCATATTATAAACATAAGTACAGTAGGATGACAGATGAGCTTGTACACAAAACTTACACCTAGAGAAGATCATTTAGACTGTCAAAGGTATGCATACCCAGAGTTGGGTGCAAATCCTTGTTTTGACCATGAAATCGATCGGGCACATGGTTCAGTTTCACGCGCTAAGGAAGTGGGCAATAAACATGGCTCCAAGAGATCTGCAAATATTGATAATTGCAAATTTTAGATCAAACAGAATTAATAGACCTACATGGTCTCACTGGGCTTCCTGCTTTTTTCCAGAATTTGGTGGAATGGTAGCAATGGAAAACTTTATACTCTGTGTCACAATATAAGGTGTGGTTTAACTTGGCACAGTAATCAAGATCATACTTTGATAGCTGATTTCTTTCATAGTATATCGTATGTGGCAACAAAAAAAAATGATCATTAGAAAAATCTTAAAATGCATCTTGCCTTGTACTTTGGAACAGATGGAGCACTAGGCTATTAAAGAAATGACATGGCATTTGTTCAGGAGGTGGAACATGTAAGTTTGAATGATATTCACAAGATATAAGTATAATATGACTAGTAAAACCTAAGACTCCAAAGGGAGGTGTTTATGTTGCAGTAACCCACTAGCTGCATATCACGAGATGTAACTCTGCTCTGGCTGTGTGAATGAACCCATGGTAAAATCAAGCAGAAGGTGGGTACAATCAAGCAACATGGATGCCATGACATAAGCATGGATGGAATCACACCCCCGACAAACAATTTTGCAATCCTGAACTCGTCACCAGGGCTCCACCTCGTGTTTAAGAGCCTAGGCGAGTGTTCAATGATGTTTTCTTTGAACATTGGTAAAACTGAAAGGTCAAATAGCAAGACAGTTTATTCATTACGGCTCCCAAAGTTCCATGTTATTGTTTACAGCACCACATATTCACATTACAAAGCTGATGTGAAGACAACAAATTTCTGGATACAGTATATGTGCATAAGTCTTCATTCATTTTACCAAATAATTAACACAAATGTCAAAATTAAGCAAGTTCTCTGGGAGACAACTAATGCAAAGACCAGTTTTACCTTCTCTCTTAACCACTCCTATAGGAAAAGGGTCACTGCAATGAAGTCCGATCAATCCACGAGGTCCATCAAGCGCAGCTGGGTTCTTGAATATGAAAAAATGGGCATGGTTAGTGCAAGGTTAGCCTAATCCATATTCCATACATAAATTATCATGACCATGAGAATATGACATATTTGTAATCATCTCAGAGTGATTGGATTGCACCTACCAGAATAGTCACAATATGACCAGATGCGATAGCCACAAGGTTGTCACTTGACCAAGCAATGGCATTTGGGTAAGATGGAGAGGCAATCAAGGTAGCAGCTTGGTAATGAGGAGCCATGGCACTAATGCCCAAGCATATCCAGCGGTATAATTAGGATAGAACTCTGCAAAAGTCAAGGCAACAGTTGACTTGTTTGGTGCATCAAATGTAAATAGGATCATAAGCACGAAATGTCAAAGTTGCAATTATCAGCGTGGAGGAAGCATCAGGTTTGATCAGAACAACAGCTTAGATCATTGCTTAAAATTAATTGATAGAAAATAATTGTTGCGATAAAACATCAAACAACAAGAAGAGCCAGAACATGGCATTGGAGACATCAAAATATCAAACAACAAATAGAGGTAAGAAAATATAAAAACAACAATTTCATTCAAAATCACAAGGTACTACTCTCTTCAATTCCGCCAATGGTCATGCTCTTATATTCTGTAAGTTGTGAAAAGTGAAAACTGTGATATCAGATTACTCATTCTGTTTTGGTGGCTATTATGAGATTGTCTTTAGTTTAGTAGCTTAAAGGTTTTGCACCTCATATTTAGTGAAATTTCAGTTGTATCTGATGAACTGAATATTCATCTCACCCCGATAAAAACTAAAACCGCACATTGCACAAGATGAGGATATCATCAGTGCCGGACCCTGGATTTGTCAAATAGTAGGGCCAAATTTAGCGGCCAAAAACTGAAATCTAGTACAGCACAACATAGTCTATAGGACCTGGACCATATATATTAGCTCTAGTCCTCTTCATCTTAGACACTGTAATTTTAGAATGTAAATCAAAATTTTACAGACAAAGGATTGAAAATTAAAATTGGAAAAGGAAAAGTGAAAAACCAGAGGTCCAGAGTTGCAGCTGCCTGTTCGATTCCTGTTTTCTTTGAGGTTGGTTGGCTGGGGAAGTAGGGCGGCCACCGTTAGAGCCTGGAGGCTGGACTGCTGCGGGGGGATAGGGTGCTGTCGTCCTGGACAGTGGGCAGCGCCGCGGCACAGCCGGTGACCGGCCAAGCTGCCGTGGGCGCAGCGCCGTAGCCGGCAGCCACGCAGGCCGGACCCGCGGGCCGCGGAGGAGGTAACGGAGAGGGCGAGCTGCGGAGCCGGGCGAGGGAGGAGCAGAGTGGAGGCCGGACCGCCGGAGCCGGAGGGGCAGGCAGGGAGCGGCGGCGATGCCCGTGGTGGCGGGGTGGGCAGCGGACAGGACTCGAGCAGGAGAAGCGAAGCGAGAGCGAAGCGCGGGCGGCGGAGTCGGGCGAACGCGCTGCGCCGCTGCCCTATTCCTCGCTTGACTCCTTGTTGGGCCGATAGGCCAAAAGAATTGAAGAGTCGAGTCGCTCCCTGCTTATTTGGGCCCACGACTAGCGCCACGGCTCTAGCTGCCTAGCGCTGGGTCCGCTGGGTCCGCCAATAGATATCTATATCTATATCTATATCTATACCTAATCTACACGCAAGCAAAAGTAATGAACAGTTTGAAGAATGGCCAGCTACGACTATAAATTAAACTTAAATCTGAGTGAAGGGAAGAATTTAAGCCAGCCAAAACACATAAACCAGAGAAGTTAGCATGGAAATTAGAAGCCTTAACATAACATATACTATATGAATGTGGTGATAAGTTGAACACTTCCATATATAGTTCCATACAAAGGTTCAATACCTGCACACGAGCTAATAATTAATAAAGCTGATACAGGAGATAAATTAAGCAGCAGCAACAACTAACCATAGCCTTGCAGAACAAGATCAAAAGCGTCGTACACACAATCCAGCAAGGCTTGCTTCTTGATGTTGCCAAAGTAGTATGCATCTTTTTGGATTCACTAGGTTTAGTTAATATTAGGTATTCATATGTTTTTTTTTCTTCTTCTTACATAATGGTGAGTACGTTTTTTTAAGCTGACAAGAGTAGTTCATATCCAGTCCCTTATCTGCATTATTTCCATTGTTGATGACACAGCTTATTTCTAAGACTGGTCAGCACCCACAGTATGCTTTCTGAGAGAATCATGGTTCTTGTTGCAAGCAGTCAGAAATTGGTGACACTAACAGTTTATCTTTGGCCTGGTAGATTGGATTGGAGCTGTCAAAATATTTAACGCAAATCATTTTTGACAAGGTAATAGTTTCCCTTTGTTCAAATTGTTTATTTCACTAGGTAAATGCCCGTGCGTTGCAACGGGAATATAAAATACCACAATAATATATGCATGAGCAAGTGTTGTACTACTACCTCACATAGATAATATAATCGTGATATTTGAAATTTTAATTATTACATAAGTCTTCAAGAACGATAGATAATTAAAATATAATTTCAAAATTTGACTGTATCACTTCGTATCTACGTTACGAATTGAAGTTTGTCTTGAATTTCCTTCCAATGCTAAGACCAGACATTACAAAACATTATAAACTTACACACTTTACCGCGAAATTTCACAAGTTACAATCCAATAAAATACTCATTAATATATGGTTTAAACATATAATACATGTAACTTTAAAGGATTAAATTTTGATAGGATTTTCCCTGATCAAATTGTGACATAATAATCCAATCTTGCTCCATATTAGAGTTGCTAATTGCCAGCCATATCAAGCATGGTGGCAGAGACATTTGTGTCATCCCAAAGTTAAATAT
This sequence comes from Chrysopogon serrulatus, assembly GCA_015844335.1. NCBI lineage: Eukaryota > Viridiplantae > Streptophyta > Magnoliopsida > Poales > Poaceae > Chrysopogon > Chrysopogon serrulatus. The sequence goes on along the minus strand of JADLZL010005619.1, from coordinate 7,451 downwards.
CCCAGCAGTTCTTTTATCCAATCAATAACATGTCAACATAAACTACCTGTCTCCCTTGTGTCAGTTTGTTGGAAAGATGGTCCCAGTTTGTTGGAAAAATCTCAGGAAAAAAATGTTGGGATATCTCAAGCTCTGAAACTTATGTGTCAGAGGCTGTTATAGTACACAAACTCTCAATATGTTAATTAACTATGTAACTGCAGGGGCTTTATGAATTGCATGCTCTAGGAAGGATTGAGCAGGATTTTAAAAGAGAAAGGAAAAATTTCATGAAGAGGAATCTGTGTCAGCAGCTACACAAGGTACAGATGTACAGTCAGACTGGTGACATTTTTTTTTCTGAAACAACAACTACCAATAAAGCCTTTTCTTTTAAACGCATATATAGGTGAACATGTTGGAATATAAAAATAATGAGAAATTAGTAAATAAAAAAACCTTACAATGATTAAGGTGCAGATCAGACAACAGCTGATTCTTATATGTTTGATTTAGGGTGTCTTCATTTGTGTCCTTATAGCTGCTTATTCTTTTAAACGCTGGTTGTCTCAAGCTCTGACTACTTTTGTTTACATGTTATGCAGTTAATGTCTAATCATTTTAATTTTCAAGTTAGGGCATTGTTCTTCCAGTTTTAATGGCACAGTTAATCTCAATTGGCTTTCAGAATCACAAGCAAAAACATGAACATTATTACTACAAGGGAAGAATGTCCATATCCTTTTTTTTTCTCAAATTAATGTCTAAGATAAGAAGATGCACGACAATGCAGATATCTTTCCTAGTTATCTAATCTGTGAGTTTTGTACCTGTGTAGCATGGATGAGGATGAGAATGGAGCTGAGGGATCGACGGGGAAAGCACCCGTTTAGTCTCTGATGATCTGGTTTCAGCTGCTCAAAGCAAAAAAGAATTCTTCTCAGCAGCCTATATCATTTAAAAAAAAAGAAAGATAGAGTGATGCCTGTACAGTCCCATACTTGCAGTCAAATAGCTTAAATCACAAGGCACATAAGTTGCTTGGTAATCAGAAAAATCTTTACCCACACAACTTTCAGCAAACTTTGAAAATGCATAACCAATGCAATTATACTGGAAACTCTACAGCATACCTGAAATAACTGTCCGACATGTTGAAACCGATCACAACAGAATCTTGGTTGCTCAAACTTATGTTTTGACGGGTCCAAAAGACACAGCTGCAAGGAAACAATGCACTTCTTGTAAATGTAATGGAAGCCAGGTGGGTTTATCTTTTTCTATGTCATGAAGGGAATACAGAACACTGATAAACTTGAACTCTTGTTAAAACTGATAAAGACTGGGGTGCGCAATACAGCAATGTGTGACTACATATAATTGGCACTGAAACTATATTTTGAAAAGGCTAGTTATGTATTAATTTCCTTTTTCTGATTTATGATTATGGTTAATTGCCACAGATAATAGAAGCTGAAAAGGCTAACTCTGAGAACTATTTGACATTGGACCGAAGTTAGCAGGCATAATACATGTGCACACATGTAATTAGATTAGATCCAAATACAAATAGCCAATAAGCTTAAGAGGGTTTTGGTGCTCCGTTCAACACAGCAGGAAGGGATTTATAGATCCGAATACAAATAGCCAATGAACTTAAGAGGGCTTTGGTACTCCGTTCCACACAGCAGGAATGAAGAGAAGGGACTGGCATACCTGGTGGTTGTCCTCGTCGGGCGGCGTGCAGGAGAAGGGAAGAAAGGGAAGGGCCGCCACCGGAGCAGGAGGCGTTGCAGGTCTCCCTTGGACTCAACGGCGTTGAGGTGCGGTTGGTCCGACGGCCTCGGCAGAGATGGCGTTGAGGTGCGGTTCCGGGCGGCGTCGATGGAGACGGCGCGTCGGGGTTTCCGATCGGGTGCGGCGTGGAGGTGTCGATGGCGCTGCAGCCGGGGAGTCTTCGTGGGGAGGAGGAGGGTCGGGGAAGCTCGAGCGGGCGACGGCGGCGGCGGCCCCTTTTTCCTCCTTCCTCGAGGGCGGTGCTGGAGCCTCCCTAGGCTGGCCGGGAGGCCAGATCCGGTCCTTGGGCGGCCGGATCCGGGACTCCGGCCGCCGAATCCGGCCCGCACAGGCCGGGAGGTGCGGTGGCCGGCGGTGGCTGCCGCAGCTCGTGCGGACGCGTAGGCGGCGGTAGGGCTCTCAGCCGGTGCTCGAGCACGCAGCAGCGACGTCGTGGAGGCAGCACCGCGTCCGGCTGCGTCAATGGAGCCGGCGGCACGGCGGCGTGGAGGCGTCGAGGGCGTGGAGGCGCGCGGTGGAGCTCGTGCGGGAGGGGAGGCAGGGAGCCGTGGGTGAGGGGAGGCAGGGAGTCGAGGGCTGCGGTTTACTGGTTACCGGGAGTGGGTGAAGCGAAGCTGGACGCTAAGACGATATCCATCCGTAAATTTTAGGAGTAGAGATGTTTTGTAAACTTTTGTGCTTATTAAGACTTTACTAATGCATCTATTTGCTGGAACAGAATGGGAGACGACCATTACTGCAACTACTTCACCATCTTTGCTCACACTATCTTTCTCTGGATGATCTGGCTTGTCTGAACTACAATGTGCCTTCTCTTAGTTCAATGGAGGCAAGTTGCTACTCTTTTATGTCCAAATATTCTATAAAGAAAGACATCCTAAATAGTTGATGTTCCTGGTTCAAGGGGAGTTATATCAGAAAATAAAGTAGATGTTGTGATTGATGGCGACTTCAATGGCTTAGTAGGAATGCAAAATTGTGTCTGATAGCAAGAAAGAAGCATTCCAAAGGCGACATGAACTCTTGATCAAAAGTGAATTTGATGAGGTGATGCCTGTACCTATTTCTTGCAACATGGGTAGATACAGTTTAATCACAGGCACATTACTGACTGCTGATCTCAATGTATAACATCTGAGGAACGTCAAACAAAAATTTAAGGTAATTTAGTATATATAAACTACTATTTTATATAAAAATATGTTACATAAATTCTAACCATCCGATCTATTCAGCTCACAGATCAAAGCAACTTAAGCGAGTGGCTAAGATCTATCCGCAAAACCGGCGCGCATGGGGCAAAGCAGGCCATAAGGCAAGCCAGGGGTGGACCAGTCGACCCACTAGGGAGACTGGCCGGACCCCAATGGGGCCTCCTCAGGCTAGCTTCGACGTGGTGCCTTCTCATACCTTCTAGAATATTCTTGTGTTGCCGTACGGTCCGATTTCATATTGTATACTCCGATATCATTCCGAACTTACATGTGTTTATTCTAGTTTACACCTGCAGAAATAGTAATTCACAAAAACTCATAGAATTCTGTCAGTGTAAACCCTATATCTATGTTGGTGATCGCAAATGTAAGTTGGAAATAATTAAGGAGCCAAATAAATTTTGGTTTAAAATATATTATTCACCCGTAGCAACGCACGGACCGAAAATCTGGGGGAGAAACCTCTCCCTTTTAAATATTAGGTATAGATATAGATTAGGTATAGATATAGATATCTATTGGCGGACCCAGCGGACCCAGCGCTAGGCAGCTAGAGCCGTGGCACCAGTCGTGGCCCAAATAAGCAGGGAGCGACTCGACTCCTCAATTCTTTTGGCCTATCGGCCCAACAAGGAGTCAACTGAGGAACAGGGCAGCGGCGCAGCGCGTTCGCCCCGACTCCACCGCCCGCGCTTCGCTCTCGCTCGCTTCTCCTGCTCGAGTCCTGTCCGCTGCCCACCCCGCCACCACGGGCATCGCCGCCGCTCCCTGCCTCCCTCCGGCTCCGGCGGTCCGGCCTCCACTCTGCTCCTCCCTCGCCCGGCTCCGCAGCTCGCCCTCTCCGTTACCTCCTCCGCGGCCCGCGGGTCCGGCCTGCGTGGCTGCCGGCTACGGCGCTGCGCCCACGGCAGCTTGGCCGGTCACCAGCTGTGCCGTGGCGCTGCCCACTGTCCAGGACGACAGCACCCTCCCCCAGCAGCAGTCCAGCCTCCAGGCTCTAACGGTGGCCGCCCTACTTCCCCAGCCAACCAACCTCAAAGAAAACAGGAATCGAACAGGCAGCTGCAGCTCTGGACCTCTGGTTTTTCACTTTTCCTTTTCCAATTTTAATTTTCAATCCTTTGTCTGTAAAGTTCTGATTTACATTCTAAAATTACAGTGTCTAAGCGAAGAGGACTAGAGCTAATATATATGGTCCAGGTCCTATAGACTATGTTGTGTTGTACTAGATTTCAGTTTTTGGCCGCTAAATTTGGCCCTACTATTTGACAAATCCAGGGTCCGGCACTGATGATATCCTCATCTTGTGCAATGTGCGGTTTTAGTTTTTATCGGGGTGAGATGAATATTCAGTTCATCAGATACAACTGAAATTTCACTAAATATGAGGTGCAAAACCTTTAAGCTACTAAACTAAAGACAATCTCATAATAGCCACCAGAACAGAATGAGTAATCTGATATCACAGTTTTCACTTTTCACAACTTACAGAATATAAGAGCATGACCATTGGCGGAATTGAAGAGAGTAGTACCTTGTGATTTTGAATGAAATTGTTGTTTTTATATTTTCTTACCTCCATTTGTTGTTTGATATTTTGATGTCTCCAATGCCATGTTCTGGCTCTTCTTGTTGTTTGATGTTTTATCGCAACAATTATTTTCTATCAATTAATTTTAAGCAATGATCTAAGTTGTTGTTCTGATCGAACCTGATGCTTCCTTCACGCTGATAATTGCAACTTTGACATTTCGTGCTTATGATCCTATTTACATTTGATGCACCAAACAAGTCAACTGTTGCCTTGACTTTTGCAGAGTTTTATCCTAATTATACCGCTGGATATGCTTGGGCATTAGTGCCATGGCTCCTCATTACCAAGCTGCTACCTTGATTGCCTCTCCATCTTACCCAAATGCCATTGCTTGGTCAAGTGACAACCTTGTGGCTATCGCATCTAGTCATATTGTGACTATTCTGGTAGGTGCAATCCAATCACTCTGAGATGATCACAAATATGTCATATTCTCATGGTCATGATAATTTATGTATGGAATATGGATTAGGCTAACCTTGCACTAACCATGCCCATTTTTTCATATTCAAGAACCCAGCTGCGCATGGTCCTCCACCGCGCGCAGCCGCCCCGTCACATCCTTCAGAGACAGTGTGGACAAGTCCAGCATGGTCTCGATGGACAGGGCGAGCTGAGCGTACTTGGGTGGCACGACGCGCAGCAGCTTGGCCACGACGTCCTCGTCGTCGATCGGCTTGCCATAGGTGGCAAGCTGACCCGCCAACGACTGCAGGCGCAGCGCGAAGTCCTCCACCGTCTCCCCGGCCTTGAACCGGAGATCGTCGAACTCCCTCCGCAGCTGCTGCGCCTTTGCTTTCTTGGCTCGATCCGAGCCGACGCGGAACGATGCGAGCATCTCCCACGCCTCCTTGGCCGTGTTCTTCCGGCCAATTGCTTCATGGTACTCGGCCGGGGTGGATGCCATGAGCGCCTCCATGATGCCCACCTCCGCCTCCTCACCGGCATCGCCAGTCTCCACGGCCGCCCACCATCTCCGCGCACGCAGCTTCCACTTCATGTGGACAGCCCACTCGCCGTAGTTGGTGCGGGTGAGCATCGGCCAGGAGTTGGCTCCGCCGAACTCCCGCACCATGCGTATCTCCACCTGCGGCTAGACGACCGGGGACTCTGACAGCTCCTTCTTGCCGTCACCGGCGCCCGGCTTACTCCCAGCGCTCGTATCCATCGCCGGCGGTTAAGCGCAGCGACGATTACGGCTCTGATACCACTTGTTAGCCGCTGGACCAGCAGCTAGGTGAGCAGGACCTGCTCACCTTCCCCCTCCCTCTTCCCTGCACCAAGGTAGAAGGAGAGCCTTGAGCTCTCTGCACACAACACTCTCTGTTGCACGATTTCAGCAGTGGCTAAAACCTGAACCCTTGAATGTTTGGAGCAAATGAACTAACTTTACTGCTTTGCCTTGGGTACATATTTATAGTATTACATATATCTCACAGCTGTGAAGCAGCTGTACTTAGCAAAGACAAAGTTGGCTGCTACTACTAGCTGTAACAGCTGTACTTAACTTAGTGCCTAAGTGAAGACAGCCCTACTGCTGCTGTTCACTAGCAAAAACAAACTTGACTACTTCCTGTCAGTTGCAGCAGCAGCTAGATACTTCCGTAATAAACTAGTACTAGAACCTAAACACAAGGATTACTTCTAACATAATTTATGATGAAATGGTTGATTGTAAGAAATCTAAGAAGTTAGTCTGGATACCAACCAAAATGTCTGCCACAGTGATTCTTGTGCAGGTTTGGTTAGGGCCATTGTTCCCATGATCCATGCATAACGCATATAAGTAATGTAAAGCTTTTTTTTTTCTTACTAGGAGAATCAGATGAACATTAACTGCATAACCTAGTTTTCAGCCCCAAATTCGTTCCATACCACTTATTCCTGTTCCAACTTCTAATCAGAATAGAACTTGCAATTTAAGTTAGTTCTTGACTCTTTGGTCCAAGGACTAGCTTTTGTTTGCTCTTAGTTGTCTGTTGTTATTAATTTCTAGACTAGCTTTTGTCTTTCATGGCAATTGTTTGTTAGGAATGATCTTTGATCACTTGTTCTCGGTCATGGATATTTTGGTGCTTATTAACATTTCACCTGTCCTAGGTCACAGATATATCCCGGTTGCTGTTTAACTACTATAAAATTATAAACTTCGGAGAGGATAATGGTTCTCATTTGACTTCTCCGGTATGATAACTTCTACTTAGCATGTCATCATACTTTTATATGAATATGTGACTAAAAGTATGGTTTTTATAATCAGGAGAAGAATACAAATACTGTGGAGACAGAGGTTTTAGGATCTACTTGTGAATTTCAAGAATCTCTTAATTTCAGGGGTCCTGGACAGAGAAAAGTAAAGCCACCAAGGTGAATGGAATTTTCTATTTCTACATCATAATTTTGTCATTGAGAAAAGTTTTGAAATAAAATAAGATGATCAAAGGAAGCGCCATTTAGCCATCATGTAGGATGTCAAGTGCTGATATACAAGCACTTTGTATGAATTCATCCATGGATGTCACAGATCCTTCCTTTTAATTTATTTTGTTGCAAGAAGGCAACATTCTTAGCAATCTTTCTAACATCCATATACTGAACCTGAATTTGTTTTCACTTAATTTTTATTGAATACAGAGTTGATGATTTTATTTATGATGGCAACGGTTGATGATGTTTCAAAGAATGCAGACTTCTCTATGGAACCATGCTCTAAATCAAAGAAGAAATTGTTGAAAAAGGTAGAGATTTTACACATTTATGCTGAAGTTTTGGTTTGTTCTTTTACTTGGTAATAAAAGGGAAAACTATGTGTTTCTTAACAAAAGGAAGAACCAATTATTCCCTCCATTTTTAAATGGCTCTGTTGA
>JADLZL010005618.1:0-11082 GCA_015844335.1 Chrysopogon serrulatus | reverse complement strand
ATAATTAGAGAGCACTAATGTGAACAATTAAAACAAGTTTACTATTTTAGGGTTTGTTTGGATTCCCTTATATCACATGTGTATGTGGTCATCATTTAAATTTCATTCACATGTTTAATCCTTGTTTATAAAAAATAACCAACTAAAACCAACCTTGATGTTTGCAAGTGCTTGGCTAACCCCGACTCACACCCTAACCAAGTTTTACAAGTCAAACAATGTAAAGAAAGATTCAAAATTGATTGGAATTCAAATCCCAACACTAAAGTTAAATTGGCTAAGTGTTGGAAATTTGATATCAATTTCAATTTTGATGAGCTAACCATAATTAATTTTATAAATAAAAGTTGCTAACCAATGGCACTATTTCAAATGAAGTTTGGACTTTGAAAGTGTACTATTGGTTAGGTTTGAAAAGTGCCACAACATCATTAATTAATTGCCCAAAAGGCCAATTTGAAATTCCTTTTCAAAAACCCTAATTTTCAAGTGAAATTCCCCCTTTTTCAATTTCACCTCAAAATATTCAAAATTTGGGAAAACTTCAAAAATACAGTTTGTGCATCTCTTTGAGCTCTACAACTTTGGTATATAAAGTTTTTCAAGTTTTTGAATAAAATTTAAAGTAATTTTAAAAGTTCTTTAAATTGGGAATAGTCCCCTTTTGCATTTTAAACTCCAATTCAAAAAATTATTCAGTTTCATGAAAAACTTCCTAAATGAAAGTTGTAGATATTGAAAAATAGAACAACTTTTATTTTTGAGATTTTCATCTTTTATTCAAAATTTCAAAGTAATTTTTAAATCCCAAAAATTGAAATTTGAGCTCGTTTTCAAATTTGAAATGAAATTCAAAAATTATTTGGAATCTGGTGAAACTTGTTAAATGAAAGTTGTAGAGCAGGAAAAAGTTACACAAATGATATTTTGGGAGTTTTCATTGTTCAGTTCAATTTTCAGGTTTAATTTTGAAAAAGAAAGGGGTGAGGTGTCCCCGCTACGATAGTTGTTGTGCAGGGGGCGCCAAATGCCTCGGCTGCCCATGCCGGATGACCGGCCGACGGCGCCGTGGTGGCTCGCTCCTTCCCCGCGTTTCGGCTTGCGTTGCCAACCACATCAACGCCGTCCGAACGTCCCCGGCCGCCTCCTCAACCTTCCCTTGCCCTATAAATACTCCGGCCGACGCCTTTACCCCACTTTTCTTCCTCCTCCTCATCATCGCGGGCCGCCACCGCTCACCTGCTCAATTCGTGCTCTACACACCGCCACTGCTTCCAATTGCTTGCACCCATCTCCGCAGCTTCCTTGCGCACGCTCTGAGCCACCGGTTGCACTGCGAGACAACCTGAGTTGCTCGTACGCCGTCATCTCCTCTAACTCCGATCAATTGCCGCCGCCGTGGTGAGCCATCGCCGTGCACCCACCTCCAGTCCCGCTTTAAGTTGTTTTCGCGTCGCATCAGGTTCGCTTGAGTGTGCTGGTCGTGCTGGTATGCCCGGCGCCACCGAGAAGCTCGGAGGAGTTTTTTTCACCGGGAGGCCGTGGCGCGGCTGAAAGCCCGCCACCGGCCCGTGGTGCTCCGGGGGTTGGCATAGGTGTGTAGTAGCTTGTTGGACGCGGGGTGATGCGAGGGAAGTCGTTGGCGCGGTCGGTTTCATCCGGAGAGGTTGTCGCCAGCCGAAGCGCCCGCCGATCGCCGGCCGCCGCCCTGTTCGGGTTGTCGGCCGAGGGAGGGGAAGGGGAAGGAGCCGACGGGTGGGGCCACCCCGTCAGCGAGAGGGAGAAGGGGGAAGGCGGCCAGAGGCCACGCTGGCCGAGCAGGCCGATGGGCCGAGCTGGGCTGTACAGTGAATACGGGGGAGGAGGAAAAATACTTTTCTTTTTCCATTTGATTTTTCCAGGGCTGAGTTTCATCTTTTTGTTACAATTTTATTTGGGCAGATAAAAATGTATAAAAATATGCTATGTACTCCTTGAGTGAAGCTCTACACCAAAAAAATACTAACTTTGATTTTTGAGTAACTTTTACTTATCCAATAATTTGCTCTTTTAATTAGTAAATGCCACTTCCATGCTTTTTAATAAATAAAATATAAGTCCAAAAATCTTGAAATTTGTTTTGTTTGTTAATTAGATGATAATGATCTTAATTGTAAAGTTTGGTTATGTTTTGTTTAAGTCTTGTATTATGCTTAATTAGTCCCTTAATTAATTAATGTTTAATTAACTAATCCTTTAGTTAATTAGGATCTAATTAATCTTTAATTAGTAAGTTAATTAGTGGCTTTCAACGACTGTAAAAATGGTTAATAAATTAGTAATTGACTCTAATCACTATTAGGGTTGCTTGATTTTGGAATTGAGTGATGACCCTAGGTCATTAACCCTAATGACCTTCGGCATTTCATGTTGATTGCGTATCGCTAGTCCGTCGTCATCGACGCTAGATATACCTTCTTAGTGCAAGGTTACCGTGAAGGAAAGTTGTACTCAAGATAGGTTAACCATCGTTGCATCGTTATCGCATGCTCCTTTTATTACTTTGCACCGTAATCATGCATCTCAATCGTGTAGTTGATTCGACTCCGCCTCGGAGGAAGGTTATCGAGTGTGAAGAGGTTGGTCCTGATCTCAACAAAGTGTCATCACTGCTCCTAACTTCGTCAAGCCCCAAGGCAAGCCCCCTGATGCATTTAAACAATTCCTTGTTTTTCGAAAAGCTTTATATTTTATGTTCCGTATATAATGCATTAGGTGTAGGAGTTGTGTGATATCCTACTTTGATGCATTTACCGTACCTTGATATATTATCCTGGATACCTGTTTTTGATTTATAAAATGCTTAGTATACGCTTCGCCTGGATAGCATAGGCTTTATAAATAAAATGATTTTAAAGTGTGATAACCAAATCCCCGTGGAGGGCAATTACGAAAACTCGATGTTGCTTATTGTTTATCCTTTACTTCGATCGGGTCAAGGATACTCAATAAGAACATGATGATGAGTAAATCGAGACCGGGTGGAGTGACTTGCACTAGGAGGGGCTAGTGCCCCGTGTAGTGTCGTCCCACTTGTGAGTCGGTTAAGGACCGTCCGTTGTTTGGCGCCGGGATCATGAGGTTATTGGATAGTACTAGTCGCATGCTAATGGCGGTAAGCTCCCTTGTATGATCCATACGAGAACGGACACCGGACGGAAGTAGCGTGTACCCACACTACGAGTGCACCCTCGGACGGTTGTGACCGACGGCGTAGGGAGATGGTGTGTATCGTACTCTTGTGGCTAGGACCCGTTCTGGTTTGGAGAAATGCAAGCGTGAGTTGATGTATGTGAGATGTTCGGTCCTGCATACATCGTGTGGCTAGGAAGCCCCAGCTGGGTATATAAAGCGATTCGAATCGTCGGTGCTCTACGATATGGGAGACTTGATCCGAGTCCCGGCATCGTAGTAATAATGAAAGTCTGAGTATGAAAGTTTTGAATCCGTTACATGATTGACAAGTGATTGATGTAGTAAAATAAGGACTGGCTTAGTCTCTTTTTGCAAAAAGGTGTCTTTTGATCTTGCTAAAGCCTTACCTTGACTCCTACTAGCCAAAGATCCCTAAGTCTTCTCCCCAATTTTTTTTGGTCGGGTAAGTCTTGCAGAGTACTTTTTGTACTCAGGGTTTGTTTAACCCCTGTTGCAGGTGAACCGCATGGACAAGAGTGCTACGGCCCTTGTTGCATGACGGTGATCGAGGAAGTGTCTGACGAGGACTAGGTTGTGTGGCCCGTGGGGCGTGGCACTTTCGTTGTTGTGATTGTAATAAAATTAAGTAATGATACTTCCATTTGTTTTGTAATAATGCTACTCGGTTTGTATAAGTTTGATAAAAGTTTTGTAAATTAAGTTATTGTAAGTCTTCCGCTACTCGTATTTTGTATTAAAACCGTTGTAATACCGTGATGTCTCTCGTAAGTATCGATCCTGGAGGAATCGTGGTTTTATCGGGGATCCACCCGACGTAACATTCTAGGTTATGTGGTGCTCAAGTACGGCCGATGAGGTCTTAAGGACAATGTCGTGCTTGTGGGCCATATAATTTAGAAGGTTCTACCACGTAGAGTATCGAGCGGTATTTACAAAGATACTCACAGTATTACTTTTCAAAAGCTTCAAAATATTTTGGATCCAAAAGTTAAAGGTGGTTTAGTCCAAATTGCTTCTGCTCCGTCTTAATTCTTCCTAGTAGCCTTCTTAGGTGCTATTTAAAAGAGTCTTAAGCGGAGTATCATGTGTTTTCTTTTTGCCCTATATTATTAAAAAGGATGCTTATGTTACTTTAAAAAAGTCTTTTGCTTGATCCGTTGGCTCGATCATGCATCATGTTTAATTCACTTGTTTAAACTTGTATTCCCGTTAAAAAGTGGTTGGGCTAAGTAACATCAATTCTATTCTTGCTAGCCCTAAGGATCTCAATCTCATAGGTTCTATATGTTCTTCTTACTGAAGGATCAAAACATAGATGTGATCTTTGGAATAAACTAGTTTAAGGAATTCCTGGATGAGCCTTTCTCGGAGTTTCTTCCTTCCTTCACCTAAGTCACGATTCGTTTCTAAGAATTGTGACTTTCTAAAAATATGGGACTTGTAATATGAACCCTTCTACATCCCCTATGAAACCATGTAAGATGTGTTTGCTTGACACGTTTCCTTTTCCATTACTTAGCCCTAAGCTTTGAATCTCGGGACGAGATTCCTTTTAAGGGGAATATAATGTAACACCCCCGGTGTTACGTTAACCTAAACCTGCCATGTCATCATCATCATTGCATGAGCATTCATAATTAGAGAGCACTAATGTGAACAATTAAAACAAGTTTACTATTTTATGGTTTGTTTGGATTCCCTTATATCACATGTGTATGTGGTCATCATTTAAATTTCATTCACATGTTTAATCCTTGTTTATAAAAATAACCAACTAAAACCAACCTTGATGTTTGCAAGTGCTTGGCTAACCCCGACTCACACCCTAACCAAGTTTTATAAGTCAAACAATGTAAAGAAAGATTCAAAATTGATTGGAATTCAAATCCCAACACTAAAGTTAAATTGGCTAAGTGTTGGAAATTTGATATCAATTTCAATTTTGATGAGCTAACCATAATTAATTTTATAAATAAAAGTTGCTAACCAATGGCACTATTTCAAAGTATGAAGTTTGTACTTTGAAAGTATACTATTGGTTAGGTTTGAAAAGTGCCACAACATCACTAATTAATTGCCCAAAAGTCCAATTTGAAATTCCTTTTCAAAAACCCTAATTTTCAAGTGAAATTCCCCTTTTTCAATTTCACCTCAAAATATTCAAAATTTGGGAAAACTTCAAAAATACAGTTTGTGCATCTCTTTGAGCTCTACAACTTTGGTATATAAAGTTTTTCAAGTTTTTGAATAAAATTTAAAGTAATTTTAAAAGTTCTTTAAATTGGGAATAGTCCCCTTTTGCATTTTAAACTGCAATTCAAAAATTATTCAGTTTCATGAAAAAATTCCTAAATGAAAGTTGTAGATATTGAAAAATAGAACAACTTTTATTTTTGGAGATTTTCATCTTTTATTCAAAATTTCAAAGTAATTTTAAATCCCAAAAATTGAAATTTGAGCTCATTTTCAAATTTGAAATGAAATTCAAAAAATTATTTGGAATCTGGTGAAACTTGTTAAATGAAAGTTGTAGAGCAGGAAAAGTTACACAAATGATATTTTGGGAGTTTTCACTGTTCAGTTCAATTTTCGGGTTTAATTTTGAAAAAGAAAGGGGTGAGGTGTCCCGCTACAAAGAGTTGTACGAGGGGGCGCCCGGCTGTCGGGCTGCCCATGCCGGATGACCGCCGACGGCCGCCGTGGCGGCTCTCGCTCCTTCCCGCGTTTTGCGCGTTGCCAACCACATCAACGCCGCGTCGCCGCCGAACGTCCCGGCCGCCTCCTCAACCTTCCCCCTTGCCCTATAAATATTCCGGGCCGCCGACGCTACCCCCTTTTCTTCCTCCTCCTCATCGCCGGCCGCCACCGTTCACCTGCTCAATTCGTGCTCTACACACCGCCACTTCTTCCAATTGCTTGCACCCATCTCCGCAGCTTCCTTGCGCACGCTCTGAGCCACCGGTTGCAATCGCGAGACAACCCGAGTTGCTCGTACGCCGTCATCTCCTCTAACTCCGATCAATTGCCGCCGCCGTGGTGAGCCATCGCCGTGCACCCACCTCCAGTCCCGCTTTAAGTTGTTTTCGCGTCGCATCGGGTTCGCTTGAGTGTGCTGGTCGTGCCGGTATGCCCGGGCGCCACCGGAGAAGCTCTGAGGAGTTTTTTCACCGGAGGCCGCGGCGCCGGCCGAAGCCGCCGCCACCGCCCGTGGTGCTCCGGGGTTGGCATAGGGTGTGTAGTAGCTTGTTGGACGCGGGGTGATGCGAGGAAGTCGTTGGCGCGGTCGGTTTCGGCGGAGAGGTTGTCGCCGCCGAAAGCGCCGGCCGATCGCGGCCGCCGCCTGTTGCTCTACTGCTCGGCCGAGGGAGTGGGTGAAGAAGAGCCGACGGTGGGGCCACCCCGTCGGCGAGAGGGAGAAGGGAAGAGGCGCACCAGAGGCCACGCTGGCCGAGCAGGCCGATGGGCCGAGCTGGGCTGTACAAAGTGAATACGGGGGGAGGAGGAAAAATACTTTTCTTTTTCCATTTGATTTTTCCGGGCTGAGTTTCATCTTTTTGTTACAATTTTATTTGGGCAGATAAAAATGTATAAAAATATGCTATGTACTCCTTGAGTGAAGCTCTACACCAAAAAAATACTAACTTTGATTTTTGAGTAACTTTTACTTATCCAATAATTTGCTCTTTTAATTAGTAAATGCCACTTCCATGCTTTTTAATAAATAAAATATAAGTCCAAAAATCTTGAAATTTGTTTTGTTTGTTAATTAGATGATAATGATCTTAATTGTAAAGTTTGGTTATGTTTTGTTTAAGTCTTGTATTATGCTTAATTAGTCCCTTAATTAATTAATGTTTAATTAACTAATCCTTTAGTTAATTAGGATCTAATTAATCTTTAATTAGTAAGTTAATTAGTGGCTTTCAACGACTGTAAAAATGGTTAATAAATTAGTAATTGACTCTAATCACTATTAGGGTTGCTTGATTTTGAATTGAGTGATGACCCTAGGTCATTAACCCTAATGACCTTCGGCATTTCATGTTGATTGCGTATCGCTAGTCCGTCGTCATCGACGCTAGATATACCTTCTTAGTGCAAGGTTACCGTGAAGGAAAGTTGTACTCAAGATAGGTTAACCATCGTTGCATCGTTATCGCATGCTCCTTTTATTACTGCACTGTAATCATGCATCTCAATCGTGTAGTTGATTCGACTCCCGTCTCGGAGGAAGGTTATCAGTGTGAAGAGGTTGGTCCTGATCTCAACAGTGTCATCACTGCTCCTAACTTCGTCAAGCCCCAAGGCAAGCCCCGGATGCATTTAAACAATTCCTTGTTTTTCGAAAAGCTTTATATTTTATGTTCCAGATATAATGCATTAGGTGTAGGAGTTGTGTGATATCCTACTTTGATGCATTTACCGTACCTTGATATATTATCCTCGATACTGCTTTTGATTTATAAAATGCTTAGTATACGCTTCTTCTCTGCCGATAGCATAGGCTTTATAAATAAAATGATTTTAAAGTGTGATAACCAAATCCCCGTGGAGGGCAATTATTTAAAACTCGATGTTGCTTATTGTTTATCCTTTACTTCGATCGGGTCAAGGATACTCAATAAGAACATGATGATGAGTAAATCGAGACCGGGGAGGAGTGACTTGCACTAGGAGGGGCTAGTGCCCCGGTGTAGTGTCGTCCACTTGTGAGTCGGTTAAGGACCGTCCCGTTGTTTGGCGCTGGGATCATGAGGTTATTGGATAGTACTAGTCGCATGCTAATGGCGGTAAGCTCCCTTGTATGATCCATACGAGAACGGACACCGGACGGAAGTAGCGTGTACCCACACTACGAGTGCACCCGTCGACGGTTGTGACCGACGGCGTAGGGAGATGGTGTATTGTACTCTTTGTGGCTAGGACCCGCTTACGGTTTGGAGAAATGCAAGCGTGAGTTGATGTATGTGAGATGTTCGGTCCTCGCATACATCGTGTGGCTAGGAAGCCCCAAATGGGTATATAAAGCGATTCGAATCGCCGGTGCTCCACGATATGGGAGACTTGATCCGAGTCCCGGCATCGTAGTAATAATGAAAGTCTGAGTATGAAAGTTTTGAATCCGTTACATGATTGACAAGTGATTGATGTAGTAAAATAAGGACTGGCTTAGTCTCTTTTTGCAAAAAGGTGTCTTTTGATCTTGCTAAAGCCTTACCTTGACTCCTACTAGCCAGCATCCCTAAGTCTTCTCCCCAATTTTTTTTGGGTCGGGTAAGTCTTGCAGAGTACTTTTGTACTCGTGGTTTGTTTAACCCCATTGCGTGTGAACCGCATGGACAAGAGTGCTACGGCCCTTGTTGCATGACGGTGATCGAGGAAGTGTCTGACAAGGACTAGGTTGTGTGGCCCGTGGGCAGGGCACTTTCGTTGTTGTGATTGTAATAAAATTAAGTAATGATACTTCCGCTGTTTTGTAATAATGCTACTCTGGTTTGTATAAGTTTGATAAAAGTTTTGTAAATTAAGTTATTGTAAGTCTTCCGCTACTCTGGTATTTTGTATTAAAACCGTTGTAATACTTGTGATGTCTCTGTAAGTATCGATCCCGGAGGAATCGTGGTTTATCGGGGATCCACCCGACGTAACATTCTAGGTTATGTGGTGCTCAAGCACGGCCGATGAGGTCTTAAGGATAATGTCGGTGCTTGTGGGCCATATAATTTAGAAGGTTCTGCCACAATGATGATGATGAGGAGGAAGACATGGAAGAGGAGAAGGATGATGACTTGGATGACGTAGAGATTTGGCAGCACTTGCTTGTGGCAGCAGATTGATATGATCTCCAGAGGTTGAGGCTGATGTGTGAAGACAAGTTGTGTGGGTACATCAATGCAACCAGGGTGGCGGGCATCCTTGAGCTAGCCGAAAAGATCAATGCCAAGGGGTGAAGGAGGCATGCTTGGAATTTCGGACTTCCTCCCAATCTTCAACAAGTCATGGCGGTCGGTGGCCTCAACCACCTGAGAAGTAGCTGTCCTTCTGTCCTGATAGATCTCATTGCCAAGCTTGCATGCCTGAAGCCTCATAACTAACGAACTATAATTGGTATGTACTATATACTACGCTTCAAAAAGTTCCTACATCAAAATATATAAGGATGTCATTGACTACAATTTTCTGCTTATATATATATATATATATGCTTGATGTTATGCAGTATTATGAGTTCATCATTTTCCTAAAAATTCATTTCCCCTTCTCGATATGGGGATGAGTAAGCTGCATCTACTCTTAGGTGATTACTAAATGTTGATCAACGTACCAGAGGATGCAAAATGATACAGTTGTATATCCTGTTGGTCTTTTTTATTTTTCTTCTGAGGGCCTTTTATTTTCCAAATGATAGTGTGGTGCCTGAGTTTTTGTGCTGTTTTGTTGGCTGGTTCCAGCGTCCTAGCTAGTTCCCTGTCTTCTGGAAGGAGTACTGTTGTTCCAAACCAAGCACCACCAAAGGACATCATTTTTAATATATGTTGCCCTTAAGTTCTCGTTTAGATTGCGACCTGAATTTCCCCTCAATGTACTGTTTTAGCATTTTGCCAGCTTTTATTTCAGTGTCGTGCTACTTTACATGTTAGAATGACTGATCAGAGGACTCCCTGCCACAAAACATGATCCAGGAAAATAAGCATGATGACTAGAGATGCAATGGGTAATACCCAATAATATCATCTGAGTCAGCAAATTAATTTTGATGGCGTGCTTATTTAGTTCATTTATTATCTGCTTCAATGAATTAAGTATTTATATGTAATTATTGTTGAATTTAGAAAGTTTCTGAACAAGTTACTGAAAACTAGTAGTGGAGCTTTGTTAGAATCTGATACGTTTAGTTGTGCGCAATGGTCCTTGGATCTTTGAAAGGGTATTGTGAGTGCTCCCTCTGTACCTGAATAAATCCATTCCTAGAGCTATCTTAACTTGAACTTTTTTTTATAAAAGAATATAAATTTTTGTGATACCAAATGTATGGTATATCTAATGGTACTAATTTTTAGTGTCATAAATATTGGCGTTCTTAAATTCAGCAACGATATTGCTTCAAACACCTGTTAAACACCAGTATTCTTGCATTTTTATGCAACCAGGTTTTTGAACCAGAAGTTTAGGTGTATAATGTAACTATGTTATACTATGGACTACCGGATTTTAAGGATAGAAGGGTTGTATAAAAACTTGAAGTGCCAATTTTTATTTTACTAGGACTTTTTAATAAAGGTTTCTAATAGAAACTTTCTATATGTCCTGACCAACTGGAGGCCCTGTTCTTGCGCTCCAACAAGGCAACAGTTCTGATCCAATTTACAGGAAGTAATTGAGACCAATGCCACCGAAGGGTCCGAGGAAAGAAAGGCCCGTATCTTACACTGTAAGGACCTTGATGTCGCTAAGGAGGCCTAGGGGGGTGAATAGGCCTGCAAAAATTTCAGCTCAAACACAAAGTGAATTAAGGGTGGTGCTGCCCCCTTTTTTTTGACAGCCGCTTCCTCCCTACAATTTTTGAGTCCAAAGCAGCCCAGACTTGGAGATGAGATACTATAGATATTCAGTCACAACCCCGCAAAATCTCAACTCAAAACTCAATCAGATTGGAGGGTGGCACCGACGCCCTATGAGGGCGGCATCGACGCCTAGCGCAGAAATGAACTTAGCACAATTCAAAATGTAATCAACGAAACTCGGATCGTAAAGTTCTAAGGTTTTACTGCAGCCTATATATATCACGGATCGATAGCTAAACAGGGGTATATCAAGTATGGCAAAGTAGATCGATCATAAATCCTAATATCACCTCAACAACAATATGAAATGCAAGAATGTAAA